>JASEVX010000018.1:3736824-3911995 GCA_031761405.1 Serripes groenlandicus
ACAAAACAGTATACATTACACATACATCAATGTGTTGCTGAGCAACTCACGAATATACACAATTTTGACAACATTTCTTAACACGGACAATAACTGTAGATATGTAAATACCGAAGGTATCATACTTTATGAATTATAGTAGTGTCATATATATGCACTTATTTCATTCTCTAATTAATGGCAATTTAATATTTTCTATTTAAATGATTTGTTCATTTATCAATTACAAAAGTAATCGTCTTCAACTAATGTAGGCAATTTATATTTAAAGCAATAAGTACAAATTCTAAACATTTTCCTCAATGTCGTCATGGCGTCCTGGTTTATATAGCTAAAACTTTGATTAGAGCACCTAAAATGTGTTCGAGTTCGGCGATATATGAATGCATGTCAATCATTAAGGTATTCTTGTAGTGTCCAATACTGATTTGAAATCTTTGTACGTAATAAGCTTTTGAAGAGGTTACACATACCTTGTGAGCCACTTCTGTATTGAACTTATCAATAACTCGTTGTTTAAATGCTTATTAACAGGAGGAACTATTTCAACCTGGTCAATAGCAAGTTTGTTGTTATTATTTGTAAAACATCATTCAACATGTATACCGTTATAGTCAACACAGACAGAGTTTCTATCTCTGGTCAACTGAAACCGTAGCTTCCGTAGTACTATCCAAACAACCAAGAGTACTAAAGATGTGGGTTTGACTATTGTCAATTGAGAATTGGTAGGAACCGATAGGACCTCGGACACTGATGCTCAGATCTTTATGAGACGTCGTATAATCACAGAATCACACAGGTCTTTAGTAACTCGGGATACATTTGAAATAAGACCATGTTAAACGAATATAAATACATGAAATGCAATTTCCTTCGAATATAGTAGATCTAGATTGAATTTAGTTTCCGATTGTTTCCTAAGTTTGTTAGCAATCGATGCACCCGGCGGCATTCACATAATTATCTAGATTGTGTAGGAAAATAATGTTCGGTCGTTGCACAGGAATATAAGACTCCAAAATATGTATGATGTTACATGTACATTGTGTGCGTATTTTCAGCACGACCATGACATCTTGTTCAAGAACGTTGTGCTTTAAAATATACCACCATTCAATTTCTAGTACTGCTTTACTAATGAAGTTATACGTTGATTTTATGGATTTAACGCCGTTTTCAACAATTGTTCAGGTCATATCACGATCGACCAGTTCACCTACTCATTGGGTTTCCTGGTTTTCCCACACCAGTACAGACCACGGCAACATACTTTCCAAGTCAAGCTGGCTGCCTTTTCCACATAGACTGTTAAACAGCCCATTGGTGACAAGACGAACGACGCATGTCACAGAAGTTATACGTTGAAAGGGGTTAAATAGTTCTCAAGCCATTTTGATAAAAGTAAAAATAACGTTGCCGTGTAATTTTTTTTTGAGAGTCTCGAGCATAAATTATGAAACATGACGTCGACTGTCATTTCAACAATTAGTAACCATCGTTTCCTTTTGAGACGTCCATTACGGCGTCAATATGTCGTCATACGAAGTCCACATATATATCAATACAAAACTAGACAATTGTGGACAATATGAAAATGTAAAAATCCCAAAATCGAAAAAGGTGTCACTATCACCGGTTTCTCATGGAATTGGCCCATATATATTTACAAAATGACAGATGTACTCGCTCTATAGCAGGTACTGGATGAAAACTTCATACTTCTGAATCATAATTAAGTATAGGCGCTATTTTTGAATCAAATGTCTTCAACATGAATTTTGCCAGGTAATGTTCCAAATGTTGTCAAACCAGTTTTTTAAAAAGAAAATGAGCTTTACTTGCTTGTGAGAGCTATTGTCATTTGATTCATACTAGCCATGGTGACTTTGTGGAAAAGATATTTCCTAATACCTATAATAAGGTTCTACTGCAATAGGAATTTTGTTAAAGAACCATTTTTTCGTATCTCCGTAAACGACCATCCTTTCGGAAAACAATAATTTTTAGTTTTCGATTTATTAATTGAAAGGCAAAACTTCTTACAATATAGACTTAGTCTATTAATTAAGAGCTAAGTTTGGAAGCTACAATAACCTAGATTTGACTGTTAATAAAGAGCCGTGAGGTCGAAATGGAGCCATCTTTCGTCTCCAATCGACATCAATGAAAGTTTAATAAACGTGATATAGAGTTTTACCTAACAATCGGACTTCTTTTGATACGGGAATTCTATACGCCGAGTGATATTTTCGCGCGTGTAACAAACGAGGGAGTCTGCACGAGTTTGTTATTAGCAGTGAAGATTACGAGGGATGATAAATCAATGGGTAAACATATATTATTGTTATAAAAAAGAGACAAATAATTAAAAAAATGCGTAATCATGTTGTTGGTACATATTGCTTTTACGTCTACTGTTTCTTAAACACGATTGATGATTGATTGATTGATTGATTGATTGATAGATTGGGATTTAACAGCCGTTTTCAACATTTTTTTCAGTCATATCACGGCGGTCTTAAACCCGAAACAAACGAACTTTCGAAGAGCTGAATAGCTCTTAGACGGAGGACTAGATACCGAGGGCGTGGAACAGGTCTTTCCCCCACAATATCTCTCTTATTACTCAACCAAATCCTATGTTGTGGGTTCTCAAAAGAATCGTCTCACTGAGATGATTTTTTTTAAAGTACCAACAACATATGGTTTTGAATGTCAAAAAAGGATTTTAGATCATGAAACATGCCCGTTATCGAGAGCTCTTGCTAAATATCTACTTATTGAGAAAGACAAGAAAACTTGTTTTGTAAAGGAACAACACTCAAATAACCAACTTAACTTTTCTTATATAACGGTTGACGTCGCCTACAACATGTTCCAAAAGTTGTCAGTAGCTAGTAAAGAATTAACCCTTTCCCTCCTATAAGACGCTTCCTGACGCCTCTGCAGCAGACGGCTTTTTTGAAAACATAGTGATTAAAAGAAGAAATTGCTCAAGATCGAGCAATATCTCCTTTTGGCAGCCACAAGTTTTTCACTTTTATCCATTCAATGATAGAGATTTTCTATGCTTTGACATAATATGTTCAAGAGTCGTCTGCTTCAGAATTGTCGTATAAGGTAAACGGTTTTAAAATTATATATGGTGATCAGGGTGTTGTTTAAATTTCAATTGATTTATGAAACAGTATGCTCAAAGATGGTAATTTGTAGTAATTAACCCTTAACCAGACAGTGGATGACAGTGGTAGCAGAGGTAGAGCGGTCGGCCTCTTTGTACCAAAGATCCCGGGTTCGAATCCCGTGATGACCGGGTTCTGCGTTTCGGATTTTTCGACACAAACGGCTCGAGTACTTGTTAAGTATCCAGGAAGCAGACATCGAGCGTGTTTAATATAAGCCTAAAGCTTGTTTCGCAATCGATGTTTAATAATTAAGTTTAACAACGAAGCGTAACACTTAAAACAAATCTGCAGCAGACGACTTTGAATTCATAATCGGCAAAAACATGGTAATTCTCTATAAATGAAAATATTGTTACTGAAAAGATTTGAAAACTCTGTGACATAAAGGTATTTCTTTTTACCCTGATTTACATCATATTTCTGTTAACTGAGTTTACATCGTATTTCTGTTTACTTTTATTTTCATCTTATTTCTGTTAACCTGATTGACATCGTATTTTTGTTTACCTTAATTTACATCGTATTTCTGTTTACAAGATTTACATCGCATTTTTGTTTACCTTTATTTACATCGTATTTCTGTTTACATGAATTTACATCTTATTTCCGTTTACCATGATCTACATCGTATTTCTGTTTACATGATATTCATCGTAATTTCTGTATTACATGATTTACATCTTATTTCCGTTTACATGATCTTACATCGTATTTCCTGATTACAATGATATTCATCGTATTTCTGTTTACCTGATTTACATCTATTTTAATGGCGTTTAGTTAGGAAACATGAGGAAAATGTAACATTTCGGAAATTTTAAAGGCATTATTTTCAAAGAGAAGTTCAAAAAAGTATTACGATTAGACGATACTGCTGGCGTTGATTAATTTCTATCTTTTCCCACAATATGTTCAAATGTATGGAAGGCTATTTAAGTAAATATTCTGCTAACTGACAACTGTATTCGTCTAAATAGGAGGAAGTGCATACTTATAAATGACCACTGCATTTGTGTAAATACATCGAATCTATACTATTTACAAGTCTGTGAGTCAGAATAATCTGTTATGTGCAGGCAGTACAATCTTTTGTATATAGTTTCTTTACAATGTTGTACCAAGCGTTACTTTGATTTGATTATGTTATGATTACGTTGATAAAACACAACTTGTTGATTTTTAATAGTTTTATTATTATGCAAGTTTTAGTTTCATGTTTCATGTATATTAAAGTGTTAATAAAATATATAAAGTGGTATATATGAAAGTGTGGTATGGAAAGTGGTTTCATTTAATTTTATATCTATTAATGAGTTTTGAATTAGTTTCAGTCACTAGTCGCCGGCAGAAGCCCGCGAACTTCTATTTGTAATAGGTTTTCGGAAATGACATGGGAGGGGGTTATTATTATATTTATTTTTTTAAATATCTTGAACATATTACAAATTGCGTTTGTTTAAAGAAACAATAAGTTAAGACACATCTTAAATGAAATAAATATTCCGATATTTTAAGTTTTTGTGTTTTTATTTAACGAAGACAAAAACAGTCCCTATTAGCTTAGACTGCAGATACTTTATTTTCATAAACTATGTTATCAAAAGGCGATAAGTACAAACCTTTTAACTCGCACAGTCTAATTTGTTTACATACGCGAGCACTGCTTGCAGCAGACTATTGATATGAAAATTACGTCGAATTCTCCTTTTAATAGGTAAGTATCAGACATAAACTGGTAACAGAAGCAAAAATAAGAAATATTTTGTGAAAATATGTCTCAAATATAAGCCTGTTAATCGGTCGTAAACGTCGAAAACGCCTTTTCCTCAGTTCGTGACCTAGTTTCATATTGCGAAAATGTAAAGCAATTGACAGGAAGTAAAATGTAAACTTAGAAAAGTGACTTGTTTTATGCAGACAAATTGATTTCTTAAACGTCACAAAACGAGTGCATGGGTCGAATTGTAGGAGAAAGAAACGTACTATAGAAATGCTTTTTTTCTCTCTCTCGAATGCAGTGGAATAAAAACATGCACTAAAGCTTTGCCTGATTTATATTACACACTTAAATGATTAAATATATGGCTGCTATTAAATGTTTATATTTGGCTTGAAACAAATTAAGAGAAGAGAACAATAGATTTGGAAATAAAGAAAATCTGCTCTTTCGCACTCCAATTAATTTCATACTTGCCACCAATTAAATAGTAATGGGACTCGCTACTGGCATTTTCAGTTCCTTGCCGCCAAACACATATTTGTATGAATCAACGATTTAGATAGCACAATTTAGGCTGATATGTTGTTTCAAGTGTGGTCTACTTTTTAAACATGATGAGGATAAATTTTAACATCTGTGAAATACTTATCTATTATTATTATTAAAAAAGAGGAAGGTCATGTCTTTCAGCAATTTAACCGTTTTCTCAATGTTTTAAGCGTTTAAGGTTTTCATTGTTGCTTCAGACATGGAAACGGTTTAATAGCCATTTGTATGTAGATTTATAAGCCCCAACATGTAATTTGTTGTGGTTTTATTGACAAATACAAAACATCCAAAATCCTGACCAAAAGAAATCCTGAAATGTGTAGATCCATGTGGAATTTCCATGTGAAAAAAATCCTGGAATTAGTCCTTATGAAAACATTATGGGTATGTTTAGACTAATGAAAGTCAAGGAATACATGTGTGTTAAAAAAATAAATTAATGCAGTCTTTCTTCCCGGCCGACATTGATGCCTTGCATCAACTTTCTCTTGTACCCCTTATTGAAACGTTCTTATGTAAGACTAGTATAGTAGTAGTGCGTATTTCCGGGAAGAATGAACGAGGATAGTTCTACGCGTATCGTTTTTATCACAAAATACTGCGATTTCTCCATCAATGACTTTAAACGTCTGTTAGACCTTATATATAGATCCACTCTACCCTGAAGTGAGGAGTATCAGCGTAACACGCGACCCCTACATCTGTTCATGCAGCGAGTTCGATTCTATACTCGGACAAAAAAAGAAACTTCCTATGTGTGACACATAGTCGTTGTTGTGTTAATAATACGTTAAACAAAACCATGAATGGGTGTTTTTCGATCACTGGGTAATATGTGTGTTCTTTTTCTCTTTTTTTTCCAATAACCATAACCTTTGTTGAAATTAAACTGGCAAAATCCATGGGGGCCCCCATTTTGCTATGTGTTAAAACGCCGGTCTGTCATACGTAAACACAGATTGAAATATTGTCGTCTAGTCTATCATTTTTAATTCTAAATCGATAATTAAGGTAAAAAAAGCACTTCGTAATTTCGTGTGAACAAACATTTTAAAGAAAAAGCAAAAAAAATGCGTGTAACTGAGAATGAAATATTTTTGTTCTCGTTCGTCAAAATAGCCGAATATGGAACGTGACTGTACCGTAATTTATCAAGGATACTAGACGCACGAGTCGCCCATTTACAGTAAAGCGCTTTACAGACACAACGACAACACATGTTGAAGACTTAAATGTTACTGTATCCCGAATGAGTGACGACTACGAGACCTATCTGGTGAAATAATTAAAGAGAGAAAAAAACTCCAATCTATCGTTTAACAAGTGTTGGTAAGTAGTCCTGATTGTAGAGATGTCGGCAGTCTTCGACAAAAGTCTTTAGTCCTAATTGACCAAAACTTTCTTCGAACTGACAAATTTTCATACACATTCTCATGTTCATTCATGACCTTCTTTGTTAAACCATCCGATTATTTTGTCACAGTAATTTGTTGGTTAAACAAAGAAGGCCGTATATGAAAATGACCTTTCCCAGACTGACTTTTGAAAAAGATTTCGTTAATTTGGTAAATTCGCACCACTGCAATTTCGTACAATCGTACACATAATTAAACACAATTCTAGGAATAAAAAGGTGTTCATGTACAATCCTGTTTGGAATTATGACAATAAGATATAGACTAAGAGAGTGAGTAACATTTTAATTAAATCGTTGGTACTATGGCCAATATTACAGTGTAGCGAATCCGATTTGTTATAGTTTACCAAGTTGCGCTCCCCTTTTTTTAAACTGGACTCCATTTGTATAAACATAGATCAACATCAAATAAGAAAAACATTAATACTGGTTAGTACTGCTTTAAATATCCGATTGTTCAGTATACATGCATATATGGGTCAATGCTCACGACTGCATACCCAGCCTATGGTTTATTTTGTTTATAATTTAACCCTTTCCTAGCAATGTATCATTCAAACTCACACCAAGTGCATAATTTACCACTATTAATTACATTGATGGACACGAACTGCGCTTGACCTCGACTTAATAATCCGGAACACCGGAGCGGGTCTCATCAAAATGTCCTTTCCGGTCCTTTTGTCGTCCGAAGCTTCGTTCCCCGTCATCATCCTCGGATACTACCTTTCTATGTCATCGTCGCTCCCCTCCGTGTTTCGTTTCATCGGGCACCGACGCTTTTGACGTGTTTTTGTAAGTGACAAATGTCCGATTAAAACGGGACCCAGCAGTCGTCGCATTGTGTGATATCTGAAAAACAAAGATACCACCTCCTCCTCCTCTCTCCTCCTCCTCCTCATCCATCCTCTCTCCCCCTGCCGTGCTCCCGTCCTCCTCTCGTCCTATTCCACTCCACCTGCTCTTTCCTCTTTCCTGATACTCATTATCATCATCATCACCATTATCGTCGTCATCATAATATCATATGCCACAGCAGTGTGCACCAAATCGCGGTTGTTTAAAGACACATATGTTTCCCTTATTTAACTGGGAAATTGCATTATTACCGCCCGGTGTTCCGGGTTATTAAGTGAGGTCAACGCAGTTCGTGTACATCATTGTTTAAAAAAGTGTAAATTATGCGATTCTATCTGTATTTCTTTTTTCATACATGTATACATGTATTTTGAAATGTAAACTCAATAATAACAAGTACGTATAAAAAACAGATCATTATTTTCATCAATTTATTACGCCCCGGTCAATATAGCGCACCGGGATTAGCGCTTTACAGTAATTGTAATTCAATCAAAACAGGGAGAACAGACATGGTACCAATTGACGGTTGACGTTTAATACGGTCATTAACACGGATCCGGTATGGAAACAAGTAAAATGAACAGAATCCTTGATAAACATGGCAGCCGGAAACAGTTCTGGTTCGTAACGTCCTCCATAGTATCGAACCTGACCAAGATATTCTGCCCATCAACATACATGTATTGTCTAAATTGGTGATGATCAAATACAATGAATCAAGCGATATGGATGATTATAGCACTTCTCCGAATATTGATTTGATGGGACAGGACCAATTTAAAGTAATTTCTGTCATCAAAGGGCGATAACTCTAGAGTGACACATTCAGGACTAAATTTAGTGATGATTGGATAAAGGCCTCTAAAGTTATTCAGCAGACAAGACCAATTTTAGGTAATTTCTATAATTAAAGGGCGATAACTCTTGATTGACTAAAACGATATGGCTAGTTATCGAATCGTCCAAGATATTAATGGCCAATACACATTCTGACTAAAGTTGGTGACGATGGGGACAACAGGCTTCTCAAGTTATTTGGGCTGACAACATGACTGGACGCCGGCCACGCCACCCGCCCGCCCGCCCGGCCGTACGCCGCAGGTCAAACTATAATACGATCCGTTTAAAAAACTTTAAAAAAGTAAAAAAAACACGATACGTAGGTGTCGTGGTTACTAGATTGAACGAGGGTAAATTGGTATCAATGGTCTAATGTAAACAATGGATGGATAAAAAGGTGCATGACATTGGTATCTCAGTTAATTTGTTTACACTACGTATACTTAAGAATTATCTTCTGAGGTGAACATTCCGATATTTTGTTTTCAGTCTAAAGCGATATTTTATCATTCTAAAGAAATACATTGGAAACGATTTTCATTTGTTCGCAGTTGTGAAAACGCCTTTCACGCCTTTAACGTTGGTGTTACTTTAACATCATTGAGCTATTTGATTTGTGTTTAAAAAAGTAGTAAATTGTTATCAATGGCTAATGTAAACAATGGATGGATAAAAGATGCATACATTGGTATCTCAGTTGATTTGTTTACACTACGTATACTTAAGGAATTATCTTCTGAGGTTAACTTTTCGTATTTTTACTGTCTGATCTTTGTTTTCACCGTTTAAAGAAACAACGTTATATCATGTCTCGTAAAGACGTAAAACGCTGAAAGTGAATCGGTCATTCCAGCGTGTCATTATTGATCACGTGCATCCTTAGAAAGGTTATCAAGGTCGCGGGGAGTGAATTTTTATGTACGTAACGATGCATATTGTACCATCCTTCGAAATGGGGGCGGGGCTTACGTTGAGGTCAGCTTCGGGTCAGCAGTCAATCATGAGGGCTATAGCGACCCACCTGTAGTCATGTGGGAACGGGGTTATGGGGAAATCGTTCACTGGACCGCCGAAAGGGATTTGGCCTGCAGAGGTGCGAAGACCAGTGAACACATACTCACCCTTTCCTACATGCAGATATTTTATGCCACTTTCCACACTTATTTAGTCATGCAACAACTCGGTTTCAAGATCAAAACCCACACAATGCAAACAAAACGACATTTTAAAGCATGACGGGCAATTGCTGTTCTTGCCACAATGTGTTCAGGTCTATTGCATAGCTGGGTTGATTCACCCAGGGATCACGAGTGTGTGAACTGATGGGGTGGTATGACTGGAATGCTGTTGAAAACGGCCTAAAACACCCAACAATACAAACAAAACGACCTCTGAAAGCAGGGCGTGCAATTGCTCCCATTATCACAGTGTGTTCAGTACTATTGAGTAGCTGGATTAAATCACCCAGGACGAATGAGTATGTGAACAGTGCGGGTGATTTGACATATTTGATGTTGAAACCGGCGTAAAACACTCAACAACACAAACAAAACGACCTTTGAAATTATGATTAGCAGTGGCTCCTCTTTCCACACTGTTTTCAGTTCTAACGCATAGCTGGGTTGATTCTCCCAGGTCCCATGAGTTTGTGAACTGTGAGAGTGATTGGACATGAATGCTGTTGAAAACGGCCTATAAACCCCAACAAGGCAATCACATTGACATTTTAACACATTATGAGCAATGGCTCCTTATCCCACATTGTTTTCATTCCTATCGCGTAGAATGGTTGATTCACTCAGGAAGCATGTGTGTGTGAGCAGTGAGGTGTATTTAACATAAATGCTGTTGAAAACGTCATAAAACCATCAACAACGAAATTGAAATGACCTTTGAAAACATGATGAGCAAGGCTCCTCTTACCACACTGTTTTCAGTCCTATAGCCTAGCTGAGTAGAATCACCCAGCAACACGAGTATGTGCACTGTGATGTCGATTGGGCATACATGCTATTGAAAACGGCCTAAAACCCCAACAATGCAAGCAAAACGACCTTTGAAAACATGATGAGCAATGGCTGTTTTTATCACAATGTTTTCGATAGTTCATTTATAGGGAGTGTATGCATGTGGGAACGGGGTTGTGGGGAAATCGTTCACTGTACCGCCGAAAGGGATTTGGCCTGCAGAGGTGCGAAGACCAGTGAACACATACTCACCCTTTCCCACATGCAGATATTTTATGCCACTTTCAACACTTATTTAGTCATGCAACAACTCGGTTCCAAGATCAAAACCCATACAATGCAAACAAAAAGACATTTTAAAGCATGGCGGGCAATTGCTTCTCTTGCCACAATGTGTTCAGGTCTATTGCATAGCTGGGTTGATTCACCCAGGGATCACGAGTCTGTGAACTGATGAGGTGGTATGACTGGAATGCTGTTGAAAACGGCCTAGAACACCCAACAATACAAACAAAATGACCTCTGAAAGCAGGGCGGGCAATTGCTCCCATTGTCACAGTGTTCAGTACTATTGAGTAGCTGGGTTGAATCACCCAACACGCATGAGTATGTGAACAGTGCGTGTGATTTGACATATATGATGTTAAAAACGGCGTAAAACACCCAACAATACAAACAAAACGACCTTTGAAATCATGATTAGCAATGGCTCCTCTTTCCACACTGTTTTCAGTCCTAACGCATAGCTGGGTTGAATCACCGAGGACGCATGAGTATAAGAAAGTGCGTGCGATTTGATATATATGATGTTGAAAGCGGCGTAAAACACACAACAACGCAATCAAAACGACCTTTGAATACATGATGAGCAATGGCTTCTCTTACCACAATGTTTTCAATCCTATTGCCTAGCTGGGTATACTCACTTAAAAAACATGAGTATGTGCAAACGAAACGACATTTTAAAGCATGGCGGGCAATTGCTTCTCTTGCCACACTATGTTCAGGTCTATTGCATAGCTGGGTTGATTCGCCCAGGGATCACGAGTGTGTGAAATGATGGGGTGATATGACTGGAATGCTGTTGAAAACGGCCTAAAATACCCAACAATTCCAACAAAACGACCTCTGAAAGCAGGGCGGGCAATTGCTCCCATTGTCACAGTGCGTTCAGTACTATTGAGTAGCTGGATTGAATCACCCAGGACGCATGAGTATGTGCGGGTGATTTGACATATTTGATGTTGAAACCGGCGTAAAACACACAACAATACAAACAAAACAACCTTTGAAATCATGATTAGCAATGGCTCCTCTTTCCACACTGTTTTCAGTTCTAACGCATAGCTGGGTTGGTTCTCCCAGGTCCCATGAGTGTGTGAACTGTGAGAGTGATTGGACATGAATGCTGTTGAAAACGGCCTATAAACCCCAACAATGCAATCATATTGACCTTTGAAAACATCATGAGCAATTGCTCCTTATACCACACTGTTTTCAGTCCTATCGTGTTGATGGTTTGATTCACCCAGGAAGTATGTGTGTGTGAGCAGTGAGGTGTATTTAACATAAATGCTGTTGAAAACGTCCTAAAACCATCAACAACGCAATCAAAACGACCTTTGAAAACATGATGAGCAAGGCTCCTCTTACCACACTGTTTTCAGTCCTATTGCCTAGCTGGGTAGAATCATCAAGCAACACGAGTATGTGCACTGTGATGTCGATTGGGCATACTTGCTATTGAAAACGGCCTAAAACCCCAACAATGCAAGCAAAACGACCTTTGAAAACATGTTGAGCAATAGCTGTTTTTATCACAATGTTTTCGATAGTTCATTTATAGGGAGTGTATGCATGTGGGAACGGGGTTATGGGGAAATCGTTCACTGTACCGCCGAAAGGCATTTGGCCTGCAGAGGTGTGAAGAGCAGTGAACACATACTCACCCTTTCCCACATGCAGATATTTTATGCCACTTTCCACACTATGTAGTCATGCAACAACTCGGTTCCAAGATCAAAACCCATACGATGCAAAAAAACGACATGTTAAAGCATGGCGGGCAATTGCTTCTCTTGCCACTATGTGTTCAGGTATATTGCATAGCTGGGTTGATTCACCCAGGGATCACGATTGTGTGAACTGATGGGGTGGTATGACTGGAATGCTGTTGAAAACGGCATAAAACACCCAACAATACAAACAAAACGACCTCTGAAAGCAGGCCGGGCAATTGCTCCCATTGTCACAGTGTGTTCAGTACTATTGAGTAGCTGGGTTGAATCACCCAGAACGCATGAGTATGTGAACAGTGCGTGTGATTTGACATATATGATGTTAAAAACGGCGTAAAACACCTAACATTACAAACAAAACGACCTTTGAAATCATGATTAGCATGGCTCCTCTTTCCACAGTTTTCAGTCCTAACGCATAGCTGGGTTGAATCACCGAGGACACATGAGTATATGAACAGTGCGTGCGATTTGACATATATGATGTTCAAAACGGCGTTAAACACCCAACAACGCAATCAAAACGACCTTTGAAAACATGATGAGCAATGGCTCCTCTTACCATACTGTTTTCAATCCTATTGCCTAGCTGGGTAGAATCACTCAAAAAACATGAGTGCATGTATGTGCATACAAAACGACATTTTAAAGCATGGCGGGCAATTGCTTCTCTTGCCACAATGTGTTCAGGTCTATTGCATAGCTAGGTTGATTCACCCAGGGATCACGAGTGTGTGAACTGATGGGGTGGTATTACTGGAATGCTGTTGAAAACGGCATAAAACACCCAACATTACAAACAAAACGACCTCTGAAAGCAGGGCGGGCAATTGCTCCCATTGTCACAGTGTGTTCAGTACTATTGAGTAGCTGGATTGAAACACCCAGGACGCATGAGTATGTGAACAGTGCGGGTGATTTGACATATTTGATGTTGAAACCGGCGTAAAATCGGCGTTTAACTCCAATCGGCCAAATAGTAAAATCAACCTTACGGTATATGTCACTTGGCCAATACTAGCAGTTCGATACGGCTCTGCAATGTTCGCCGAATATTCCATGCCATTTTTATGAGCCATTCCACGAGAATACCAACATTATGGACTCTACGTAATGTATCTACCCAGATCAGCCTGCGTAGTCCGCACATGCTAATTTGGGCCGACACGTTTCGTCTCAGGGTGATAGAGATATAGAGTAATGATTCATGAAACAGAAAATCTACAGGAGGTGAAAGGTTAGCCTGCGCAATATGCTTAATGTTGGTTTTCTCGTGGAACAGCTCATTTTTAACGGAGTCACGTCTATGGTTTGTATTTACAACAGTGAAAACTCACCGCAGACTTCGCCCTTCGCTTACATGTTATATGTATCTAAATACGTCTTCTGGTAAAAAACCATAAGTTAAGTACCGAAACATATCGTACCGGAAAGTCTATAATACTTCAAATCACCATACCTTCAAGTATCGACCGGGATACGTTAAAGCATGCCGCGCAGGCTAACCCGGACATACACTGTTTTCCTCCTGTAGATTTTCTGTGTCATGAATCATTACTCTATACCTCTCTCCGCCTGAGATGGAAAGTGTCGGCCCGGATTAACATGCGCGGACTGCGCGGGCTGATCTTGGTCGATACATTACGCAGAATTCATAATGTTGGTTTTCTCGCGGGACGGCTCATATGCGGTTCTATGCTTGTTTAAAGTATGCTGCAATAATATGCATACCTCTTGGGGACTTTTTTAAAAGAGAAAATCCAATTACGGATTCTGAAAGATTCTAAATTGTATTTGTTTTCTTCTTTAAGACAAATAGTCAAACACTGTAGCAGGAATAGACGTGGCCCGTTGACGTCAAAGGAACGACTAATGTATAGGAAAGCAGTGACAACTGGAAAACTATAGTATATCAATATCGCACAAATACAAATACTTAGTAGCTGGGAGGTACATAGACGAGATACTACTCACGTTAATAGTGTTACGTCATTATGAAATTAATTCCAAAACAATGGTCTCGAACCTGCTGTCTCAAGACGCTTCTTATAATAGTGTCTTTAATAATTACCATGCACTACAACTATAAAACCACTGAATTTGTCCGAGTGTCTGATTACACCTCCGGGCTTACGTAAGTATAAAATTAAATTTTATATTTCATGCGCTGTGTAAAGTTTGTAAACCCCTTTTCCACCAATAGACGCATGTTGACGCCTCCGCAGCAGAAAACTCAGAATGAGCAATTTCTCCTTTTTTCCACAATGATTTCAACTTGATTCAATGACAATTCCATCATTTATGGAGATTATTTGATGCATAATACTTGTATGTGGGAAAGGGTGAAGACGGTTGTCACATCGTTATACTAGCCTCTCTTATTATCGTTCTTTGGTACAGTGGTCAATGAACCATCCATCTATAGCCACAATGATTTCAACTTGATTCAATGACAATTCCATCATTTATGGAGATTATTTGATGCATAATACTTGTATGTGGGAAAGGGTGAAGACGGTTGTCACATCGTTATACTAGCCTCTCTTATTATCGTTCTTTGGTACAGTGGTCAATGAACCATCCATCTTTTGCCACAATGATTTCAACTTTATTCAATAACAATTCCATCATTTATGGAGATTATTTGATGCATAATACTTGTATGTGGGAAAGGGTGAAGACGGTTGTCACATCGTTATACTAGCCTCTCTTATTATCGTTCTTTGGTACAGTGGTCAATGAACAATCCATCTATTGCCACAATGATTTCAACTTGATTCAATGACAATTCCATCATTTATGGAGATTATTTGATGCATAATACTTGTATGTGGGAAAGGGTGAAGACGGTTGTCACATCGTTATACTAGCCTCTCTTATTATCGTTCTTTGGTACAGTGGTCAATGAACCATCCATCTATAGCCACAATGATTTCAACTTGATTCAATGACAATTCCATCATTTATGGAGATTATTTGATGCATAATACTTGTATGTGGGAAAGGGTGAAGACGGTTGTCACATCGTTATACTAGCCTCTCTTATTATCGTTCTTTGGTGCAGTGGTCAATGAACCATCCATCTATAGCCACAATGATTTCAACTTGATTCAATGACAATTCCATCATTTATGGAGATTATTTGATGCATAATACTTGTATGTGGGAAAGGGTGAAGACGGTTGTCACATCGTTATACTAGCCTCTCTTATTATCGTTCTTTAGTACAGTGGTCAATGAACAATCCATCTATAGCCACAATGATTTCAACTTGATTCAATGACAATTCCATCATTTATGGAGATTATTTGATGCATAATACTTGTATGTGGGAAAGGGTGAAGACGGTTGTCACATCGTTATACTAGCCTCTCTTATTATCGTTCTTTGGTACAGTGGTCAATGAACCATCCATCTATTGCCACAATGATTTCAACTTGATTCAATGACAATTCCATCATTTATGGAGATTATTTGATGCATAATACTTGTATGTGGGAAAGGGTGAAGACGGTTGTCACATCGTTATACTAGCCTCTCTTATTATCGTTCTTTGGTACAGTGGTCAATGAACCATCCATCTTTTGCCACAATGATTTCAACTTTATTCAATAACAATTCCATCATTTATGGAGATTATTTGATGCATAATACTTGTATGTGGGAAAGGGTGAAGACGGTTGTCACATCGTTATACTAGCCTCTCTTATTATCGTTCTTTGGTACAGTGGTCAATGAACCATCCATCTATTGCCACAATGATTTCAACTTGATTCAATGACAATTCCATCATTTATGGAGATTATTTGATGCATAATACTTGTATGTGGGAAAGGGTGAAGACGGTTGTCACATCGTTATACTAGCCTCTCTTATTATCGTTCTTTGGTACAGTGGTCAATGAACCATCCATCTATAGCCACAATGATTTCAACTTGATTCAATGACAATTCCATCATTTATGGAGATTATTTGATGCATAATACTTGTATGTGGGAAAGGGTGAAGACGGTTGTCACATCGTTATACTAGCCTCTCTTATTATCGTTCTTTGGTACAGTGGTCAATGAACCATCCATCTATAGCCACAATGATTTCAACTTGATTCAATGACAGTTCCATCATTTATGGAGATTATTTGATGCATAATACTTGTATGTGGGAAAGGGTGAAGACGGTTGTCACATCGTTATACTAGCCTCTCTTATTATCGTTCTTTGGTACAGTGGTCAATGAACCATCCATCTATAGCCACAATGATTTCAACTTGATTCAATGACAATTCCATCATTTATGGAGATTATTTGATGCATAATACTTGTATGTGGGAAAGGGTGAAGACGGTTGTCACATCGTTATACTAGCCTCTCTTATTATCGTTCTTTGGTACAGTGGTCAATGAACAATCCATCTATAGCCACAATGATTTCAACTTGATTCAATGACAATTCCATCATTTATGGAGATTATTTGATGCATAATACTTGTATGTGGGAAAGGGTGAAGACGGTTGTCACATCGTTATACTAGCCTCTCTTATTATCGTTCTTTGGTACAGTGGTCAATGAACAATCCATCTATAGCCACAATGATTTCAACTTGATTCAATGACAATTCCATCATTTATGGAGATTATTTGATGCATAATACTTGTATGTGGGAAAGGGTGAAGACGGTTGTCACATCGTTATACTAGCCTCTCTTATTATCGTTCTTTGGTACAGTGGTCAATGAACAATCCATCTATAGCCACAATGATTTCAACTTGATTCAATGACAATTCCATCATTTATGGAGATTATTTGATGCATAATACTTGTATGTGGGAAAGGGTGAAGACGGTTGTCACATCGTTATACTAGCCTCTCTTATTATCGTTCTTTGGTACAGTGGTCAATGAACCATCCATCTATAGCCACAATGATTTCAACTTGATTCAATGACAATTCCATCATTTATGGAGATTATTTGATGCATAATACTTGTATGTGGGAAAGGGTGAAGACGGTTGTCACATCGTTATACTAGCCTCTCTTATTATCGTTCTTTGGTACAGTGGTCAATGAACCATCCATCTATTGCCACAATGATTTCAACTTGATTCAATGACAATTCCATCATTTATGGAGATTATTTGATGCATAATACTTGTATGTGGGAAAGGGTGAAGACGGTTGTCACATCGTTATACTAGCCTCTCTTATTATCGTTCTTTGGTACAGTGGTCAATGAACCATCCATCTATAGCCACAATGATTTCAACTTGATTCAATGACAATTCCATCATTTATGGAGATTATTTGATGCATAATACTTGTATGTGGGAAAGGGTGAAGACGGTTGTCACATCGTTATACTAGCCTCTCTTATTATCGTTCTTTGGTACAGTGGTCAATGAACCATCCATCTATTGCCACAATGATTTCAACTTGATTCAATGACAATTCCATCATTTATGGAGATTATTTGATGCATAATACTTGTATGTGGGAAAGGGTGAAGACGGTTGTCACATCGTTATACTAGCCTCTCTTATTATCGTTCTTTGGTACAGTGGTCAATGAACCATCCATCTTTTGCCACAATGATTTCAACTTTATTCAATAACAATTCCATCATTTATGGAGATTATTTGATGCATAATACTTGTATGTGGGAAAGGGTGAAGACGGTTGTCACATCGTTATACTAGCCTCTCTTATTATCGTTCTTTGGTACAGTGGTCAATGAACAATCCATCTATAGCCACAATGATTTCAACTTGATTCAATGACAATTCCATCATTTATGGAGATTATTTGATGCATAATACTTGTATGTGGGAAAGGGTGAAGACGGTTGTCACATCGTTATACTAGCCTCTCTTATTATCGTTCTTTGGTACAGTGGTCAATGAACAATCCATCTATAGCCACAATGATTTCAACTTGATTCAATGACAATTCCATCATTTATGGAGATTATTTGATGCATAATACTTGTATGTGGGAAAGGGTGAAGACGGTTGTCACATCGTTATACTAGCCTCTCTTATTATCGTTCTTTGGTACAGTGGTCAATGAACCATCCATCTATAGCCACAATGATTTCAACTTGATTCAATAACAATTCCATCATTTATGGAGATTATTTGATGCATAATACTTGTATGTGGGAAAGGGTGAAGACGGTTGTCACATCGTTATACTAGCCTCTCTTATTATCGTTCTTTGGTACAGTGGTCAATGAACCATCCATCTATTGCCACAATGATTTCAACTTGATTCAATGACAATTCCATCATTTATGGAGATTATTTGATGCATAATACTTGTATGTGGGAAAGGGTGAAGACGGTTGTCACATCGTTATACTAGCCTCTCTTATTATCGTTCTTTGGTACAGTGGTCAATGAACAATCCATCTATTGCCACAATGATTTCAACTTGATTCAATGACAATTCCATCATTTATGGAGATTATTTGATGCATAATACTTGTATGTGGGAAAGGGTGAAGACGGTTGTCACATCGTTATACTAGCCTCTCTTATTATCGTTCTTTGGTACAGTGGTCAATGAACCATCCATCTATAGCCACAATGATTTCAACTTGATTCAATGACAATTCCATCATTTATGGAGATTATTTGATGCATAATACTTGTATGTGGGAAAGGGTGAAGACGGTTGTCACATCGTTATACTAGCCTCTCTTATTATCGTTCTTTGGTACAGTGGTCAATGAACAATCCATCTATAGCCACAATGATTTCAACTTGATTCAATGACAATTCCATCATTTATGGAGATTATTTGATGCATAATACTTGTATGTGGGAAAGGGTGAAGACGGTTGTCACATCGTTATACTAGCCTCTCTTATTATCGTTCTTTGGTACAGTGGTCAATGAACAATCCATCTATAGCCACAATGATTTCAACTTGATTCAATGACAATTCCATCATTTATGGAGATTATTTGATGCATAATACTTGTATGTGGGAAAGGGTGAAGACGGTTGTCACATCGTTATACTAGCCTCTCTTATTATCGTTCTTTGGTACAGTGGTCAATGAACAATCCATCTATAGCCACAATGATTTCAACTTGATTCAATGACAATTCCATCATTTATGGAGATTATTTGATGCATAATACTTGTATGTGGGAAAGGGTGAAGACGGTTGTCACATCGTTATACTAGCCTCTCTTATTATCGTTCTTTGGTACAGTGGTCAATGAACCATCCATCTATAGCCACAATGATTTCAACTTGATTCAATGACAATTCCATCATTTATGGAGATTATTTGATGCATAATACTTGTATGTGGGAAAGGGTGAAGACGGTTGTCACATCGTTATACTAGCCTCTCTTATTATCGTTCTTTGGTACAGTGGTCAATGAACAATCCATCTATAGCCACAATGATTTCAACTTTATTCAATGACAATTCCATCATTTATGGAGATTATTTGATGCATAATACTTGTATGTGGGAAAGGGTGAAGACGGTTGTCACATCGTTATACTAGCCTCTCTTATTATCGTTCTTTGGTACAGTGGTCAATGAACCATCCATCTTTAGCCACAATGATTTCAACTTTATTCAATAACAATTCCATCATTTATGGAGATTATTTGATGCATAATACTTGTATGTGGGAAAGGGTGAAGACGGTTGTCACATCGTTATACTAGCCTCTCTTATTATCGTTCTTTGGTACAGTGGTCAATGAACCATCCATCTATAGCCACAATGATTTCAACTTGATTCAATGACAATTCCATCATTTATGGAGATTATTTGATGCATAATACTTGTATGTGGGAAAGGGTGAAGACGGTTGTCACATCGTTATACTAGCCTCTCTTATTATCGTTCTTTGGTACAGTGGTCAATGAACAATCCATCTATAGCCACAATGATTTCAACTTGATTCAATGACAATTCCATCATTTATGGAGATTATTTGATGCATAATACTTGTATGTGGGAAAGGGTGAAGACGGTTGTCACATCGTTATACTAGCCTCTCTTATTATCGTTCTTTGGTGCAGTGGTCAATGAACCATCCATCTATAGCCACAATGATTTCAACTTGATTCAATGACAATTCCATCATTTATGGAGATTATTTGATGCATAATACTTGTATGTGGGAAAGGGTGAAGACGGTTGTCACATCGTTATACTAGCCTCTCTTATTATCGTTCTTTGGTACAGTGGTCAATGAACAATCCATCTATAGCCACAATGATTTCAACTTGATTCAATGACAATTCCATCATTTATGGAGATTATTTGATGCATAATACTTGTATGTGGGAAAGGGTGAAGACGGTTGTCACATCGTTATACTAGCCTCTCTTATTATCGTTCTTTGGTGCAGTGGTCAATGAACCATCCATCTATAGCCACAATGATTTCAACTTGATTCAATGACAATTCCATCATTTATGGAGATTATTTGATGCATAATACTTGTATGTGGGAAAGGGTGAAGACGGTTGTCACATCGTTATACTAGCCTCTCTTATTATCGTTCTTTGGTACAGTGGTCAATGAACCATCCATCTATAGCCACAATGATTTCAACTTGATTCAATGACAATTCCATCATTTATGGAGATTATTTGATGCATAATACTTGTATGTGGGAAAGGGTGAAGACGGTTGTCACATCGTTATACTAGCCTCTCTTATTATCGTTCTTTGGTACAGTGGTCAATGAACAATCCATCTATAGCCACAATGATTTCAACTTGATTCAATGACAATTCCATCATTTATGGAGATTATTTGATGCATAATACTTGTATGTGGGAAAGGGTGAAGACGGTTGTCACATCGTTATACTAGCCTCTCTTATTATCGTTCTTTGGTGCAGTGGTCAATGAACAATCCATCTATAGCCACAATGATTTCAACTTGATTCAATGACAATTCCATCATTTATGGAGATTATTTGATGCATAATACTTGTATGTGGGAAAGGGTGAAGACGGTTGTCACATCGTTATACTAGCCTCTCTTATTATCGTTCTTTGGTGCAGTGGTCAATGAACCATCCATCTTTTGCCACAATGATTTAACTTCTTTTCAATAATAAAACTGTCCATTCTAGAGAGAATCCATAATGTTTGTCAAAAACCTACCACACAAAAATGCAAATGGATCTTATAATGCAATTAACACTAAAGCTATCCAAATGCGGAATTTGTGCTGACGCGATTGATTTGAGTCAAAACCTCACGCGCTATGACGTAGACATTTCCCATATAGGCTCTCCCAAATTTCGGCGATAAAATCTGTGACCTTTTGTGTTTGTGAAATTGGACGATAAGGGATTTGTATGCAGGTTTGTGAGAAATATTTGGATTTTAAGGGATTTTTATGCAGGTTTAAATATTTGATTTTAAGGGATTTTTATGCAGGTTTGTGAGAAATTATTTTACAATTTATTCTTTAACAAACATATAACTCTTTTGAAAGTTTGGTTAAATATAAAAAAAATGAATTTACTCTTTTATTGAACACGTCGACCATTGACGCGTTTGTAGCCGATGACTTTTGAAAAACATCGTGACTAAAGGAGACATTGCTCAAAATTAGAAGTTTCTCCTTTTGTCATGATGTTTTCAACTGTTTCCAATGATTTTCCTAATTTCTGATGGTTTTTTCCAATGTAAAGGTCGGTTTTTGTTTACCTTTCATGGTCACGCGATGTAAGAATTGTAGGTTGGCTCATTTTATACTGAAGATGAAAGTCAGATTATTAAAAGCAAAGCAAATGAAAAGTTAGGATGATTGAAACTTTGAGATGCCATCTATGTGTAATTACGACAAAAACGGAATGAAAATCTATAAATAGACTATAGATGAATGCATGTTTTTTAAACGCGTCGGTGAATACAATCTAAATCTAAATTACCGGGAATCCAAAAAGTGAATATTAAGATTTAGCTTTAGTCAAAAGTCTAAATTGAAAAGTTTGGTGAATACGGGCCGTGGCTTTTATTTTATCTAATTACTGCTTAATTTATAACAGCATGTAAGGAACCAGATTACATTTAGCGTGCGCCTCTTGCTTAATGGTTGCCGGTTTAGCATACTATCAAACTAATAAAGTGGCTGAGGCAGGTAACCAATTCAGCTTTACTGTTTAGACTAGATACAGTATGAATGTCGCTTAAATAAAAATGTACATACATTCAATTAATATTCTAGCCTTGTCTTTTGTTTTTAATTTGTAAAACTCACACATGTATATAGAGTGTAAAAGGGATGTTTTAACAGTCATTACCTTAAATTAATGTACTTAGTAAGGACAAAGAGAAATCCCGATATGTAGTCACGCTGGCAGGTCTAAATATTCTAAGCATCCCTACAGAAAGCCGCCTTCTGGCGGCTTCCAATGACGCAGTAGAAGGCATCTGGAAATTACAAAATAAATAGCTCGCGAGAGTTTTCAAATCCCAAAATTACAAACGCTTTATTTTGTAGTTGTTGTAACTAGATTTTTCTTAAATCTGGAATGGCCTATTTTGAACACATCATGACCAATTTTAGAACGTAACTTAACAATCACCAAGACAACATTCTGGCAAACTAACAGTATTCTACTGTCAAAAGATGCAGCTTCTCTCAAAGTTACCCACACCTGAGTGCACTATTATTGAAAGTCGCAAGGCCTAACCCGAGATACTGCTTGTTACTTTGCAGAATTTCCTATACGATCGCCACTACAGTGCCATCGGCGCTTTGATTTATCGTCAGTATCGGGCCACAATCCTCCTCAAGCGGCTTCCGGTATGCTTGCAAATAGCTCGTTCGAACAGAAACGGCTTGCCAGATAGCTTGTTCGTAGGGAAACTGGTTGCCAGATAGCCCGTTCGTACAGAAACTGCTTGCCAGATAGCCAGTCCGTAGGGAAACTGCTTGCCAGATAGCCCGTCCGTGTGGAAACTGCTTGCCAAATAGCCCGTCCATAGGGAAACTGCTTGCCAGATAGCCCTTTCGTAGGGAAACTGCTTGTCCGATAGCCCGTCCGTAGGGAAACTGCTTGCCATATGGCCCGTCCATAGGGAAACTGCTTGCCAGATAGCCCTTTCGTAGGGAAACTGCTTGTCCGATAGCCCGTCCGTAGGGAAACTGCTTGCCAGATAGCCTGTCCGTAGGGAAACTGCTTGCCAGATAATCCGTCCGTAGGGAAACTGCTTGCCAGATAGCCCGTCCGTAGGGAAACTGCTTGCCAGATAGCCCATCCGTAGGGAAACTGCTTGCCAGATAGCCCGTCCGTAGGGAAACTACTTGCCAGATAGCCCGTCCGTAGGGAAACTGCTTGCCAGATAGCCCGTCCGTAGGGAAACTGCTTGCCAGATAGCCCGTCCGTAGGGAAACTGCTTGCCACATAGCCCGTCCGAAGGGAAACTGCTTGCCAGATAGCCCGTCCGTAGGGAAACTGCTTGCCACATAGCCCGTCCGTAGGCAAACTGCTTGCCAGATAGCCCGTCTGTAGGGAAACTGCTTGCCAGATAGCCCGCCCGTAGGGAAACTGCTTGTCCGATATCCCGTCCGTAGGGAAACTGCTTGCCACATAGCCCGTCCGTAGGGAAACTGCTTGCCATATAGCCCGTCTATAGGGAAACTGCTTGCCAGATAGCCCTTTCGTAGGGAAACTGCTTGTCCGATAGCCCGTCCGTAGGGAAACTGCTTGCCAGATAGCCTGTCCGTAGGGAAACTGCTTGCCAGATAGCCCGTCCGCAGGGAAACTGCTTGCCAGATAGCCCGTCCGTAGGGAAACTGCTTGCCAGATAGCCCGTCCGTAGGGAAACTACTTGCCAGATAGCCCGTCCGTAGGGAAACTGCTTGCCAGATAGCCCTTCCGTAGGGAAACTGCTTGCCAGATAGCCCGTCTGTAGGGAAACTGCTTGCCAGATAGCCCGTCCGTAGGGAAACTGCTTGCCACATAGCCCGTCCGAAGGGAAACTGTTTGCCAGATAGCCCGTCCGTAGGAAAACTGCTTGCCACATAGCCCGTCCGTAGGGAAACTGCTTGCCAGATAGCCCGTCCGTAGGGAAACTGCTTGCCAGATAGCCCGTCCGTAGGGAAACTGCTTGTCCGATAGCCCGGCCGTAGGGAAACTGCTTGCCACATAGCCCGTCCGTAGGGAAACTGCTTGCCACATAGCCCGTCCGTAGGGAAACTGCTTGTCAGATAGCCTGTTCGTAGAGAAACCGCTTGCCAGATAGCCCGTCGGTAGGGAAACTGCTTGCCTGATAGCCCGTTCGTAGGGAAACTGCTTGCCAGATAGCCCGTCCGTAGAGAAACTGCTTGCCAGATAGCCCCTTCGTAGGGAAACCGCTTGCCAGATAGCCCGTCCGTAGGGAAACCGCTTGCCAGATAGCCCGTTCGTAGGGAAACTGCTTGCCAGATAGCCCGTCCGTAGGGAAACTGCTTGCCAGATAGCCCGTCCGTAGGGAAACTGCTTGCCACATAGCCCGTCCGTAGGGAAACTGCTTGCCAGATAGCCCGTCCGTAGGGAAACTGCTTGCCTTTTATTCACTCATATCACGACGACCAGTGCACCTACCCATGTGTCTCATGGCTTTCTCAAATCAGAATTCCACAAAACAGTCTTTCCAAGCAACTGACTGCTTTTCCACATAGACTTATAGCCCAATTCGTGGAAGACGAATGACCTTTTCGTTTTGACATTTGTTTAACCTCAGAAATAATGTCGGCCAATTTTGGAAACGAACTCATATCCCCTTGATTGAACAGCGCGCGTCGCTACAGGGGTTCGACCAGTTTTTCAAAAGGATGCAAGTTGGCATGAATAGTGTAGTTCCACTTGTTAACAAGCTTATGTACGTATTATGTGAACACTGTATATGTTTGATCTGACTAAGCGGATGTACAGGCTGATCTGGATCTACATTTTTCACAGAGGCCAATTTGTACATTTTCTCATGGACGGGCTCATATGACGAGATGCTAATCAGTCTAACTATTATCTTGGCCAATCCCAAAGGTCGGTAATCGTTTAACGTAGCCCTTTGTATCGGTCCAGATCATACTTGTCATAGTCTCGACCGCGCCCATAGGTATGCATCGTTTACTCGTTTTGCCTGATGAAGCTCAGGTATATGTTTACGTATACTTGGGAGAGGTCAGTCACAGCATGCTTATTCTCTTATTTTAGGTTATCAATACATGAATTGTGCTACAGGAGAACCAAGTCGGTAAGGACGATGGCTATCAACACAGGGGTCATGTGTTCGAACACCGGCTCGGCCATACATTCTTTCCGATGATACAAATAATTGGCATTTTCACACATTTGCTAAATAGTCTATATGGGAAGGTAGCAAGTTGCCGTTGAAGAATGTTGATTGGGGTACAGGTGCGAAAAGGTCGGAAAAACACTTAGTGAACTGACATCGTGATGATGTAAATTGAAATTCCTTTGAAATCGGCGTTTAACTCCAATCGGCCAAATAGTAAAATCAACCTTACGGTATTTGTCACCCGACCAATACGCGCAGTTTGATAGGGCTCTGCAATGTTCGCCGAATATTCCGTGCCATTTTTATGAGCCACTCCACGAGAATACCAACATTATGGACTCTGCGTAATGTATCGAACCAGATCAGCCTGCGTAATCCGCACATGCTAATTTGGGCCGACTCTTTCCGTCTCAGGGGAATAGAGATATAGAGTAATGATTCCTGAAACAGAAAATCTACAGGAGGTGAAAGGTTAGCCTGCGCAATATGCTTAGGCAGACCCGGGTCGATACTTTACGCAGAGTCCACAATGTTGGTTTTCTCGTGGAACAGCTCAATTTTAACGGAGTCAAGTCTATGGTTTGTATTTACAACAGTGATACCTCACCGCAGACTTCGCCGTTCGCTTACATGTTATATGTATCTAAATACGTCTTCTGGTAAAAAACCATAAGTTAAGTACCAAAACATATCCGGAAAGTCTATAATTCTTCAAATCACCATACCTTCAAGTATCGACCGGGATACGACATACACTGTTTGCCTCCTGTAGATTTTCTGTGTCATGAATCATTACTCTATACCTCTCTCCGCCTGAGATGGAAAGTGTCGGCCCGGATTAACATGCGCGGACTGCGTGGGCTGATCTTGGTCGATACATTACGCAGAATCCATAATGTTGGTGTTCTCGCGTGACTGCTCATATGCGGTTCTATGCTTGTTTAAAGTATGCTGCAATAATATGCATACCTCTTGGGGACTTTGAAAAAGAGAAAATCCAATTACGGATTCTGAAAGATTCTAAATTGTATTTCTTTCTTTCTTTAAAACAGATAGTCAAACGCTGTAACAGGAATCGACGTGGCCCGTTGACGTCAAAGGAACGACTAATGTATAGGAAAGCAGTGACAACTTGAAAACTATAGTATATCAATATCGCACAAATACAAATACTTAGTAGCTGGGAGGTACATAGACGAGATACTACTAACGTTAATAGTGTTACGTCATTATGAAATTAATTCCAAAACAATAGTCTCTAACCTGCTGTCTCAAGACGCTTCTTATAATAGTGTTTTTAATAATTGCCATGCACTACGTGGTGATTTTCTCAATCTACGTAAATGAAAAGACCTCGTTTTATGGTGGATTAATGGCCAATTCCACTACAAATATAAAACCACTGAATTTGTCCGAGTGTCCGATTATACCTCCGGGCTTACGTAAGTATAAAATTAAATTTTATATTTCATGCGCTGTGTAAAGTTTGTAAACCCCTTTTCCACCAATAGTCGCATGTTGACGCCTCCGCAGCAGAAAACTCAGAATGAGCAATTTCTCTTTTTTTCACAATGATTTCAACTTGATTCAATGACAATTCCATCATTTATGGAGATTATTTGATGCATAATACTTGTATGTGGGAAAGGGTGAAGACGGTTGTCACATCGTTATACTAGCCTCTCTTATTATCGTTCTTTGGTGCAGTGGTCAATGAACCATCCATCTATAGCCACAATGATTTCAACTTTATTCAATAACAATTCCATCATTTATGGAGATTATTTGATGCATAATACTTGTATGTGGGAAAGGGTGAAGACGGTTGTCACATCGTTATACTAGCCTCTCTTATTATCGTTCTTTGGTACAGTGGTCAATGAACCATCCATCTATAGCCACAATGATTTCAACTTTATTCAATAACAATTCCATCATTTATGGAGATTATTTGATGCATAATACTTGTATGTGGGAAAGGGTGAAGACGGTTGTCACATCGTTATACTAGCCTCTCTTATTATCGTTCTTTGGTACAGTGGTCAATGAACAATCCATCTATTGCCACAATGATTTCAACTTGATTCAATGACAATTCCATCATTTATGGAGATTATTTGATGCATAATACTTGTATGTGGGAAAGGGTGAAGACGGTTGTCACATCGTTATACTAGCCTCTCTTATTATCGTTCTTTGGTACAGTGGTCAATGAACCATCCATCTATAGCCACAATGATTTCAACTTGATTCAATGACAATTCCATCATTTATGGAGATTATTTGATGCATAATACTTGTATGTGGGAAAGGGTGAAGACGGTTGTCACATCGTTATACTAGCCTCTCTTATTATCGTTCTTTGGTACAGTGGTCAATGAACAATCCATCTATTGCCACAATGATTTCAACTTGATTCAATGACAATTCCATCATTTATGGAGATTATTTGATGCATAATACTTGTATGTGGGAAAGGGTGAAGACGGTTGTCACATCGTTATACTAGCCTCTCTTATTATCGTTCTTTGGTACAGTGGTCAATGAACAATCCATCTATTGCCACAATGATTTCAACTTGATTCAATGACAATTCCATCATTTATGGAGATTATTTGATGCATAATACTTGTATGTGGGAAAGGGTGAAGACGGTTGTCACATCGTTATACTAGCCTCTCTTATTATCGTTCTTTGGTACAGTGGTCAATGAACCATCCATCTATAGCCACAATGATTTCAACTTGATTCAATGACAATTCCATCATTTATGGAGATTATTTGATGCATAATACTTGTATGTGGGAAAGGGTGAAGACGGTTGTCACATCGTTATACTAGCCTCTCTTATTATCGTTCTTTGGTACAGTGGTCAATGAACAATCCATCTATTGCCACAATGATTTCAACTTGATTCAATGACAATTCCATCATTTATGGAGATTATTTGATGCATAATACTTGTATGTGGGAAAGGGTGAAGACGGTTGTCACATCGTTATACTAGCCTCTCTTATTATCGTTCTTTGGTACAGTGGTCAATGAACCATCCATCTATAGCCACAATGATTTCAACTTGATTCAATGACAATTCCATCATTTATGGAGATTATTTGATGCATAATACTTGTATGTGGGAAAGGGTGAAGACGGTTGTCACATCGTTATACTAGCCTCTCTTATTATCGTTCTTTGGTACAGTGGTCAATGAACAATCCATCTATAGCCACAATGATTTCAACTTGATTCAATGACAATTCCATCATTTATGGAGATTATTTGATGCATAATACTTGTATGTGGGAAAGGGTGAAGACGGTTGTCACATCGTTATACTAGCCTCTCTTATTATCGTTCTTTGGTACAGTGGTCAATGAACCATCCATCTATTGCCACAATGATTTCAACTTGATTCAATGACAATTCCATCATTTATGGAGATTATTTGATGCATAATACTTGTATGTGGGAAAGGGTGAAGACGGTTGTCACATCGTTATACTAGCCTCTCTTATTATCGTTCTTTGGTACAGTGGTCAATGAACAATCCATCTATAGCCACAATGATTTCAACTTGATTCAATGACAATTCCATCATTTATGGAGATTATTTGATGCATAATACTTGTATGTGGGAAAGGGTGAAGACGGTTGTCACATCGTTATACTAGCCTCTCTTATTATCGTTCTTTGGTGCAGTGGTCAATGAACCATCCATCTATAGCCACAATGATTTCAACTTGATTCAATGACAATTCCATCATTTATGGAGATTATTTGATGCATAATACTTGTATGTGGGAAAGGGTGAAGACGGTTGTCACATCGTTATACTAGCCTCTCTTATTATCGTTCTTTGGTACAGTGGTCAATGAACCATCCATCTATAGCCACAATGATTTCAACTTGATTCAATGACAATTCCATCATTTATGGAGATTATTTGATGCATAATACTTGTATGTGGGAAAGGGTGAAGACGGTTGTCACATCGTTATACTAGCCTCTCTTATTATCGTTCTTTGGTACAGTGGTCAATGAACAATCCATCTATTGCCACAATGATTTCAACTTGATTCAATGACAATTCCATCATTTATGGAGATTATTTGATGCATAATACTTGTATGTGGGAAAGGGTGAAGACGGTTGTCACATCGTTATACTAGCCTCTCTTATTATCGTTCTTTGGTACAGTGGTCAATGAACAATCCATCTATAGCCACAATGATTTCAACTTGATTCAATGACAATTCCATCATTTATGGAGATTATTTGATGCATAATACTTGTATGTGGGAAAGGGTGAAGACGGTTGTCACATCGTTATACTAGCCTCTCTTATTATCGTTCTTTGGTACAGTGGTCAATGAACCATCCATCTATAGCCACAATGATTTCAACTTGATTCAATGACAGTTCCATCATTTATGGAGATTATTTGATGCATAATACTTGTATGTGGGAAAGGGTGAAGACGGTTGTCACATCGTTATACTAGCCTCTCTTATTATCGTTCTTTGGTACAGTGGTCAATGAACAATCCATCTATAGCCACAATGATTTCAACTTGATTCAATGACAATTCCATCATTTATGGAGATTATTTGATGCATAATACTTGTATGTGGGAAAGGGTGAAGACGGTTGTCACATCGTTATACTAGCCTCTCTTATTATCGTTCTTTGGTACAGTGGTCAATGAACAATCCATCTATAGCCACAATGATTTCAACTTGATTCAATGACAATTCCATCATTTATGGAGATTATTTGATGCATAATACTTGTATGTGGGAAAGGGTGAAGACGGTTGTCACATCGTTATACTAGCCTCTCTTATTATCGTTCTTTGGTACAGTGGTCAATGAACCATCCATCTATAGCCACAATGATTTCAACTTGATTCAATGACAATTCCATCATTTATGGAGATTATTTGATGCATAATACTTGTATGTGGGAAAGGGTGAAGACGGTTGTCACATCGTTATACTAGCCTCTCTTATTATCGTTCTTTGGTGCAGTGGTCAATGAACCATCCATCTATAGCCACAATGATTTCAACTTGATTCAATGACAATTCCATCATTTATGGAGATTATTTGATGCATAATACTTGTATGTGGGAAAGGGTGAAGACGGTTGTCACATCGTTATACTAGCCTCTCTTATTATCGTTCTTTGGTGCAGTGGTCAATGAACAATCCATCTATTGCCACAATGATTTCAACTTGATTCAATGACAATTCCATCATTTATGGAGATTATTTGATGCATAATACTTGTATGTGGGAAAGGGTGAAGACGGTTGTCACATCGTTATACTAGCCTCTCTTATTATCGTTCTTTGGTACAGTTGTCAATGAACCATCCATCTATAGCCACAATGATTTCAACTTGATTCAATGACAATTCCATCATTTATGGAGATTATTTGATGCATAATACTTGTATGTGGGAAAGGGTGAAGACGGTTGTCACATCGTTATACTAGCCTCTCTTATTATCGTTCTTTGGTACAGTGGTCAATGAACAATCCATCTATAGCCACAATGATTTCAACTTGATTCAATGACAATTCCATCATTTATGGAGATTATTTGATGCATAATACTTGTATGTGGGAAAGGGTGAAGACGGTTGTCACATCGTTATACTAGCCTCTCTTATTATCGTTCTTTGGTACAGTGGTCAATGAACAATCCATCTATAGCCACAATGATTTCAACTTGATTCAATGACAATTCCATCATTTATGGAGATTATTTGATGCATAATACTTGTATGTGGGAAAGGGTGAAGACGGTTGTCACATCGTTATACTAGCCTCTCTTATTATCGTTCTTTGGTACAGTGGTCAATGAACAATCCATCTATAGCCACAATGATTTCAACTTGATTCAATAACAATTCCATCATTTATGGAGATTATTTGATGCATAATACTTGTATGTGGGAAAGGGTGAAGACGGTTGTCACATCGTTATACTAGCCTCTCTTATTATCGTTCTTTGGTACAGTGGTCAATGAACAATCCATCTATTGCCACAATGATTTCAACTTGATTCAATGACAATTCCATCATTTATGGAGATTATTTGATGCATAATACTTGTATGTGGGAAAGGGTGAAGACGGTTGTCACATCGTTATACTAGCCTCTCTTATTATCGTTCTTTAGTACAGTGGTCAATGAACCATCCATCTATAGCCACAATGATTTCAACTTGATTCAATGACAATTCCATCATTTATGGAGATTATTTGATGCATAATACTTGTATGTGGGAAAGGGTGAAGACGGTTGTCACATCGTTATACTAGCCTCTCTTATTATCGTTCTTTAGTACAGTGGTCAATGAACAATCCATCTATAGCCACAATGATTTCAACTTGATTCAATGACAATTCCATCATTTATGGAGATTATTTGATGCATAATACTTGTATGTGGGAAAGGGTGAAGACGGTTGTCACATCGTTATACTAGCCTCTCTTATTATCGTTCTTTGGTACAGTGGTCAATGAACAATCCATCTATAGCCACAATGATTTCAACTTGATTCAATGACAATTCCATCATTTATGGAGATTATTTGATGCATAATACTTGTATGTGGGAAAGGGTGAAGACGGTTGTCACATCGTTATACTAGCCTCTCTTATTATCGTTCTTTGGTACAGTGGTCAATGAACAATCCATCTATAGCCACAATGATTTCAACTTGATTCAATGACAATTCCATCATTTATGGAGATTATTTGATGCATAATACTTGTATGTGGGAAAGGGTGAAGACGGTTGTCACATCGTTATACTAGCCTCTCTTATTATCGTTCTTTGGTACAGTGGTCAATGAACAATCCATCTATAGCCACAATGATTTCAACTTGATTCAATGACAATTCCATCATTTATGGAGATTATTTGATGCATAATACTTGTATGTGGGAAAGGGTGAAGACGGTTGTCACATCGTTATACTAGCCTCTCTTATTATCGTTCTTTGGTACAGTGGTCAATGAACAATCCATCTATAGCCACAATGATTTCAACTTGATTCAATGACAATTCCATCATTTATGGAGATTATTTGATGCATAATACTTGTATGTGGGAAAGGGTGAAGACGGTTGTCACATCGTTATACTAGCCTCTCTTATTATCGTTCTTTGGTGCAGTGGTCAATGAACCATCCATCTATAGCCACAATGATTTCAACTTGATTCAATGACAATTCCATCATTTATGGAGATTATTTGATGCATAATACTTGTATGTGGGAAAGGGTGAAGACGGTTGTCACATCGTTATACTAGCCTCTCTTATTATCGTTCTTTGGTACAGTGGTCAATGAACCATCCATCTATAGCCACAATGATTTCAACTTGATTCAATGACAATTCCATCATTTATGGAGATTATTTGATGCATAATACTTGTATGTGGGAAAGGGTGAAGACGGTTGTCACATCGTTATACTAGCCTCTCTTATTATCGTTCTTTGGTACAGTGGTCAATGAACCATCCATCTATTGCCACAATGATTTCAACTTGATTCAATGACAATTCCATCATTTATGGAGATTATTTGATGCATAATACTTGTATGTGGGAAAGGGTGAAGACGGTTGTCACATCGTTATACTAGCCTCTCTTATTATCGTTCTTTGGTACAGTGGTCAATGAACCATCCATCTATTGCCACAATGATTTCAACTTGATTCAATGACAATTCCATCATTTATGGAGATTATTTGATGCATAATACTTGTATGTGGGAAAGGGTGAAGACGGTTGTCACATCGTTATACTAGCCTCTCTTATTATCGTTCTTTGGTGCAGTGGTCAATGAACCATCCATCTTTTGCCACAATGATTTCAACTTGATTCAATGACAATTCCATCATTTATGGAGATTATTTGATGCATAATACTTGTATGTGGGAAAGGGTGAAGACGGTTGTCACATCGTTATACTAGCCTCTCTTATTATCGTTCTTTGGTACAGTGGTCAATGAACCATCCATCTTTTGCCACAATGATTTAACTTCTTTTCAATAATAAAACTGTCCATTCTAGAGAGAATCTATAATGTTTGCCTGGATCTGTTTAAAGTCGTCGGCTGTCGATTTGTTGTATGTAGAAAAGAGCAGTATGAACAGTGCATAAATAGATCAGACTACATACCGGGTGTACTGTCTGATCTGTATCTACATTTACAATTGTGGTTTTGTTTCTTGATCTTACTTTTTGTTTGATATAAGAACATTCTTGTGAAGACTTCGATTAAATCAGCACGTCTTTTCGGGTATTCACTGTTTATGTACACTGTACCGACACTGTTTATGTACACTGTACCGACACTGTTTATGTACACTGTACCGACACTGTTTATGTAGCGAAAATCATGGCATATAACGAAGCATATAATGAGCCGTCCCGCAAGAAATCCAACATTGTGTACTCTGCGTAAAGTATCAACCCATATCAGCCTAAGCATGCCGCGCAGGCTTACCCGGGTAGACACGTGTCACCTCCTGTGAATTGTCTGTTTCAGGAACCATAACTCTATACCTCTATCCCCCTGAGGCGGAATGTGTCGGCCCGGATCAGTCTGTTCAGACTGATCTTGATCGATACGTTACGCAGAGGCAATAATAATGGTTTTCTCGCGGAACGACTCATAGTTATGTTGCATTAACTATTGAATACTAATAGCCAATACACATAAACACATTTAAAATAAAACAGCCAATACACATATAAACATTTAAAATAAAACAGCCAATACACATATAAACATTTAAAATAAAACAGCCAATACACATATACACATTTAAAATAAAACAGCCAATACACATATAAACATTTAAAATAAAACAGCCAATACACATATAAACATTTAAAATAAAACAGCCAATACACATATACACATTTAAAATAAAACAGCCAATACACATATAAACATTTAAAATAAAACAGCCAATACACATATAAACATTTAAAATAAAACAGCCAATACACATATACACATTTAAAATAAAACAGCCAATACACATATAAACATTTAAAATAAAACAGCCAATACACATATAAACATTTAAAATAAAACAGCCAATACATATATAAACATTTAAAGTAAAACAGCCAATACACATATAAACATTTAAAATAAAACAGCCAATACATATATAAACATTTAAAATAAAACAGCCAATACACATATAAACATTTAAAATAAAACAGCCAATACACATATAAACATTTAAAATAAAACAGCCAATACACATATAAACATTTAAAATAAAACAGCCAATACACATATAAACATTTAAAATAAAACAGCCAATACATATATAAACATTTAAAATAAAACAGCCAATACACATATAAACATTTAAAATAAAATAGCCAATACATATATAAACATTTAAAATAAAACAGCCAATACACATATAAACATTTAAAATAAAACAGCCAATACACATATAAACATTTAAAATAAAACAGCCAATACACATATAAACATTTAAAATAAAACAGCCAATACACATATAAACAATTAAAATAAAACAGCCAATACACATATAAACATTTAAAATAAAACGGGGTCTTTTACGAGAAATTTTTACGAGAGTCGTTTTGAAATCAATATGACTTTAAATTTTACTAGACGTTTTGACAAAAAAATGGGGAAAATAAAAGCATATCACACAATTTGCATATGATTTATGTCGACAATAATGGGTTTTGGAAATATACTAATATATTGTTTTTACAACTGCATAAGACTCTTATTACCTGGGAAAAAAACGAGCAATCCGATTCATAACACAACACCTAGCATTTTTGAATTATTTACAACTGATAGAAACCTTACCCCGTATGCTATGTTAAGATGTTCGGTATGTAAAGATCCAAACTAGAAGCATATGAGCCGTCCCACGAGAAAACCAATATTATGGTCTCTGCGTAATGTATCGACCTAGATCAGCCTGCGCAGTCCGCGCAAGCTAATCCGGGCCACAACATTTCGTCTTAGGGGATAGGGGTAAAGACTAATGATTCCTGAAACAGAACATCTAAAGGAGGCGAAAAGTGTCTCTTGTGTATTATCCGGGTTAGCCTGCGTGGCATGCCTAGTCTGATCAGGATCGATACTATACGCAGAGTCCACAGTCTTGGTTTTCTTGCGGTACGGCTCATAATATATCTATAGGTGCTACCTATTTACGAAAAAACGCAAGATAATTATAAACAAAAATTAAAGAACATACTTTGGCCATACAAAAAGGATTTATAAGTAATTGACTAGACAATAATAATGTTAATGTCATGTTTCTTGCATTATCAAAACATATTTGGAATTCGTATTGCTGTCGTCTATTATTACGAACAGAAAATAATAAAGTAAAAACTTTCAGAAAATCAAGGAATACATTTATAATGAACGAGGTTAACACATGAGGGCCAAGATGATCCTTAATCGATCACCTGCATTATGGTAAAGAAGCAAATAGATCAGCCCTTTTCTGATGCCATCTGGCGACTACCTTTTTCAACCAGTCAATATGACTGGAACAAATTATGTAAGGGGTCACATTTCTGCTAAACCCTTTCCCTATTAGAGACAGTTTCTGAGGCCTATGCAACAGACGATTTAGGAAAAGATTGTCACCAAAAGAACAATTGCTCCTTATGAGAAAGTTATCCTTTTGCCACAATGTTTGATAAATAATTATACTTTGAATGAGTGTGGCAATAGCTCATGTATAGGAATTTGGGGTCTTTCATGTTGATACCACTTTTTTTGCGGGAAACGACGTCGCTCCATTGACGTTACGCCAAGATGAAGTGTAACGGAAATGACGTCACGTACTTCTTTGGCAACGATACAGTCAAAATTTAGTTTCGGGCGTAGAAGGCTAATGCTGTCGGTTTTTTGACGAACGGGAAAACATATGTTTATTCCCACATAACACAGGATTTTAATGATCTTAAATATCTATTTAAAAAAAAAATGATTAAAAAGACGACAATAATTTTCAATCCGTGTTTTCCGCTCATTTTATACATACCCAAAATACCGATTTTAAAAAAAATGATTAAAAAGACGACAATAATTTTCAATCCGTGTTTTTCTGCTCATTTTATACATACTCAAAATACCGATTTAAAAAAGTGATTAAAAAGACGACAATAATTTTCAATCCGTGTTTTTCCGCTCATTTTATACATACCCAAAATACCGATTTTAAAAAAAATTATTAAAAAGACGACAATAATTTTCAATCCGTGTTTTTCTGCTCATTTTATACATACCCAAAATACCGATTTAAAAAAATGATTAAAAAGACGACAATAATTTTCAATCTGTGTTTTACGTCTGCCTTTTATACATATCCAAAATGGCGGCCCCCATGGATTTTTCCAGTTTCATTTCAGAAAGCTTCATGGGTTATTGAAAAAAAAAAAAAAAAAAAAAATCTCACACCTGTTAACTATAAGCGAAAAAACCCATTCATGGTTTTTTTTCGTATTATTAGAGAACACTGACGGTAAATAAGATACCAATCATTTCGATAATAAAACACAGCAGCCCGCCTCGGCGATGTAGTGATTAGAACGTCCGCATCGAGGTCGGGTTCAATCTTCGATCGGGTTGTGGTGATGGTTTTGTACGCCTCGAGAGCGGGTTCAATCTTCGATCGGGTTGTGGGGATGGTTTTGTACGCCTCGAGAGTGGGTTCTATCTTCGATCGGGTTGTGGGGATGGTTTTGTACGCCTCGAGAGCGGGTTCAATCTTCGATCGGGTTGTGGGGATGGTTTTGTACGCCTCGAGAGCGGGTTCAATCTTCGATCGGGATGTGGAGATGGTTTTGTACGCCTCGAGAGCGAGTTCAATCTTCGATCGGGTTGTGGGGATGGTTTTGTACGCCTCGAGAGCGGGTTCAATCTTCGATCGGGTTGTGGGGATGGTTTTGTACGCCTCGAGAGTGGGTTCTATCTTCGATCGGGTTGTGGGGATGGTTTTGTACGCCTCGAGAGCGGGTTCAATCTTCGATCGGGTTGTGGGGATGGTTTTGTACGCCTCGAGAGCGGGTTCAATCTTCGATCGGGTTGTGGGGATGGTTTTGTGTGCCTCGAGAGTGGGTTTATTCTTCGATAGGGTTGTGGGGATGGTTTTGTACGCCTCAAGAGAGGGTGACCAGGTTTCGCTCTCCGATCGGGGTTGTAGTGTTCTCAGGAAACACCGTTATATGTATGATCGACTGTTAAACACGCCGTTTTATGTATGCACTACTGATAAAAACGCCGTCATATATTTAAACTACTGTTAACAACGCCGTTATATGTATGAACTACTGTTAAACACGCCGTTATATGTATGCACTGTTAAACACGCCGCTATATGTATGCCGTAATATGTATGAACTACTGTTAAACACGCCGTTATATGTATGTACTACTGTTAAACACGCCATTTTATGTTTGAACTAGTGTTAACACGCCGTTATATGTATAACAACTACTTTTTCAAAACGCCGTTATTAGTCGCCGGGCAGAAGCCCGCGACTTCTATTTTTAATAGGTTTTCGGAAATGACATGGGAAGAGCGCGTCGCTACAAACTATGCTGGGAGACCGTGCCGAAATACATCTTCATTGGAAATGTGTAAACATATATTGAATAGCACAACAACATTACACTAATAAAGTAAATAACTCCCATAAACAAACTAAAACATTATAACTGATAAATTGTAAGAGTGGTCGAATGGTTAGCGTCGGGGATTTGAAACAGGGTGAATTGCCCTTGGGCAAGGCACATGTTCTAGCCTAGTACTGGTTTGTTAATCTGGTGATCATGAATAAGTGAACTGTCGCCGTGCTATAGCTGAAATAATGTTGAACACGAAGTTAACCATACATGTATTTACCTGATATATTATTTTCAGAGTTGAAATTGTTTAATACAAGCAATTTCTCCCTTTTCAAAATTGATTCCTCAAATGTTGTCAATATTACCCTTTCCCACATACAAGAAATCTGCTGCAGACAACTTTGAATGCATCTTGGTTAAAATGTGAAAAAACCCTTTATAAATTGAAATATTTTGATTAAAAAGAGTTGAAAACGTTATGACAAAACAACAATAGTTCCAAAAGTCATCTGATACAGAGGCGTCAGGAAGCGTATGTATGTGAGAAAGGGTTAACCATTTCCCTCATACGACAATTCTGCAGCCGACGACTTTGAACATAGTCAAAAAATTGGAAAATCTTTGTAATTGAATGGATAACCTATGTCAGAAAAGTGGACTAAAAGTGGAAAGCATTGTGGCAAAAGGAGAAATTGCTCGTTTTGAGCAATTTCTACTTTTGTCATTATGTTTTCAAAAAATCGTCTGCTGCAGAGGCGTCAGGAAGCGTCTATATGAGGGAAAGGGTTAAAGTAAGGGTTCAACCTATTCCAAAGTGCAAGGACTTTGATAAGATCTACTTAGTAGATCTTATCAAAGTCCTTGCACTTTGGAATAGGTTGAACCCTTATTTTAACCCTTACTTTAATTCTGCAGCAGACGACTTGGAACATATTTTGTCAAAACATAGAACATAGAAAATCTCCATAATTGAATGAATAACATATGAAAGTTGAAAACATTGTGGTAAAAGGAGAAATTGCACGTTTTGTGCAATTTCTTCTTTTGTCACTATGTTTTCTAAAAGCTGTCTGCTACAGACGCGTCAGAAAGCGTCTATATCAGGGAAAGGGTTAACCAAAACGTGCAATTTCTCCTTTTACCACAATGTTTTCAACTTCCATAGGTTATTCATTCAATTATGGAGATTTTCTTTTTTCTATGTTTTGACAAAATTTGTTCAAAGTCGTCTGCTGCAGAATTGTCGTATGAGAGAAGGGTTAATCATATAAAAATCTATGCGTATGCAAATATAGTACAAGACGAATGTTTGGCGTAAATCATCAAAAAGAAGCTGCAATATTTCGTTGCACATGAAGAAATAACAAAATAAAAAATACATTTATTTCCACAAACATTAGACAAATTTAATCTGTAGTTAGTAATGCAGATATCAGTATTGAAGATTTAAGTATTATGTAGGATATTTAAACTGGCAGGGTCTGTGTTTTAAGCGATAAATGAATAAGTGGTTATGATAAATTATCGGTAAGTGATGATAGTGGATAAGGGTTTAACCACTTCCCACATAAAACAAATCTGCAGCAGACGAATTAGAACTGAAAAGTGTTCAAAATTATTGTGGTAAATGCAAATCATGATTGCTCATTATGAGCAATTTCTCCCTTTGCCACAATTATTTCAATGATGTTTAACCTGACAGACTTTGAATTCATTAAGTACAAAACATAAATAATCTCTATAAATGATAGTAAGATAATTGAAAAGCATGAGCAATTTCACCTGTCGCTACAATGATTTCAAAAGTCGTCTGCTGCAGAGGCTCAGAAATGATATATACTCGTATGTGGGAAAGGGTTAAAACCGTAAATGGATAAGATTATGCTTATTATGAGCAATATCACCTTTTGCCACAATGATTCCAAAGTTGTCTTTTGCAGAGGCCTTTTAAGGGTAAATACTTGTATGTTGGAAAAGGGTTTAAACCGTTAATGGAGACAATTAAGCTCATTATTAACAATTTCACCTTTTGCCACAATGATTTCAAAAGTCGTCTGTTGCAGATGTTCTGTAAGGGTATATTTGTGGGAAAGGTTTAAAAAACGCCGTTACATGTATGAACTGCTGTTAAAAATGGATTTAAATGTATACGTAATGTGTATTAACTACTGTTAGAAGCGCCGTTATGTGTATGAACTACTGTTAAAAAAGCAGTTATGTGTATACACTACTGTTGGAAACGCCGTTACATGTATGAACTTCTTTTAAAAACGCCGTTATATAAATGACCTAATGTTTAAAAACGCCATTATATGTATGAACTACTATTAAACACGGCATTATATATATGACCTTCTGATAAAAACGCCGTTATATAAATGAACTAATGTTTTAAAACGACGTTATATGTATGGACTACCGTTAAAGACGCCATTATATGTATGAACTACTATTAAAAACGCCGTTATATGTATGAACTACTGTTAAAAACGCCGTGATATGAATACACAACTGTTACAAACGCTGTTATGTGTATGGACTACTGTTAAAAACGACGTTATGTGTATGAAGTACTGTTAAAAACACCGTTATATTTATGAAGTACTGTTAAAAACGCCGTTATATGTATAAAGTACTGTTAAAAACGCCGTTATATGAATACACAACGGTTTCAAACACCGTTATGTTTATGAACTACTGTTAAAAACGCAGTTATGTGTATGAACTACTGATTAAACGGCGTTCTAGGTATGAACTACTGTTAAAAATGACGTAATATGTATGAACTACCGTTAAAAGTGCCGTTATATGTATGAACTGTTAAAAACGCCGTTATATGTTTGAACTACTGTTAAAAGAGCCGTTATATGTATGCACTACTGTTAAAAACGCCGTTATATGTATGAACTACAGTTAAAAACGCCGTTGTATGTATGAACTACTGTTAAGAACGCCGTTATATGTATGAACTACAGTTTAAAACGCCGTTGTATGTATGAACTACTGTTAAGAACGCCGTTATATGTATGAACTACAGTTAAAAACGCCGTTGTATGTATGAACTACTGTTAAGAACGCCGTTATATGTATGAACTACAGTTTAAAACGCCGTTGTATGTATGAACTACTGTTAAGAACGCCGTTATATGTTTGAACTACTTTTAAAAATGCCGTTATGTGTATGAACAATTTAAATAGCCATAATATGTATGAACTGCTGTTGAAAACGCCGCTGTCAGCAATATGAGGTTAGTTTTTTCTGTTCGGCGAAGTATGGCCACTGCTCCTCGGGATTTCATTTGTATTAGGCAACAGGTGAAGAGTCCTGGTAACAGAGACTCTACCTGACAAGAAGTGTCCAAAACATCACTACCGAGTCCTGGTACCAGATACTCGAGATGACAAGAAGTAGTCCATATGACATCTAAAATTCAACATCCCGAAACTGGTGAAGGCACTAACCGCAGAACTGGTGGAATTGGTACTCGGAACACCAAGGCACACAACGGAGGAGCTTTGACAGATTTGGGAACTGAAAAAGACTAAATTCTAATGTTAATATTCGTAAAAAAGGGATGGGAGGGTGGGTTTTCATATTTGAAGGAGGATGACCGGGGATGTGTTTAAAACCTGAATTTCGTGCCGTCCTTGTGGAGAGAATTTGTAAAGGAAATTGTGGTAGAAACTAACGACAATGACTGTTAATTAACGACAACGGTCAATTAGAACTGAAAGGAATTTACCATACAAAACGGTTCCACATTGTCCCTGTAAGCGGTTTCAATCTTGATCGGTTGAAACATTTTACAGAGGACAAATGCTATATTACATAATAAACTAATTCTTTATTCATTGATTTACAAAGGCAATGTCAGCAATATGAGGTTATAGTTTTTTCTGTTTGGCGAAGTATGGCCACTGCTCCTCGGGATTTCATTTGTATTAGGCAACAGGTGAAGAGTCCTGGTAACAGAGACTCTACCTGACAAGAAGTGTCCAAAACATCACTACCGAGTCCTGGTACCAGATACTCGAGATGACAAGAAGTAGTCCATATGACATCTAAAATTCAACATCCCGAAACTGGTGAAGGCACTAACCGCCACATGGCAAAGCCATGCCGCCACCAGCTTAATGAGCAAGGCCATACCCGCCATTATCAGGACAAACTGACATACCCGAAGTTGTAAATTTAAGTATCCCTTGTTTTATTGTCTGCAAGAAAATATCACCCTTGCTGGACAAATGAACACCATCACAAAACAATGTTTGGTCCGTTTCAACAATATCGGGATATCGTAAATACTTTCCGCCCATTCTCAACAAGAAAGAGGCAATGCAATTATTGATACGTTTTCTTGCCTCTTCCAATGCACTGTGACGGTGCTCGTGCCGCCAACAAAGTCTTGGTAAAATCTGAGACCAAACGATAATACGTTTAGCTATTTGAAGTAAGTCTTTTTTAATGGAATGTAAAAGTGTCACAGTTGGTTCCTGACCAATGTTATTTACACCACAGTGAATAATTAAATAATTAGGATGATTTACTAATCTTTCTTGATATTTTAGCAGTTGAAAAAGTTTATTCCATACAATACCGCTCCTGAATTGCCAAAAAATCTCCATACCATTCTTCATCCCCAGTTGAGAACCATTTTTCTCCCGCATTTTTGCATATACAAATGCTCTTTTTACAATAGAGGAACCCACTATCCAAACGAGGCATTGGCTATCTGTAATGAACTTTGCTATCTTGTAAGTAAGAGTGTAATAACAATAGATTAAGGCTCCTATTTTAGAAGATTTGCCGACGGTATTCTAATGTAGGCTTTGAATGCGCTAGATTTCCATCTACCACACAATTGGACCTTTTCATCAGTGTCACAAGATGGTCAAGGGTCGACAACTCACTAAAGTAGAATTGAACGCCGATGGTTGAATAAAAATATGTTTAATTTACAGTTATGAAATATATACAATTTTAAATAATCACTTCTTTCCTGACAAATCGAGAGGCTATAAACAAAAGAACTACTCACGCACTCTCATACACACTCTCACCCCAGTCACTTAACTGTCCCATCACTTCCGTTACTGTACCCTGTATTTGGAATGTTCATACACGTTGTACTTCACATCCAACTGTATCCGTTTCCCGACTTCACCGAGTCGTTGTACTTATATTCATTGCGTCGCGTATATCCTTGGATTCCGGGATCGACAAGCCACACAACTGTGGATATATGGTTCTACACGTCCTATGACGGCACTCCTCCTAATGTCCCCCGTTACGACGTCTTATTAAGTTGTGGACTGCGTCACACACTGGTTCTTCAAACTTCTGCGTTTGGACCTTCGGTTGTCTGGCTATCGATATGGACTAGCCATAGACATAAAACGGCTAAAATTGTAATAAATAACCATGTCTTACAATAATATCAATAATGCTCCGTAAACCTAACAGCCTACCATTTTATACTCCTATGGTAGCTCATCTCTATACTAATATCCTTTTACATTTCCCACTTCCATTCTTATCCTTTTCATACAACATATCTTTCCCAATAACATAACACATTGTCTCGCTCCTAACGGACTCAATTTCTGTAAAAAACATTCACTTCGTGAACCAGAAATTCTCTAAACAATTCAATCATGTAATAATTATCTCAATCCCTAACATTGTAAATTTGCACAGATTCCATTCCTTAATTATGCCGAAAACCCCTTTGCACAATAACTAAGAATTTACATACCCATATGCCGTGTGAATTGGTCACATCAACTACCTCTCACTATAACGAGTGAAAACCCTCTGGCGACTCCTATGATACTGACGGTCAAAACAAATGTTTGAGTAAGCTATATAGCACCAATCAACCCCCGAGCCTCCTGATGACAGGCAAAATTCCCGTGCAAATCGTAATTCACAATCAACAACTAGTTTCAATACATTTATAGGCCAAATGAAAATAGCAACATAGTTTAACGTAATTAACGTTTTTAAACCCGTCAATTTCTTAATTCTCAACGGATTTACATGAAATGAACTCTTAATATGCTTAATATCACTTATCACATAAGTTAAAACCATACGTGACCAACCTGCACTAACTGACCGACTTTTATTTAGGCCACGCCAAATCTATTTTGTTACAACACGTTCCCCCCAAGGATAAAGTGGTTACACTTTGTCTATTTAACAAAATACACCAGGTTCGTTCCCTGTACTATTGACAACCCGTATCTTAATTTCCCTTAGTATTGCATTCCTTATATATATATACACGATTACACAGCTGTCATGACTCCAATGTGTGCCTGAAATACTCATTTCACTAACTGTTTTCTGATTCCTCTACTTGACTCTACTCTACTTAATTAATCTGCCCCTACATTTTCTCTACCTGGAATCGCTCTAATGCTAATCCTATACAAAACCGAATTTTGCCGTCCTTCTTCCTAACAAATACTATACGACTCGAAAACGATGCATTAGAATGCTCTATGACTCCTAACTCTAACATCTTACTGACCTCTTCGTTTACTGTTGCCACTGACTGGTATGGAATAGGATAACCCTTGAACCTGATGGGTTCTGATGTATTTAATTTAATATCATGTTCAACAAGTGAAGTAGTTCCCGGTATGTCTGTCAAAACATCGGCGAACTCTTCCAAAACCATGTCAACCTGTTCCCTCTGTTCAGGAGACAATTCTTTACAAACGTCTACATCTTTCTTAGACTGGTTACCTACTCTAGAAAGACACTCTAAAGGTATCTTCTCATCTACCCAATCTACGTCTGCATTATCTAATTTCCGATCTTCACTATCTTCAATAACTGCAGAACAAACAACTGCTAATATACCTTTATCACTACTACCGTCATCAGCACTTCGCTCATTGTACTGTTTCAACATATTGGCATGAAAAGTCTTTTCCTTACCCTTCATATTAATTCTATAATCTACCTTATTCATCACCTTGATCACTTCAAATGGACCCTTCCACTGCAATAATAATTTATTGTGACTTACCGGAAGTAATACCAGAACCTTGGCACCTATCGGGAAAAGTATATCTTCTGTCTAGACTTTGCCTTACTTAACTCATCCTGTGCCATCTTACATGTCTCTTCGAGTCGCTCACGTAAATCTATTACGTACTGGTATGTCAATTTCACTTCAACATCATTGACCTCGCCAGACCATAACTCTTTCAAAATGCTCAACGGTCCTCTGACCGTCCGGCCATAGAGTAGTTCAAATGGGGAAAACCCCAGACTTTCCTGTGGCACTTCCCTATACGCAAATAACGCAGCATTAATGTACTTATCCCAATCATTGGGCCTCTCGCTACACATACGCTTAATCATCCGTTTCAATGTTCCATTAAACTTTTCCACCAATCCGTTACACATTGGGTGGTATGGCGTTGTAGTCAACTGACGTAAGGATAAAAGTCTACTTACCTCAGCCATCATCTTAGATGTGAACTGTGATCCCATGTCCGTCAACATCTCCTCCGGTATTCCTAGTCTACTGAACATACCGACCAATGCTTCCGCTACTCGTTCAGTCTCAATCCCTGGTAAAGCAACGGCTTCCGGATACCTTGTAGCATAATCTACCATGACTAAAATGTACCTGTTTTTCCTGTCTGTCATTGGTCCTACTAAATCAACTGCTACACGCTTAAAAGGCGTTTCTATTAATGGCATCTCTCCTAATGGTACTTTTTGAACCTTACCTTTTGGCATCGTTCGTTGACATATATCGCATGATCTACAATACCGACTGACTTCCGAACAAACCCCTGGCCAGGAACAACTAACTGATAAGACTACTTCCGATTAGGAAATTCAAATTCCCTATACAATAATTTGTTCTTAAACAGATACCTTACCTGTCCACCCCCTTTGCAATTATGAAAAGTTCTTTCACTCGCCTTTTCTCTCGTCTTCGACAAAGTTTCATCTGCCATCTGCAGGTCGCGGTATTCTGCTTGCGATATATCAAAAATCTTACCTGGAACATGTAATTTCCTGTATGGTTTAGGATTTTGTTCTGTTTGCGACCGAGTCTGCATTGCATTTGATACATCTCCGGGTTCCGGATATTTCGCGCCTGTGATGTTACCTACAACTAAATCATAGAGTGGAGTGTCTATACATAACGCCTCCGTTGTACCCTCATAATACGGAGTCTTCACCTCTATCATTGCTACCGGAAAATAATGCTCAGATCCATCGATATATTTGCAACATCTTTCCTTACCTAAGAACTGATGTTCCTGTACTAACCGTTTCCTTACAACTACGCACCCGTGTCTCTCATGTTTACTCTTACTCCGTTAACTGTGCCTTCCTTGGTAGGACAATTCCTTTCCATACATGCACCTAGCTGTTCCGAACTATCGTTACACAAATATATGAAACTAGAACTGGCTGTTCGTTTTAATCCCCCACGATACAGACCTCGAGGCTTTCCTCTTCCTTTGAAATAGTGGTTACCCTGATTGTGGCTATACCTTTCAAATGGACCAGTACTTGCATTCCTAGTATCTCCACCCGATGTAAATCGTCCACCAGTATCGTCGACAGCAGCCATACTATGCCTACTACCCTTTTTCCTACAATCGTCCGATCTGTGATTACCACCACAATAGCTACATTTCCAATTAGTGAAAGAATTACCTGCCTTCTGCGTACTGGAACCCTGTCGTTGTCCTGTATCGGACCTAAACCCTCTAGCAACCTGATCCTTTTCTTTATTATTTCCACTTAAAACAACATTCCTACACCCACCTCTTGCTTCAGCAAATAGATCCGCCTGTACCGCCATCTCATTACCATCTGTAAACATCTTTTCTTTCAAAAATAAATACAAGTCCTTATTGCAAATTGACAACAACTGATCTCGTAACAAAAAATCAATGACGCCTTCGTACGATTTTACTATCTTTCCTAATTCAAACCAACGTTCGAGATAACTCATTGATCTCCGTAAGTACTGAACACACGTCTCTCCCGTTTCTGGTTTAGCTACTTTGAACCGTTTTCTAAACCCTTCTTCAGTTAACTCAAAACGTTGCAATAATGCTGACTTTAACTTAATAGTCTAAAGCGTCCTCTGCAGGTAATCTAGAATACACATCTAACGCCTTACCTTTCAATAATGCACTAAGATGTAATGACCACTGATCATTCTTCCAACCTTGTGCTTCTGCATATCGCTCAAACCTGGATAGATAACTGTCCATATTATCCTTATCCTCGTCAAACCATGGTAATTTCGGTCCTTTGATTTTATGATCTTTAATAAAAGACTTACCTACTCCCTGTTTGGCCAACTCCATCGCCTGCTGATGTCCTAATTGAGCTAACTCCAATGCTCTCCTATGCTCCCGATCCCTCAGCTCTTCTTTCTCTCTCTCTAATAATCTCTGTTGTTCTAATAACTTAACTTCTTTCTCTTCCTTCTCTCTCTCGAATTCACGATCTCTCAGTCTCTGTTCTCGTTCCTTTGCTTGTTCATCTTGAACGAACTTTTTAAGTTCCTCACCTTCATAACCGAACTCCTTGCCCAACTCTATCAACTCCTTCATACTAGTCATGACTATCAATAGTACGATACGCTAACCCTATATCAAAACTTAATAAACTACAATCTAAGTTAATAAACTACAATCTAAGTTAATAATAACTACACTTCATTGGACTTCAAATCTATATTTGAATTCTCTGCATATCCTGTACGGTATAATCCACTTTCGAGACTCACTATGCACGACCCTAAATCTATTTATAATGTTCAGATATCAGTCTTAACACTTTTAAAGCACACCCCTTCTATCCCTCAGACTCCACGCTTTACTGCAGAAACGCTTATGGCAGCGCCGCTGTGTCTCATCACAGGGAATAAAAAAAAACTAAATAAAACCCCATGTATAAAGCATAAGCTATTTGTATCAAGTGTAAATGCACTGTACAATTTCCAGAAATATGAATCTTATAAAGGAATATCTGCAGAGTTACAATTAACCTATCCAATTCTACCCTAATTCGTTGCCGCCTCGATACATCGAGCGAATAATCCCACTTCTGACACCATTTGTCACAAGATGGTCAAGGGTCGACAACTCACTAAAGTAGAATTGAACGCCGATGGTTGAATAAAAATATATGTTTAATTTACAGTTATAAAATATATACAATTTTAAATAATCACTTCTTTCCTGACAAATCGAGAGGCTATAAACAAAAGAACTACTCACGCACTCTCATACACACTCTCACCCCAGTCACTTAACTGTCCCATCACTTCCGTTACTGTACCCTGTATTTGGAATGTTCATACACGTTGTACTTCACATCCAACTGTATCCGTTTCCCGACTTCACCGAGTCGTTGTACTTATATTCATTGCGTCGCGTATATCCTTGGATTCCGGGATCGACAAGCCACACAACTGTGGATATATGGTTCTACACGTCCTATGACGGCACTCCTCCTAATGTCCCCCGTTACGACGTCTTATTAAGTTGTGGACTGCGTCACACACTGGTTCTTCAAACTTCTGCGTTTGGACCTTCGGTTGTCTGGCTATCGATATGGACTAGCCATAGACATAAAACGGCTAAAATTGTAATAAATAACCATGTCTTACAATAATATCAATAATGCTCCGTAAACCTAACAGCCTACCATTTTATACTCCTATGGTAGCTCATCTCTATACTAATATCCTTTTACATTTCCCACTTCCATTCTTATCCTTTTCATACAACATATCTTTCCCAATAACATAACACATTGTCTCGCTCCTAACGGACTCAATTTCTGTAAAAAACATTCACTTCGTGAACCAGAAATTCTCTAAACAATTCAATCATGTAATAAATATCTCAATCCCTAACATTGTAAATTTGCACAGATTCCATTCCTTAATTATGCCGAAAACCCCTTTGCACAATAACTAAGAATTTACATACCCATATGGCGTGTGAATTGGTCACATCAACTACCTCTCACTATAACGAGTGAAAACCCTCTGGCGACTCCTATGATACTGACGGTCAAAACAAATGTTTGAGTAAGCTATATAGCACCAATCAACCCCCGAGCCTCCTGATGACAGGCAAAATTCCCGTGCAAATCGTAATTCACAATCAACAACTAGTTTCAATACATTTATAGGCCAAATGAAAATAGCAACATAGTTTAACGTAATTAACGTTTTTAAACCCGTCAATTTCTTAATTCTCAACGGATTTACATGAAATGAACTCTTAATATGCTTAATATCACTTATCACATATGTATATGATAATAACTTCATAAACAATGATCTCCCTGACAATCCTGCGATAAGTTAAAACCATACGTGACCAACCTGCACTAACTGACCGACTTTTATTTAGGCCACGCCAAATCTATTTTGTTACAATCAGTCAATCCATTTTTTGATGCTGTGGTGGCAGCACCAATACGAAAAGAATGGGATCGATAATTTGAATTTTGATAGCCCAAGGCCAACAGGGATTTCTTAAGTACAGCAGAGAACTGGTACCTAGTGACAGGCATACCATTAGTATGACAAAAAAGGTATTTGCAATTAATACCTCGCCTCAAACGTAGAAATGTTAACATGTGTTTTAAAGGGCATGTCTCACTTTCAGTTTTGGGAATCATTATTTCAACTCCTTTGTGAAATTGGTCAGTTTTTGACGATCTTAAAAAGATTTTAATTGTTTCAGAGTCTACACTTAGGTCCCCAAAATGCAAAGCGTGGTCAACTGTTCCAATATTCGACACTACTAATTCCCCAACCCTAAAGAAGCCGAAATATGCCAGACAAAATGATGCACTGAAAAGGGATGACTCGAAAGAGCTATAGCAAATTACATTGAGGGTATTTAGTATTTTTTCCAATAGATCATGAGAAATGGGTAGCCTAGTATCCACTCTTTTATAAAGTTTTTGATAGCCGTTAACTGGCTGTTTATGCTGCCTCACCGACTTCCTCTTTGCTTTAGGCATGACAGGCGTAAATGAACTATAATTTAAAATAATAATTATAATATTTAATAAAGTTATGAACAAGAGCAAGCATTTCTACAAGAAGGATTGAGAAGTGTAAGTAGATAATTATCATAATACTGCGACAAAGTACAATATAGGAGTAACTTTCCAAATCAACAACATTTTGAACTTATTTCGTATTGGGACAACTTCCGAATATCCAGGCAAAGTACAATATAGGAGTAACTTTTCAAATCAACAACGGTTTGAACTCATTACTGTATTGGGGGACAAATCCCCCAATTTCCAGGCAAAAGCAACAAAGTACAATATGGGGTCAAGTCCCCAATATAGCAATCATGAAACAAAGTGTCAAAAAACAACAATTCTGGTTGCCGGAACAAACTCCATTGGGCAGCCAGAGAACGACAACATGATGAGTGCTGGATAAACAGACTCACAGAAAACAAGTTAAACACCAAAGTGTAAAACCCATAAATGTAAAATCAATTCCATCAATACCATTTGGTTACCGGAACAAATTCCATTGGGCAGCCAGAGGTAACAACATGACGAGTAAATTTCAATACAAACACTAATCATTTCCATCAATACCATTTGGTTACCGGAACAATTTCCAGGCAAAAGCAACACAGTACAATATGGGGTCAAGTCCCCAATATAGCAATCATGAAACAAAGTGTCAAAAAACAACAATTCTGGTTGCCGGAACAAACTCCATTGGGCAGCCAGAGAACGACAACATGATGAGTGCTGGATAAACAGACTCACAGAAAACAAGTTAAACACCAAAGTGTAAAACCCATAACTGTAAAATCAATTCCATCAATACCATTTGGTTACCTGAACAAATTCCATTGGGCAGCCAGAGGTAACAACATGACGAGTAAATTTCAATACAAACACTAATCAATTCCATCAATACCATTTGGATACCGGAACAAATTCCATTGGGCAGCCAGAGGTAGCAACATGACGAGTAAATTTCAATACAAACACTAGTAAAACACTCATTATACAAATATCAAATAATTTTTGTTCTACGAAATGCATACAAAGCAGATTCAATTTGATAACACTGCCTCTATCTGGTTTGACAGCAAGTACCTACAATAACGGTTTTATCAGCACACAGCAGCCAATCTTGCAATGAAATAACAACAAGTACCTACAATAACGGATTCATCAACACACAGCACAGTCAACCTTGCAATGAAATAACAACAAGTACCTACAATAACGGTTTTATCAACACACAGCAGTCAACCTTGCAATGAAATAACAACAAGTACCTACAACAACGGTTTTCTACAATAACGGTTTTATAAACACACAGCAGTCAACCTTGCAATGAAATAACAAGTACCTACAATAACGGTTTCATCAACACACAGCACAGTCAACCTTGCAATGAAATAACAACAAGTACCTACAATACAGGTTTTATCAACACACAGCAGTCAACATTGAAATGAAATGACAACAAGTACCTACAATACAGGTTTTATCAACACCCAGCACATCGTCAACCTTGCACTGAAGTGGCTTACTGCATTAATAGTTACCTGAAATATTCTTAACAATTTTGGTTTGACAGCAAGTACCTACAATACCTCAACAAATAACACATATTCAACCTTGCAACAACAAACGCACTCACATAAAGGAATCACAAAACCTACAAGTTAGGGCAGCATATATTAACAATAATAAATAAATTAAAACCACACTGCACAAGCCCAGGCAAATGTTGATCATTTGAAAAGAAAATTTCTTCATTGACATTTCGTCATCGAATACCTACAACACAAAGTTTACAATAACTTAGTAAATTTAGATCAAAACAAACGCACTCACATAAAGGAATCACAAAACCTACAAGTTAGGGCAGCATATATTAACAATAATAAATAAATTAAGACCACACTGCACAAGCCCAGGCAAATGTTGATCATTTGAAAAGAAAATTTCTTCATTGACATTTCGTCATCGAATACCTACAACACAAAGTTTACAATAACTTAGTAAATTTAGATCAAAACAATGATTGCACATCATTAAATTTATTTAAGGGCAACTAAATGTTGTGTCATTGGCCCTTGTGTCGTATTTTAGCAATTAAATGCTCACTGGTACCAGGATAAATACCAGCTCCACTGGTAAATTACTCAATAATTTAATTACAAGTAAATTTATAGTCAACATATGTGACTGAATAGTTGTCGAAAGCAGCATGAACATGCATTAAGTCATTAGGACTGTGGCATGATAGGTACCAAACAAATTGGCCTAACACGCCAGTCAATCAACTTTGCTTTTAATTAGGTCATCATAAGAGGGTGAGGAATATCATCAATAAAAACGATATTTGAGGCAAATGGCATAACAATTAATTCATCAACAAGAAATAAGAACAATTTTACACATCATGGTGATACCAAGCCCTGGTTTTTTCATATTTGAAAGAGGATGACCGGGGATGTGTACTGTTAAAAACGCCGTTTTATGCATGAACTATTGTTAAAATCGCCGCTATATGCATAACTTACTGTTAAAAACGCCGTTATGTGTATGAACTGCTGTTAAAAACGCTGTTAAATGAATAAACTACTATTAAAAACGCCGTTGTGTGCATGAATTAGTGTTAAACACGCCGTTATATGTATGAAGTACTGTAAAAAAAAAACGTTATATGAATGAAGTACTGTTGAAAACGCCGTTATATGTATGAAGTGCCGTTAAAAACGCCGTTGTATGAATGAACTACTGTTAAAAACGTAGTTACATGAATGAACTACTTGGAAAAATGCCGCTATATGTATGAACTACTGTTTAAAACACTGTTGTATATATATGAACTACTGTTAAAAACATCTTTATGTGTATGAACTATTTAAATAGCCATAATATGTATGAACTACTGTTGAAAACGCCGCTAAATGAATGAAGTACTGTTTAAAAGAAATGCCGTTATATTTATGAACTACTGTTAAAAACGTAGTTACATGAATGAACTGCTTGGAAAAATGCCGCTTTATGTATGAACTACTGTTTAAAACAATGTTATATATATGAACTACTGTTAAAAACATCGTTATGTGTATGAACTATTTAAATAGCCATATAATATGTATGAACTGCTGTTGAAAACGCCGCTAAATGAATGAAGTACTGTTTAAAAGAAACGCCGTTATATGAATGAACTACTCTTTAAAGCACCGTTATGTGTATGAAATATTGTTAAAATCACCGTAATATGTACGATCGACCGCTAAAAACGCCGTTATAGATATGAACTACTGTTAAAAACGCCGTTATATATATGAACTACTGTTAAAAACGCCGTTATATGTATCAACTACTGTTAACAACGCCGTTATATGTATAAACTACTGTTAAAAACGCCGTTATATGAACTACTGTTAAAAACGCCATTCTGTGTATGAATTACTGTTAAAAACATCATTATGTGTATAAACTACGCCTTTATATGTATGTACATCCTCGGTACCCAGGTTATTCATAAAATATATGATACCCTGGGCAAATTGGCTGTAAACATTTTCGTACTCATGAATAATTTATGAGGTCAAAAGCCGCTTGATTGGCCGCATGACATGGGATACGAACATTACAGTGTGGTTACGGAGGAAATAATGATGCATGCTTTACGAAGTTTCGCTAGCCAATTTGCCCAGGGTATCACATATTTTATGAATAGCCTGGGTACCGAGGATGATGTATGAACTACAGTTGAAAACACCGTTATGTGTATGAACTACTGTAAAAAAAAGCCGCTATATGTATGATCTGCTGTTAACAACGCCGTTATGTGTCATGATGAAGATGAACTACTGTTAAAAAAACGCCGTTATATAAATGAACTACTTGTTAAAACGCCGTTATATATAAGAACTACTGTTAAACACGACATCATATGAATGAACTACTCTTTAAATCGGCGTTATATATAATTATGTCAAAAACGGCGTTAAACACCATACAATCAAGCAAATCAAAGGTTCTAAATTTTCTTGAAGAATGCTTATTACCTTTCGTATACATGCTGTTATCCTTTGACCACCGGAGGTCTATAAATAATACAAATATGACACAACTCCATTGTCAAGATTTCGGTCTGAGCCTTCTTCAGGAATTAGATATACTCTTACAGTTTCTATTCCATGCAATAACAAAACCTTGACGTAAACGGTATCATTTCAGAGGGACGTGTGAAGGTTAACACTCAAGTTCCAACCTTAGCTCATATCGAAGAAGAAAATCCATTATTGAAACCAGGGGGCCGGTATAAACCCTCGGACTGTATAGCCCGGATCCGTGTCGCCATTGTCATACCTTTTAGAGACAGGGAAGTCCATCTAAAATTATTTCTTCAACACTTACATCCATTCCTACAGCGCCAACAGTTAGATTATGGAATATTTGTGGTAGAATTGGTATGTATGTCTGTAACAGAGCTCTAGATAAGGGGGATTTGAAATCCTCAATTAACCGTTAACCCAATGTTGTGGGTACCCACAACATAGCGTTTGCTTTAAGAATAAGAGAGAAATTGTGATTTCATCATCGGACACCCGGTTTCTTTGTGTACGACATGCTTAATCTTAACAAGTCTACATCAGATGACTTAGAAAATATCTAGACAAAAAATCTCTATAAATGAAGGAAAAGTTATTGAAAAAAGTTGAAAACATTGTCTCAAAAGGAGAAATTGCTCGTTTTGAGCAATTTCTCCTTTTGTCACGATGTTTTCAAAACTCGTCTGCTGCAGATGCGTCAAAATGCGTCTTTATGTGGGAAAGTGTTTAAAGAAGGCATGCGGTGGGTGCCGGTGATGGTCATAGTCAAGCCTTCAACTACGGATTACCGTTAGGGCCATCGCCTATGAATGTGTTGATCTGAAACGCGATACTCGACAGTACGATGATGATAACACGACAACGCGACAGTACGATGATGATAACACGACAACGCGACAGTACGATGATGACAACACGACAACGCGACAGTACGATGGTGAAAACGCGACAGTACGATGGTGAAAACACGATAATACGACAGTACGATGATGATAATGCGATATACTATCGTGTTTTCACCATCGTACTGTCGCGTTTTCACCATCGTAATATCGTAGTATCGTACTGTCGCGTTATCACCATCGTACCACCGTGTTATCATCATTGTACCGTCGCGTTATCACCATCGTATCGTTGCGTTATCACCACCGTACCGTCGTGTTATCACCATCGTACCGTCGTGTTATCATCATCATACCGTCGAGTTATCATCATCGTAACGTCGCGTTATCACCATCGTACCGTCGCGTTAGCACCATCGTATCGTCGTGTTATTACCATCGTACCGTCGTGTTATCATCATCGTACCGTCGCGTTATCATCATCGTACCGTCGCGTTATCACCATCGTACCGTCGTGTTATCACCATCGTACCGACGTGTTTTCACCATCGTACCGTCGCGTTATCACCATCGTACCGTCGTGTTATCATAATCGCTCTGTCGTACTATCGCCTTCCGGTGCGCATGTGAGTAGTAAGGGAGGGTAGACCGGCCCGCTTTGCAAGCGGGCCGGTCTACCCTCCTTTGGAAGGTATTTCGTCTCCTTTTAAAAGGGATTTAAAGAGTAAAGGTATGAGGGGGAACCGGCCCGGTAAAAAAAGACATGATTTTTTGCAAGCGGGCCGGTCTACCCTCCTTTGAAAGGTAATTCGTCTCCAAAGGAGGGTAGACCGGCCCGCGGGGGAAAAAGGTAAGGGAGGGTAGACCGGCCCGCTTTGCTTTGCAACCGGGCCGGTCTACCCTCCTTTGGAAGGTATTTCGTCTCCAAAGGAGGGTAGACCGGCCCGCGGGGCGGTCTACCCTCCTTTTAAAAGGGATTTAAAAAGGAAAGGTCTGAAGGGGAGATAGCCCGCTCGCAAAAGACATGGCATTTTGCGAGCGGACTATTCTGCCCTCCGAAGTACGGTAGACCGGGCCGTTCTATCCTCCTTGATAGGATAGACCATGGACTTAGTCGTTTTTTAGGCCTTTTCTGTTGTTGGACTTAGTCGTTTTTTCAATGACAAATTTGAAAAAGTTGAACTTTCTAAGTATGTGGTGTGGCCCTAAAAAGGGCCCTTTTTTTTACAGATGACAGCAGCCAAAGTTTGCTCTGCAAATCGGGCAGAACTTGTTTCTCCTTCTTTTAGTCACTGTCAATCTGTCTTTTCCTTCCCAACGAACTCTTCTTTTCATTTCAACGCCTAAATACACCACATCTGGCTGTTGGTGTTGAAGCGTAACATTCTCTCTGGGTTGTCCTTCTATGAGTTGTCGATGAATATTGTAGAGTCGCTGACCAATATTTGTCAGTTCAACTGCAACATTCGTGAGTTCTCTGTGTAAATCCATGCTGATATCGAGGAGTGTATGGAATGAAATGACGTTCTGCTATTTATACCGATAGGTCGGATTGACCTACTTTTGACTCAGAATTAAGCTTGACCAATGAAATGCATCGAACGTCATCCAATGAAAAGTTTGGGGGTACAACCTAGTGTAAATACATGTTTTCAAATGTTTTTTCTGGTAAGCTATGTCATATTAAGGATTGTTTTAGGAATATCAAAACAAAACAAACACAAAGATTTATGATTAAATGAACTTTTTATTGAACTATGAACTATGAACTATGAACAGTGAACAACATATTTACAATAAAGCTTTTACAATAAAGTGTTTACAATAAAGTTTTTAAAGTCTTTTCATGTATTGTTTTTCCATAAATCTGTTTGAACCAAATGGTCACATTTCGATCGTTTCTGTGATGTTCGGTTGTCCTAAATGTTTGTTGTAGACATTTCTGTAGAGTGTTTCCTCTCGCTACTGCATTCAGTACAAATATACAGTAATATCCGCACACTACACCAAACAAACTTTGAATAACTTGTTTGTTGTATGTCCATGATGATGAGTTATTGTGGATAAAGCTCATAATTTCTGTGTTGAGTGGTGGTAATCCATATGAATCGAAGTATATCGATTCTCCATTTCTGTTAAAGATCACTGCTATCCAATGTTCACCAGATCTGTCAGATGAGTCTGTATTGACAATGTAAGCTTGTACACTGACTGGTTTTTGTTTTGGTAATTGATCTTTAGCACAAACTTGTGCATGAAGGTTTTGTATCCAAGTTCCATGATCCAGTATGTATTGTATTTCATGAGTATGCATTATTTCACGTCTGGTTATTACTTTCCCCAGGCCTGTTTGACTTTCTCACCCCAATGTTCAATCCATAAATCAGGAAACCCATTGATAACATTCTGTTTAATATTCAACCACATTTTGTAGGCTACTACAATTTCTGAGTCTTTCAGTGCCATTTCTCCATTACAGGGTACCATTTCTCCATGATCTTGTTTGTATTAATCCTATGCATTGCTGTGGCAACGAACATATCTGTATGATCATGTCTGTCCATGAAGAGGCAAAGTTGATGTTGCATTTGACTTGGATGATCTATGAGACACCCATGACAATTGTTATGCACTTCTTCAGCGATAAGTGTCTGTAATTCATCTATTATGATTTTTTCAAGAGAATTGTAAATGTCCTTTCTCCTTTTTTCACTGACAGCGGCTGAAGAATATTTCACTTTGAAAGCTTCATCTCTAAGTAGAATCGCCAATTCATGACCGGCCATGATTTCTTTTCAGTAATCTGTGATGATTTCTTTTCAGTAATCTGTGATGATTTCTCTTAAGCCGTTGATTTCTATCTGATTATCGAATTCAGCAAAGACAATAACGTTGATGACTGTAGGAAGTACCACACCAAACTGAAGTTCAATTCTGAGACTCCCTGTTTTTATAGGATGTAGCTGTCCTTCTTCACTGCCTTGATCTGCTGTCAGATCATACCCCCACAATGCATAGCCAGCTTCGAACTCATCTTTAGTTATATCGAATGATTTATTAGCGCCAATAGCCGAGACAGCCTGGTGTAGCGACAGGTATGACTTAAGAAAAAGGCCATGTTCGAAATCAGGTTCAAATGGTCTGTTATGAATACTATGACCGTTACATGAAACATTTAGTTTACTCAGATTAAAGTGATGAAAATAGAATGGATTTTGTGCATAAAGCCCATTTAAAGCATCATTTCGTACAATACCAATGAAAATACGTTTGGGTAATTGTCCTTGGAACAAATGATCTTCAACTTTTGACTGAAGACCATTTCCGATTGTAAACGTTTTAACTTCAACTCTACGAATTGGTATTTTCATGTTTTGCTGGGCAATGACTTGATTTAAATCATTTGCAATGACTGGCAATATTTCGACATTTCTTACATTGAAACTAACTGTTTCAAGCACAACTTTTGTTGGCGGTGCGGCGGCATCACCTGTAAGACAGAAGGTTGCAGAAGATCTATTGAACCTTAATCGCATTTCAACACCATTTGGCAAATATTTCTCTTGATGAAACATATCAAGATGAATTTGTCCACACAACTCTACGGTTTTGCTTTCTGTTATTGCAGTAAATCTTTTTACTAATCCTGTGTTGGCACCATCATTATCTAATGTATTGAAATGTCCAGCAGTGTCTTTAATCCAAAGATCACTAGCCTTTAGATGAGTGACTTTACTAACAGTATTGTATGACAGAAGATTTTCAATATATGCTCTGTACGGGTATGTGTCCATATTACTGCTAACCAATTTATTGTTTAAATACAGATCAATACTACTGAACATACTGTGAAGAAAATTGTTTACTGGGGCGACGTTATTATCCGCATCTAAGGCAGTACCATCTGCTTTTGTAATTTTGAATTTAACATACAAATAAGACTGTGACAAATCTGTCCAACACTCTGTCTGAGATGGAATAATGAATTCTATCGGTGAATTGTTTCCTAAAGATGCTACAGGAAAATGCTCAACCCATTGACTTTCTTGCATTGTTGTCATCGTTGGTGCTACAGACAGAACATCAAGTTCTGATTTACTACATTCACAAGACCCACTTTGTATCATTTTTAATACTGGTTTCTTTAATCAAACACGTCTAAAGTTCTAGGTTTACTGTAATGTTTCTTATGTCTCTTTGAAACGATCTTACCCCTATGAGTTCGAGACTTTAAATGACGAGACTGTCTCGTTTTAGGCTTATTTATTCCACCTATAAGATTCTGTGCCAGATCTTTTACTGATTCTTTTCCACGCGATATCAATACAGCTTTTGGATTTTTTCCATGTAAGAAAATATCTTGAGCTGCACCTATTCCTTGTTTAATACCCTCCTTCTTTAAAGCATTAAATCCAGATTTGACTAAAGGTTTTAGTAGTGGTGTAACAGTTCTGAGTGCTGATTTAAATAATGAACCTAGCCCATACCCATACTGGTGTTTTACACCTCTATATACAGGCATCATTTTTTTGGTATTGGTTAACCCACTTTAGCGAACCTGTCTGAAATGTAACTTAGCGATTGTCTTGCCAATAACAAAATGAACAGGAAAACCAGAATCACCAGTTATATTGATATGAATTGTATCGAACTCCGATTTTGAGACAGGGATATAATGTAAATTCATTATCTCATGATTGATATGTTGACTATCATTATTTTCATCAGAATTGGATGGTTTGAACGGAACGACACGAAGTATAGGGGCTAATGTATTACCAACGATAGAGTATTCAACAATATCTGAATAGATAAACAAATGATTATATCCTGCATCGATGTTTGCATTGTACTTGAACATTTGTAAACTATTTTTCCCCGGATAAATTGTTTTACCTATGAACTCTGGTGATCCACCGAATTTCAAAAACAATGATGGATGAAGTTTTATCCCTGTTTTAATAACTTTAGTAAATCCAAGTTTTGGGCGTTTTTTTTTTTTTGAATATTCGATAATCAAAGCAGATTGATTTTTTGATAGTAAATCACCTATCATGTTTTGTATTATTTCATTTATAACATTCAACACATGTGATGGTGATGTGTAAGACCCCGAATCAAAAGTGAATTTCATTGACCACTTGTTTGGTGAATCGGATGGATCATAGTGTATTGGTAATAATGATGGCAATTTCTTAGTAGATTTAACAAGTAGTTTTTGAAGTGCTACATCACGTGTGATTATTTCAAATTCTGCTTCTTTCTCAGATATGTTTAAAAATTGTGACGGCGTAATTAGTTGAGCTAATGCAACTTCCCATTGTTCTTTTCCAATATGAAGTGTTTTTGGTAACTTGACTTTAAAACAACATTGTGTATTACTTGAAAAGTAATCCATAGAACTGTCACTCGGTAATGTAAGATAAAATGAATTCATCTTTTACCATCAATAAGATCAAACGTTTGTTTACCCTGTTTTGTATATTTCAAACCTGGTGATGGTAGAATATAACCTAATGAACTACTTAAAAGAATTAACCACAATTCGTGATTTTCTGTTCGAAGACTGAGATGTATTATGGACGTTACAATGATTGTATAAATAACAATGATTTGTGAAATGTACGTGAACTGATTTTTAGGAACACGATTTCCGCAGCAATTATACGGTGTTGATCGACTATCGTCGATACTTTCTGTTCCAACTTCAATGTTAGACTGTGGACGCTTGTCTAGCGTCATGACTTTTTATTAACAAGATATGATTCTGGAATCCAACTTTGAAATTTGGTAGGATAACCTTTCCAATTAACCTTTATCTCTCTGACTATTTTTTTACCTTTACGTCTTGTTCGTTTTGCAAGAACTGAATCAATTTCATAGATTTCATCATCTTTTATGAATTGTAATTCAGGTTCATAAAAAGTGCCCAAGATTTGCTCACCGTCTAAATCTTTAACGACATATGTTACTGGAGAAGTTGATTTATTTACATGTACAATTTCAAATAATTCCTGTGTCCAGTTAGGAAGATAACCTTTTTCAAATGTTCGTTTTGTTTTGTTAATTCGTACACGGTTTCCTATTTTGAATTTTGCTTTTTTATTTGAAACGGGGTTCTGAGGGTACAGATTCTCTGAAATTTCAGCTTCATTAGTTTGATTAACAGATGCAGGATTTGATTTGATACTTCTGTGATAAGTATTATTGTAATTCTTTACTAATTTTTCCAGAATATCAATGTAACGCTTTGTTTTTATGTGAGTGAAATATTTCCACATACGTGTTTTCAAAGTTCTTTGAAATCTTTCAACAATACTCGCTTTTGTTTCAGGGTTTTCAGTGGTAAAGAAATGAATTCGATTTCGTTTTAACCATTGTTGGAATTCTTTGTTTTTGAATTCCGTACCTTTATCCGTTTGTAAAGAAATCGGTGTTCTTTTTGATTTCTGAAGTATGGATTGAAATGCAACAATTAACGTTTTACCAGTTTTATTTGGAATAGGAACAACCCAGGAAAACTTAGAAAATACATCAATAACACAAAGTAAATACTTTTTGTTGTCATTTTGTTTAGCTAAATGTTGCATGTCTGCTAAATCAGCTTGCCATTGTTGATCAATACCAGCCACAATAGTTCTACGTCTTTTGAAACGTCTTCGTATAGGTTTATGTAAAGTAAATGTTGTTTCTCCTTGTAACCATTCCCTTACATCCTGATATTTCACACCCTTCAAAACGTACTTAGCAGCATGATACAGTTGCTTGATACTGGAATAGGCTACAGAACTATTTATGTTATAATACCATTTTCTTAAAACGAAATCAAGTTTCTGATGCTTCTTCTTTAATATCGTTCCCATGTCTGACGTTTTGAAGTTCTTGCTTCTTGCTTTATAGGAGTAGTTAATTCTTTTCTGTAGAATTCCCTAAGACGATCTCTTTCACCAGGTTGCGTGTAGGGTGTCATCGACTGAACTTGTTTTTTCATTTTTGCAGATGATGGTGATTTTTTAGGGGTACTGTAAGCATCAGCAAAATGAACTTGTTTTTTCATTTTTGCAGATGTTGGTGATTTCCTAGGGGTACTGTAATCATCAGATTCACTTTCGTCGGATTTATCATCATGTATGTTTCGTTTATGCATCCATTTCCATCTTGCTTGATTACCAATAACTTCTTGTGGTACGTTGCTTTCATGTAAAGCCTTTGAAAAAGTTTCCCAGCCTTTTGGTTCAATACCTTTTCTAAGTCTTAATGAATCATTGATTAAATCAATGATATTTGAGCCAGGAAGTCGTTTACCTTTGTATGAAACAACACCGTGATTATCCCAAACAAGATTTTAATTATCTTTGACCATGTTTAAAAGTAATTCAGCTTTCCTTTGCATGGTTTTAGGAACGCTTTGTAATATTCGGTCATGCATTGAATTAGGTTCAAGATTTGGTGGGTTAGTTGTATGTTGTTGTGATGGTTTTGACCATGATTGAGCCTTTTTCAATGAGTTCTGTAACTTGAATAAAGTTTCACCGTACTTTTGCACCTTTTCTGTTTCTGACATATCTGACGTTTCCAATATACCCGACATCTTATTTTGTAGATGTGCTACATCTGTTACTTGTGGATTTGGTGGTAATCGAGGTCTTTGTTTTTGACGTTTCATATCCTCTAAGATTTGATAAGGTACAATAACCATTTTTCTGACTGACATTGTTCTTACAGTGATTTCAGCACACCACCAAGTTCCCCGATAACAGCTTTTCCTAACAATGGTAATAAGGCTCCTGCAAGCAACGGTAGGAATCCTCCTTTCTGGTTAAGAATTCGTTTCTTTTTCTTAATGGAAACCGATTTCGATGCAATTTGTCTGAGTTGTTGACGGATTGGATGTAACTTAGTCTTATGAGCCTTGGTCAGATGAACATTGCCTTTTAAAACGTTGTGACAACATTCCGAAACACAATCAATGACAGGACGATTAGCTGCGTTTACTAGCTTTTTTCTCACGTTGTGTGGTGACTGTATCATGGCCATTACCATTGATCCATGTTTTCTAATGAGTGGTGATTTCTGTTTACCCATGTTGACACTATCTCTGTCTCAAGTGAAATGATCTATTTCTTTTCATTGCAATACTTTTATGCAAATCGTGAATACAAAGCACCTAAAGCTGTTCTTGCGGATGAAGAAAGTGGAACAGTTGTCAGTGGTGAAAATGGTGCAATATCGTACAAGTCCGTAGCACGGGATGCTGTGTATGGAGGAGAACCAAGTCCACTTGAAGAAGGAATAGATTGAAACTTTATTTGTTTACGTGGTGTCATTGTCCGAACTTGTTTTTGTCTTTTTTGACTTTTAGGTGTTTTTTTCTTCAAATCTTTTTTCTTGGTTTTGTTTTTTGTTTTATTTCTGGGTTTTTTTCTCATTGTAATACATCTTTCATCGATGACATATCGGTCATTTCTTTTTTTGTGTGGCTTTTTCCTTTGTTTGTCAACACCAAATTTACGAGCTGTCTTTTCTCCGTCCCATCGTAACAAACTTCTGATTATAACACCACCAAGAAACCCTCCTCCGCCAGGTTTAAGAATGATTTTTCGCTTGACTTCTTCATCAATCTCAGGGTTGGCTAACTTATGTATGTCATCTTTATGTTTCGTCATGTATGTAACCGTCTGTTTCGGTAATTTGATTTTATGACCAACAATGTTTTTAGCAGCCAAAGTAAACCATTTTAATATTTTGTTTAACCCTGCTTTGAGTAAAGCTTCTCTAACATGTTTGTTGGTTTCATGACTTAGGTTTTGTAAGGCATGAATCACTGACTTTGAAGTGTGTGGTATAGCCATGTTTACACAAAGACCTGACCAAGATAAATGAATGTTAATCTTCTCATCATAAGTGTTTTATAGTGGAGAATAAACAATAGGTCCACGATCTTCATTTTGTGTAAACCATCTGTGAAATATATCCGTTCTTAGTTTCATCTCCTTTTGAGTACGAGAATGAAAATCAATCACCAAATACCCATGATCTTTAGATGTAGCATCTTGGTAGGCCATTATCAAATGAGGTGCTTGCATTTGATTTGCCAAAGTCTTTATTTGATTCTTATCACGTACATTTTGAAACAAGATCATGTATTTTGAATTCAAACTAATGGTTCGACTCGACTTGGACTGCTGAAACATGTTTTGTGTGATATAAATCACACTTGCATTCCTATGATGACCTTTTCTTGTAAACCATAACTTGATTTTATCTTCATCTTTTTCCCCTAACATGTCATCAAAGACAACTAAATGTGGAATGTCAACATCACTTACAATTTCATTTTCATCGTCGGGAATACCTTCAATGAATTTCATGATTTCGAATTTCTCTTGCATAACATTGTAAGTATGTTGCCATTCTTTGTAACACCATACCACTTTTTCTGGTACAATGTTGAACAGATCATTTCTATATTCAATCAGTTTATGAACGAATTCTGTTTTTCCACATCCACTAGGTCCTGTGATATACATATTACAGGGATGTTGAAATAATATGGACTGAATATCGGCATCCATGTTAACTTTTTAAAGGTCTGAGAAGAAATAACAACACAAGAATAAAGTTATCTTATTTTATTCACATCTTTTATACAATTCATATTATTGACGCAGAGATGTGTACCCATATGGAACAGTGTCCGTATCATTGACAATTACTCTTTTTGTATACACTGATCTGTACGTTTTTGTTTGAGCTTCACTTGTCACAGATCTGTCGGCATGTCTTTTAATTCTACACGCATAGGTCACTTTTATTTCTGTGTTACGATCTTCAGCACATTGTGTAAATGTTTCAAAGTTGATCAATTGACAGGTATTATAATCCAATGTGATTCCTTTCACTTTACATTTAGTTTCTCCTTTTCCTTCTTTTGTTTTCATTTCATAAGCATAATTTTTTGGACCTAGTCCTCTAAATTTGACAATTGTACAATCTGGCTCTTCATCTGTCCATTTTCCTAGTCTGCTATTAATAATGGGTGGATTCCATAAGCATGGATCATGAATGTACATACAACTGTCTGTGTCAAAGTCACACTCATTATCAAATATTTCAACATGTTTCACAAGAACATTGGAGTTATTCATCATTTCAAAGTACTTTGTTGCATCTTTAATGTACTCAGTTTGACTCATGATTTCTCGCTGAGCTAATTTTCCCCAAAGACAATTCAACATGATCTTGGCAAAAGCTCGAAGACCTGGATTTTTCTGAATGGAAAATGAGTCAAGTTTGACACCTTCTGCTTTTTCATAATCATGAATGAACTTCTGCTTTTCCGAATCGGACTTACACCAACCGGGGTAGCCACTAGCTTCCTGCTTGATTTTCAAGAAGTTATCTACATAACCTTGAAAGAATTGATTTGAGATCGAAGTAAAATGCCAAATTTCATACACATGAATCAATTGATACCCCATGTCTAAAGCTTTGAACAATTCAAATGTTATCCATGTGCCAACCATTGATCTTTCATCCTGATTATGATTGCAAGTATTGGAACGTTCTTGTGCACATTTCATACAGAGAGGGAACATCAATTTATTATTGCAATGAACAGGTAAAACGGGGTGTAACAAATCATCTGGTGGTGAAACTTTACATTTAATCAATCCTTCATACTGACGAATATTTTCCATATCAATACTCTCAGCGGTTATAACTTTTGGGTGTCCGACCGGATAAAATTTGTGTTTACAAACAAAGGGATACAAAGAACAAATATCAATGTACTTGATTTCTTTGTCCTTACTTTCATTAATATCATGAGTAATTTTCACTGAATTGCATCGACCTCCATACAAAGCCTCTCTTGGGTCAATGGGGTCACAATAGGGAAACAACTTGTCAATTTTGGATTTGAAGACTTTGTCATTTTTAATCTTAGCATCGAATTCATGTTCCCACATAATTTCAACATTGAAACCTTTAACTTTAATTTCCTCAAGGCGATTCATTGTACTATTGTATAAATGTTGCATAGTCTCACCAGTGATAGGACTTAACTGATTTCGTTTTGGGTAACAAACTGGACAACCATGATACAAGTCCCCAAGGAATTCATAGACTGTGTTTGTCTTCTCATGATAACCATCTACACTATATCTACCAATTCTGAATTCTCCATCATTTCTAGCGTGCTGAATGTAAATACCCTCATCATTAGCTATGCTTTGTATCCACCGTATTGCTTTCATAGAATAGCGACGCTGGGATGAATCTTTACTTGAAATAATAGCAATTTTACCTTTTGGTAAATAATTCTGTCTCCATACCTTATTGCAAGCATCTGCAATAGTAACTGACTCTAAAAGTGGATCGATACCACCATGTTTCATGAACACTTTTCTGAAATGACCACATCCTCGTCTAAGGATATCAACATCAGACCTACAATAAGACTCTATCTCTTTCTGAAAATCGAAAATGGTACTCTGTTCTACTTTTTCATTATACCAGACCATGAACGTTTCTCTTCCTTCTTTAGACATTGAGTCAGGCTTATAATATTTGGCATCAAGATAAGGCCCAACATATCTACAGAACTGATCTGTATTTGCCCAGTGGGGAAAGTAACCTTTTTTCATTTCATGAAGACCAAATGTATCTGGGAACTTAGCCAATGCACAGCTCATGAAATTAAATGAATCAATCAAACGAACTCCATTCAATTCCAGTGTCATGATACTGTTTCCATTCATGATTAACTTTGGGAGTTTCACTCCAAGTGAAATGACTTGATGTAAAATGAATTGACCGTCATATCCTTTAAAATTGTGAGCAATAGCTGTGATGCCTTTATGTTGATCAGAAAACAACCAGTTGCAAAAATCAGTCAATGTATTTACTCCTTGAAATACAACTTCTCTTTCTTCTGCAAATGATGTACTACAAGTTGAACAATGAAAATCAAGAGATTCATTGATGCATTCATCACATGCATAATGAGCAATGCAGTAATTAGGGATATGAACACCTTTATCTTGTTTGCGTTCGAAATCATAAAATATAAACAGTGGCTTTTTCTTTCCTGTAGTACTGGCTTTATCGTCTGTCTTATTCAACTTTCTTTTGTAAGGTTGAATATGACACCTATGAGATAAGGTAGTGATTTTTTGACAGTATCGGCATTTTTTCATGCCTTTACAAACGTGTAGCGCTTTTCTGACTTTATATTGACCTCCACATTTCAAACAAGATTTCACAAGTTGACAAATGGATTTCTTCTGTTTTCCAACTACTATCTTATGATTGTGAAAACATTCTGAACCATAGAAAAATCTGTTACAATCTTTACATTGTTTTGATGTCTCGAATGACATACACTTTCCTATGGTGAAGCATGCTTTACAATTGTGTGAACAAGAATGGCTTTCACGATTTTGATATGCAACATCACAGAATTCACAATAGTAGCTACAACCAAAAAAACCAGTTATGCTAGAAATGTAATCGTAATGACCTTGATGATAATACAAATGAAGTACTTTACTTTGTCTGTACACAACAGGGTGTTCAAAGACGAACTCTACAGAAGTATGCTGTGTGTGTACTTTAATAACATAGTCCTTTGCATAGAGAAATGTCTGTATGATCCTGTACTCGTCTAGCCCACAAGATTGATTTGGTGAAATCCCTGTTTTCATCAGGATGTCTTCAGCGTCACTCTTTTGAAGTTGTCGATCGGACCTTCTTATTTGTTTCCATTTCAATCTCCAGTCATCTTTGTCATGGCGATTCACATGACAAATACCAACTGCTAAAGCTCTTGCAAAACACATACTATCATTGTCATTATTGATTTGTATAATGGATTGCATGTTTTTAGCAAAGATTTTTGAATCCAGAATTTCTGTTGAATTTAACTTCTTTTTCTTTCCATGACCAGATGGTGGATGAGCGTGTGTAATGATAAAAGTCATGAGTCCATCGGCCAGACTGAACTCTGTGTTTGATTGTAATACTTTTTCAATTTCATTCAACATGATTACACCTTCTAGCTGACTAGCATTCATAAATGGAATATAAATCCCCATGTTTAAAGATGGATGATTAATAGTAATTCTAATTTTATCGGTAGGTTCTGTTTTCAAAGTTGATTTGATTTCCTCTGTAATATTGTCAAACAGTTTTATCAATTCTCGCGGTGGCAATTCTTCAAATTTCTTGAAAGTTGCAGTCATTACATGCGATTCAGTCTTGAATTTACGAGATTTCTTATTCAAAGAATGTTGTAGATGAAATAAATGTTTGATATCAGATGTATCTTCTTCATTGTTTTCTTCTATCATTTTTACAGGTTTCTTTTTAATCAAGTCAAGTTCATCGTCCTCATCGTCTGAATCAAGTATAGCAAGTTTTCTATGCTTTCGTCGTTTTGGTGGGAAATCATCATCATCATCATCGTCGTCGTCGCTTTCACCACTGTCTGAATACGGTACAATTCTCTTCGACATTTTGTTAGAGACTAATTGTAAATGGGTGACATCCATGAGTTATATAACAGTTGTCTGTCATACTCCTATAAAAGAAGGGTGATTATCAGTACTGGTTATCATACAGTCTGAACTATTCAGAGTGATAACACCATTAATTCAGTATGGCTAGAAATATGGCAAGAATGTATGTGTACGTTAACGCATATACACATGAATATGAGATCACTAACATACCAACAACTTACCCGATCAGACATGTGGGGACATATGTTGGATCTTTTGCTTCTTTCCAGACATTAGAGGACGATGAATACAGAATTGGTAAACACAGAGTATTTGACAGAATCAGTATCGACGACATGTATGGACCAAATGGAAAAAGACCCAATTTCTGTTTTATCTGTCACAAAGAAGATCACTGGGCCAGTAAATGTCCAGAGAAAGATAATCAGATTGCAAAATATCAGTTTGTGTATGTAAACCCACACACTCATGATATCACCTTACAGTCAGCCCTTTATCGCACACCTATAGTGAAGCAAGACATGATTTTTGTTGGAGCTTTTACATCTGTTTGCAATGACTACAATCGATATTGCTTGAGAACTTACCAACAAAAATGGAACTCTACTTCAGTTAAAAAGACACCAGACATCACGGATCAAGTAACGCAAACAGATCAACCCGATAAAAAAACTGTCGTGGATCAAATAACACAGTCAGAGCAATCCAATGAAAAAACTGTCGTAGATCAAATAACACCATCAGATCAATCCAATGAAAAAATGGATGCTCAAACCAATGAAAAAACAAAGTTGAAGAAACAGAACTGCTTCATCTGCAAAACAGACAAACACAAACAGAAAATCTGTCCAGATATTGTGGTAAAAACAATCAATCCCAGGAAACGGAAAAGTACCACAGAGGCCGAAGTTCCAACGAAAAAAAGAAAGGAAAATTGACATTTTCATTTTTTCAAAATGTAAAACATAAGTGACATCTTTTTGAACTGTTTTTGTTTCTCTCATTGTGTATAGACATTCACTTTCATTGTGTATATTTTATCTTAAGATGAAATAAAAGTTCAAAAAAATACATTATGTTTTTTTCATAGTCCAAATAATAAAAAAATGACAATTTGAAAAGTTAAAACTTTTCGAGATTTATGTTTTAGTCCTAAAAAGGACTTTTTTCCTGCTTAAGTCATCTTTTAATAATTTTCAAAAAGATGACTTCAAGCAAGGATATTGCTTGACAAGTTTATCTTGCCAAGCACAGTTCATTGTCGGAGGTATAAACTCCGACAAATCAGGGTAGAGATTACCCATCTTCACTGCAGGTTGTCTATTATGGTAATCGTACACTCGTCTTAAATAGAATGCAACCATAATCTGTTCAATCTCATTCTTTAACTCCTTCATTTTCTTATCTGATTTCTTTTCACAGCCAAACAGCCGACGGAAGAATTTCACTAAACGGTTCATAGTTGAAGAATAGAACTTTAAATCGAAAGAGTGGGTCATATAAATGATAATTTCATGACCTACTAACCTACTGACCTTAGTTAATAAATCGTCAAAGTAGAAAAAAACATTATGTTTAAAGTGACCTACTGACCCACTGACCTACTTTTTAAATCTTTAAAGATTTAACACAAAGGTAGTTTAGATCACGTCCGTGCTCATTAGTATAAAACCACGCTAAAGTTATTTCATTTTCACTAAATCATGGATCAAATCCGAGATCAGGTAGCTTTGATGGCAGCTCAGCTGAAAGCTATTAGCGATCAGATGGAGCTCCTGAACATCCAACTGCAGTACACGACGGAAAAGAAGTCAGAGTGTTGGACCGTCGACGAGGAGGCACCGTATACGCCATGTAATTCCCCGGAGAGGTGTACTTCGTACACTATCCCGGAGACAGAGAGTTGGGACGATGACGATGAGGCGCCATTCAACCCAACTTCGGGGTATTCAGCTTCGGCAGTGAAGCGTATCGTCAGGCGGGCACAGTCAATGTGTCCTGTCTGTCGAAAAGTTGGGGGCTGTGAACATTAGTTCTACAACAACCCCCAAAACAAAATGCCCTTTTTAGGGCAAACAGAGAACTAGAAAGTTTCAACTTTCCTTCAATTTGTCAGTATACATAGACAGAAAACAAAACAGTCCTGTCATTTAAAGTCTCGAACTCATAGGGGAAAGACAGATACAACAATCAATATAATGGAACGACAAGAAGTAATGATGTCTAAACAGAAGGCTGTTTATGTAGAAAACTGTTTTAGATGTAAAACATTCAAATATTGTTATATGTTTTTTCTCGAGGATATGTTTTCATGGGAGTTATGGATTTCGGACGGCTATCTATGTATTTCTTGTTTTGAAATCATAAAGCGTAGAATTCTACACATGGATCCAAACATGATGACATCATAGACAAAGAAAAAAACAAAATGCCCTTTTCAGAGCAACCAGAGAACTAGAAAGTTCATCTTTCCTTCAATTTGTCATTATACATAGACAGAAAAACAAAACAGTCCTGTCATTTAAAGTCTCGAACTCATAGGGGGGAAAGACAGATACAACAATCAATAACAATGTTCAGACAAAAAGTAATGATGTTTAAACAGAAGGCCGTTTATCTGAATTACTGTTTTAGATGTAAAACAATCAAATATTGTTATATGTTGTGTAATTCAGACGACTATCTCTGTATTTCTTGTTTTGAAATCATAATTCGTAGAATTCTGCACATGGATCCAAAAATGATGACGTCATAGACAAAGAATGACGTAATCGTAAAACAAAAGTGACGTCATGTATCACACTTCGCTTAGCGTTTACAGAGAAAGGTCACATTTTACATCTTTCAAAGAGTTAAGACGTGTATTCTGTGAAAGAAAATGGAATTCAACTTGAACGATTTTCTACAACCAGACACTGGTAACAACGATTTGTTGTCACAGGCAATGACAATGAGCATGAAAGAAGAGAATTATCAACCCGTTGAATATCAACCCGTTGTACAACAGCCAAGCGATGATTTAAAGAACATCTTTGAGGAAATGCGGAAGATTAACAGCAGTCAGAAATCTACATTGAACACGGTTGTTACAGAGTTGAAGACATTCAACAAAATACTGGAGGAATTAAAATCTTTGAACAAGAACGTTAACAAGATGATCCATAATGTGGAGAGAATAGCAGATCAACGAACAGGCTGTATCTCTACACCGGTAAAGGTACCAATTCAGTTTGACGTTAACAGTAATTCGTTGAAAGATTTGATAGAGCAGATCACCTCTATTATGAAACAGAGAAGCGTATCGCCATCATCTTGTAAAAGGAAATCAACAGATGAAACTCCAAAACAACCACGTAAAAAGGTATGTGAGGAGTCATACAGAATTCAAACAGTTACTGGGAAAGGCGAACATTCCGATCACATTGACAAGATCAAGATTCAGAAAAGAGAAAACCCCAAAACAACCACGTAAAAAGACATGTGAGGAGACATACAGAATTCCGACAGTGAGTGGAAGAGGTGCACATTCCAAGCACATTGACAATTGTAATATCCCGAAGAGAAAATAGTAGATTGTCTATAAGATCACAACACCCCCAAAAGCCTTTTTTAGGGCTACCAAATATCTCGAAAAGTTTCAACTTTTCAAATTGTCAAAGTTCTTACCCTCCTGAAATACATTTTTGTTTTTTAATTCCCTTTGCAAAAAAAGTAGATGAAAAACATGTAAATGCAATAGTTCGTATCCCACAACATTTCATAGAATAACGTTCAGTTATTTCATTGGTCAAGCTTAATTCTGAGTCAAAAGTAGGTCAATCCGACCTATCGGTATAAATAGCGGAACGTCATTTCATTCCATACACTTTTCGATATCAGCATGGAATTATGCAGAGGCGTGTTAAAAGTCTCCATTGATTTAATTGACGTTGGCCGTAGACTGTATAATATATTTACTGAATTATACGTTAATCGGAGACTACCTCGGGAAATTGATACAATTCGTCAACCAGATGGGGTGTATTTAGTTAGAGTGATGATAGCAAAAGCTACTTATGAGTTCTGTCTCCTTGCAGTTCTAATAGGTAGTTCTTTCGGGAATTGGTATGTCAATGCCGTTCGACTTTAACACCCCAAAACGGCCCTTTTTAGGGCCACACCACATACTTAGAAAGTTCAACTTTTTCAAATTTGTCATTGAAAAAACGACTAAGTCCAACATCAGAAAAGGCCTAAAAAACGACTAAGTCCATGGTCTATCCTATCAAGGAGGATAGAACGGCCCGGTCTACCGTACTTCGGAGGGCAGAATAGTCCGCTCGCAAAATGCCATGTCTTTTGCGAGCGGGCTATCTCCCCTTCAGACCTTTCCTTTTTAAATCCCTTTTAAAAGGAGGGTAGACCGCCCCGCGGGCCGGTCTACCCTCCTTTGGAGACGAAATACCTTCCAAAGGAGGGTAGACCGGCCCGGTTGAAAAGCAAAGCGGGCCGGTCTACCCTCCCTTACCTTTTTCCCCCGCGGGCCGGTCTACCCTCCTTTGGAGACGAATTACCTTTCAAAGGAGGGTAGACCGGCCCGCTTGCAAAAAATCATGTCTTTTTTGACCGGGCCGGTTCCCCCTCATACCTTTACTCTTTAAATCCCTTTTAAAAGGAGGGTAGACCGGCCCGCGGGCCGGTCTACCCTCCTTTGGAGACGAAATACCTTCCAAAGGAGGGTAGACCGGCCCGCTTGCAAAGCGGGCCGGTCTACCCTCCCTTACTACTCATGTGCATGCTCAAAAATAGAAGATCTTCAAGTACAGCAGTACAAATGGACGAGTTTATACAATCTATACCTCTATCGCTCTTAGAGGGACTGTGTCGGCCCGGATTAGCCTGATCTGGGTCGATACAGTACGCAGAGTCCGTAATGTTAGTTTTCTCGTGGAATGGCTCATACAACATAAAAACTTGTTTCGCAATCGATGTAAAATAAATCAGTAGTTTAGAACTTGAAATATACAGCGTATATATATGCTGTTTATAAATGAACTACCGTCAAATGTAACTTCGTATAGTTTGCCTTTCTCGGGGATTTTTATGATGCTTGCAGGTCTAAATAGCGAACAGAGAAGATCTATGTCAAAAATACTGATGAGGATCGTCGCTTATCGCTTATGTCCATTTTTAAAATAGCCAAAATAACATGTGTATACATATTTGCAATGTTCTTAGAAAACGGAGTTTGTATAAACTCGTCCATTTGTACTGCTGTACTTGAAGATATTCTATTTTTGAGCATGCACATGCGCACAGGAAGGCGATAGTACGACAGTACGATGATGATAACACGACGGTACGATGGTGATAACGCGACGGTACGATGGTGAAGACACGACGGTACGATGGTGTTAACACGACGGTATGATGATAACGCGACGGTACGATGATGATAACGCGACGGTACGATAGTGATAACACGACGTTACGATGGTGATAACACGACGGTACGATGGTGATAACGCGACGGTACGATGATGATAACACGACGGTACGATGATGAAAACACGACGGTACGATGGTGTCACACTTTCTAAACGTTTCCCAGGTAGAACACACTACATGTATATCATTGAAATTTTGGACGAAATCGGGCTGGGACGAAACTGGATTTTCACATAGTCTTCTTTCACTTTCAAGCAAGGTAAAAATACTTAAAACGATCAAATTAATAATTTCCAGTGCATCCTATACACATTTACAATGAATCTAAATTAAATATCATATAGTCAATGCATTCTGGTGAACGAATACACTCATTTCTACATGAACAATCTTTTGTTATTGGCGTAATTTGACCTTGTATAAGGTATACTAAGCGATGTGTTTGAAGTAAGTGTGTCTATCCAGGAAACTATTTGTATATTTGCAACCTCACCCGAATCTCAATGAGCGTTAATGTAACAATAGACAGGGTATTTGAGCATATGCATATTAGAAACTGAAAATCACCATTGATATGTTATCAACTGCTCCTTGTAAGTATGTGTAGTCCGCGCAACGTCCTCTGATTACACACTACTTAACAATACCATTGCATGCAGTAACATATATATGTGTATATTAAACGCGAAGATAACACGGGGAAAATATGTTTGGACTGTTAGGAATGAAACATGCTTGTAAGAGTATAATTCTCAAAATGTATGAAAGCAAATGGTTGTATGTCTTACTACTTGTTACGCAAATAACGGAAGGCTCTTTCTCGAAGTGAAACTATAGACACATACTTATTGGTCCCGGTGATCTGTGACAGCTAGATTGATATGGACATCCATGATACAGGGTCTTATCAAAAAAGTATTTTTGTAACTAATTGTCGAACAGTGAAGATCCAGATTAGAATGTTCGGAGGCGCAGGATGCACAGGATCTTCACTGGCCGTAAATGCCTAACTGTTGGGTTTTCTTGAGTACCGCACATATCATAGAGACGTCCAACTTCGTGATCTTTCTTACTTCCTGAAATAGAGCCGTCCAACTTCGTGATCTATCTTACTTCCTGACATAGAGCCGTCCAACTTCGTGATCTTTCTTACTTCCTGACATAGAGCCGTCCAACTTCGTGATCTATCTTACTTCCTGACGTCATTGTTTTCGTCCTTTTCTCCCATAACTTTGTTTTAGCACACACTCACTATTTCATAATGTCTAAAGATTCATTTAGTATTCGATAATGTCACAAACTTAGGAGATCCGTAGATAAATGAACCGTCCCGCGAGATAACCAACATTATGGCCTCTGCGTAATGTATCGACCAGATCAACCTGCGCAGTCCTTGCAGACTGATCCGGGCCGACACATTCCGTCTAAGGGAGATAGAGGTATAGATTAATGATTCCTGAAACAAATAATCCACAGAAGGCGAAAAGTGTCCACCCGGGTAAGCCTGCGCGGCATGCTTATGCTGATCCTGATCGATACTTAACGGAGAGTCCACAGTGTTGGTTTTATCGCGGGACGGTTCATATTCTGTTTATGTTCTTTTGCCAAATACTAGTACAAACATTTCGTATTTGTTTAATTACAGGCGCATGGAATAGGGTTCAATAGGGCATTATTACTGAATGTCGGGTTTGTGGAGGCCATGAATCGGTACGACTACCAGTGTTTTATATTCCATGACGTAGATCTACTTCCGGAAGATGACCGGAACCTATACACGTGCCCATCAATGCCGCGTCACATGTCCTCGGCTATCGATAAATACAACCATAGGTAGAGCTCTATGTGGAAATAAGTAAAAACAAAATGTCAATGTAATATTCACTGCTGTTTATAATCTAATCCTTAACACTTTCACTGCCAAAGACAATTTAAGGCTTTATGCAGATTCAGGTTAGACAGCTCATAACCTGAAATCTGCATTGTCTGCGACTTCGACATTAAATCTTACCAAGTTTCCCGTTGGACGACAAATGGAGTGGTCCGATTTTCAACATGGAAGAGTCCAATTTGTGAAATTCGGTAGCGAAAGAGTTGAAGATAGTTCTAAGTCTTAATAAAGTATATGTACATGTATTTACCAATCAAACATTAAATGAGCTCGTCTCGAACACTGTAGGATATGTCATAGCATCTGCTCCGTCTACACAAATTTACAGACGCTTCTAACAGTGTAGATAAAATGAACAAACATGTACCTTTTCCCAGATGACGCGCTGAGTTCATTAGCCACACCATCAGACCATTTCTGTTGACATGATGAAGGCCATGCCACTCAAATTTCTTTTTTAATAAATTATCCACTTACCTGATGATCATGTTAATCTCTGACACAGACATAATTGAACCGTACCACGTGAAAACCAACATTATGGACTTTGCGTTATGTATCGATCCAGATCAGCCTGCACTGTCCGCGCAGGCTTATCCGGGCCGACACATTCCGTCGTAGGTGGACAGAGGTAAAGAGTTATTTCTGAAACAGAAAATGCACAGGAGGCGAAAAGTGTCTGTCCGGGTTAGCCTGCGCGGCATGCTTTAACTGATCCGGGTCGATGCTTTACGCAGATTCCACATTGTTAGTTCTCTCGTGGGACGGCTCAAATGAAAGATCCATTTTACGTTATGTTAACAAATACGATCTGATACACCATGGTGCATTAGACTGTGTGCTGTTCTAATGATACTACCGAGAGCAAAACATTCTCCGGATGATCAGATTGCGCGGTGGCATATGCTTATACTTGTCTCAACTCGTTGCTAGTTGTACATGTCAGAAGGTCGGGTACCAATAACACGAACCAATTGGTGTTAGTTAATTAAACGATTTGAATCAGTCTTGCATACTGAATTCACAATTTGAAGTAGCTAACAGTTACTTTCCAGTATGAGGTGATGATATTATTCGACACTATTGACCTGGTTCTGACCTTTGAGCATCGACATAATTACCGTCTCATGACGTATTTGTCTTATATTCATTATCAGGAGACAGAATGTTCCGACCCGGATCACTCTGCGTGAAATGCGCAGGCTGATCTGATCGATACATTACGCAGAGGCCATACTGTAGGTTTTCTCGCGGGACGGCTCAGATCGTGTTGAACACCTTGCGTATCTTTCAGTCTGCCGTATTCCACGTATTTTGGCGGTGTAAGTGCGATTTCTACGGCACAGTTCCGCCAGATCAACGGGTTCCCCAATATGTATTTTGGTTGGGGTGGTGAAGACGACGATATCAACGAAAGGTACGTAACCCCAGGAACACTTTATAACTTTATCACATGACAATGCTTGTATCCGAACTAATATCCCATTACGTATTTCTTTATGTCTAATATAATATAACACTATACTTTTTATTCATCCGCATTGTTTAGACAAAATTGCTGAGAACGCGTATCCTGTTAACACAAACGTCACGAAAGATGGACGAGGTAAAGGGACCATTATCGGTCATTAAAATATATTTTTTTGTGATTAGTTAACCGTTTATTAAGTAGTACATGTTGGGACTATTTTCTGACCGCGATACCCCGATTTTCTTTTATAAAAGGTGATGTATAGGGAATATTATGTTACAGTAGCGATACATGTTTTAGTATTATACTACGAGGGGCGTGGACAATTGATATCTCGCGTGATCAAAGGTCGAGAGAAATGTCAAATTCTCCACGCCCCGATTAGACTATACTAAAATCTTTATCGCTACTGCAACATAATTTTCCTTTTAATAGTTACCATGTATAGACAGAATAAAGAAGATTACAATACAAATTTCTATATTCTTGATAAAGAAATAACGGAATTTGCACATCAAATATAATTTATGATTGGCGTGTGAACCACGCCCAACTACCACATTTTGAATGACACAAACACATATTTAATGACGTCACTTCATTTTTTAGTGATGTACTATTATCATATTTGGTAACGTATTTAACCAATACGTGAACGTATTTAACCAATACGGAATTTGAATTCGTCGTGAAACTGCGCATGACATCTGCATGTATTTGCACCGAAAATGGTCAGGTATATAATAAAGTCCTAGATGCATATTTGAGCAAAAAAAGAAAACTGTAAAACCCATTTGTTCTACGCCAACTTCCCTTTTTATGATCCCGTTACGGAAATGTTAGCTGTGTTACCTCCCCTGATATCCCGCTATCGTATAGTGAGAACGAGGAACCAGTTTCCATTCGATGCCTGTGTGGAGAAGACCATCAAGGCCCCATATCACCACAATCGGATCGTATATCATTCATATCGTTTATGAGCCGTTCCACGAGAAAACCAACATGGTGGACTCTGCTTAATGTATCGACCCTGATCAGCCCATGCAGTCCGCGCAGGCTAATCGGGGCCGACACATTCCGTCTCTGGGGAGGGAAAAGAGGTAAAGAGTAATGATTCCACAGAAAATCCACAGGAGGCGAAAAGTGTCTGTCTGTCGCATACTTAGGCTGACCCGGGTCGATACACTACGCGGAGTCCACACTGTTTGTTTTCTCGTAATTCGTTTCATATGACTTTCTAATTTCAGGATAAAATACAGGAACCTGAAGGTTATAAGAAATCCTAACGATGTTGCTCGATATAGATCGCTGGCTCATAAACAGGCTAGCAGTAATCCTTTGAGGTAACTAATGAAATCGTACCCTTTTCCCTCATGTAACAAATCTGCATCAGGCGACTTTTGAAACACCAAAGCAAACATATCGAACATTTCTATAAAAGAAACTGTAATTATTAAAAAGAGTTGAACACGTTGTGAGAACAAGGGAAAATGCTTGTTTTGAACAAGTTATCCCTTTTCAACAGTGTTTCATGTCGTCTGCTGCAGATGCCTCGAACGACGGCTGCATGTGAGAAAGTTTTAAAGAGTTAAAGAGTAGTTTTTACTAATAGGGGTATAGTTACCATTTAATTGCCCGATTCTCCATACACTCTTCGCTGTGGCTACTCGTCAGCTCACAAAACAAAGGGACATTTTTAATGTGTACAAACACAATTGAATTCAGTCGAATTTTAATTTACTCGAGTTTCGTTGCTTGATATACAACTTTTGATTCACAAAACTATATAGGGATAATACACATGTTCGAGGGCGTGAACATCTGCGGACGCCCGCTAAATGTGTTTATGCCCGAGTGCGAAACACGAGGGCATAAACACATTTTAAGGGCGTTCGTAGATGTTCACGCCCGAGAAAATATGTATTTTCGCTATTATTGCATAAAATAAGAGCAAACATCCAACATATAGTCCGCTGTAACGTTCAGTTGTACGATAACCGCCGATGAACATGACGCGACAAGGAGTGACACATGTGACGTCATAAAGTAAACAAGTTATGTTTTATATATCCACGAACCGGTCCTACATCAAGGTTGCCATCGCTGACTCGAATGGTTTTGGATTATGTTATGCTCTTTAACTGTGAGTCTATTGCATGTTACCGATTATCGAGTTAAAGAAGCTGATGTTATTGTTAACCCAACAATTGCTCCTATTCTAGGGGAGATGGGGCGTCCATGTTTCGTTTACTAACGGTGCCCGGGTAATGCATATGTAAAACATCTAACCGGTATGAAACGGCACGTACGCGCGAGAATCGCTTTGTTTATCCACGTTTTCTTGCCGTTTACGCCCGGTTTTTGCAATGATTCTGTATCCCTTAAGCGGGCGTAAAACATAGATTTTATGCAATAATATACGGATAATACACATTTTCGAGGGCGTAAACATCTGCGGACGCCCGCAAAAGGCATGAGGGCATAAACACATTTTAAGGGCGTCCGCAGATGTTCATGCCTGAGAAAATGTGTATTTTTGCTAGTATGGCATAAACTAAGAGCAAACATCCAATATATATAGTCCGCTGTAACGTTCAGATGTACGATAACCGCTGATGAACATGACCCCATAAAAATACTGAGACCGAATACTAGGAAAATGACGTCACGTTAGCGGTTTGACGTCATAACGCTAGTCATTTGGCGCCAAAAACCGTAATTTCATCTAGACATATTATAAACGTTATAATTGTATAAGTTCTATTTCTATCACACTGTGATTAATACAATCATCTTTAAACAAAACCTGACATAAATCGCCGACTTTTGCCCAGTAGCCGGGAGATGCAGCGTCCATATTTTGTCGTCTGAAACGACAAGTACGCGCGATAATCGGTTACATGCAATAGACTCATAGTTAAAGAGCATAATATTATATACTCAATGATAAAATATAGAGATTTCCCAACTTGAGAAAACCTATAACATGCTTTTCGTCTACCGAGCAATATCGCCTAGTGTGCGATATAGCTCACTAGCCGGATTTTCGGAACTACTTTTTTTAAACGTTAAACATCATCGTTAAACACTTTTAAGCTCCGTTTTCACTACTTCACACTTTATTTCCATGACGAACAGTTAAATAATCCACAATTGCATTTTTAAATCCGCAAATAAGAGCTTGAATCGACATGACACATTTATTTCGATCAATGTACACATTTGTCGGTGCACGCGTAGTGACGTCACTGCAAAACTGGCAGATTAAGTCATTCAGATCTCTCCGCTTCTAAGCTAAAAATAAATCGCCGAGTATATAATATATAGTTTAAAAACATTGTTTTCATGATTTGGGAATTAAATCCCTCGTGAAAGAGATTCTTGCATATAAAAAGTTTTTATATCGCAAGAATCTCTTCCACTTGTGATTTAAATCCCGTATCATGAAAACAATGTTAATTAAACTCTATTTATTGCATAAAATCTATGTTTTACGCCCGCTTAAGGGATACAGAAACATTGCAAATTACGGACGTAAACGGCGGGAAAACGTGTATAAACAAAGGGATTCTTGTGCGTACGTGTCGTTTCAGACCAGTTAGATGTTTTACATATGCATTACCCGGGCAGCGTTAGTAAACAAAACATGGACGCTGCATCTCCCGGCTACTGGCCGAAAGTCGCCGATTTATGCTAGGTTTTGTTTAAAGATGATGGTATTAATCACAGTGGGATAGCAATTGTGAAAGATTGGCCAGTTACGCTCGGTAAAGTGGGTTTAAAGGCGTATGCTACAGTTTCTTTACCAACAATTTCTCAATCATAGAATTCTTTTATTCTTTGTATTAAATTAGTACATTCAATAACTGTTTGAAATAAGAACAAAAAGAATATTTGGAATTGATCCAAATGAAAAAAAAAATGGCCTGTCAATAACATGACCTATTTCATCAAAGGCACACATATAGGCATTTTGACCGAAAACCTACAACACACAAAAAGATTAAAATGAAAATTACAAATCATATTTAATTGAAATATAACTTTATTTATCACATAACTTGCACTCCAGGAGTGACATAAAGCAGTGACATAAATATCATATGTAACTAGTTACATAAATAGCCGACTCACAGCAAGCGTGTGACGTCACTTTAAATGAAAGCATATTGTTAACAATTTTATTAAAAATAGGTTTTGAAGAGAATAAATCTCGATAAATGAAATCGTATAAGTGCCTTGTTGCTAATTTTGTATAAAATCAAAAGGTTATTGATATGGACTACTTTTTACAGTGGAAGTATGCATTAGAACTTCGGGGTGAACTTCGGTCAGAGTTTATATGAGGACGAAGAAAGATCGATTCAAAGATTGAAAATAATCTTGTTATGGTGTTATGTGATAAATAGAATCTTACATTCGTGCTTTTTTGATATTGTTTTATGAAACTCGTCGACTGAAACGAATATGACGCTCGGCAGAGCCTCGCGTCATATTCGTTTCAGTCAACTCTTTTCATAAAAACAATAACAAATAAGCACTCATGTAAGATCCTCTATTTATAGAATGTAAATCAATACGAACAAGGATTTTTTGAGAAAAAAAGGAAAAAGAATATATTCAGCTGTTTTTCAAGGTAGAAATGGTGTCACATTTTACCCCCGAAAAAGTTAAAATCATACAAGTTTTCCATTTTACATTTTATAAGTAGAGGGACCTTTTCCTTGCTTTTTCTTGCGTTTTCTTTAGAAATACAGCAGTTTTGCTTAAAAAAACAGGCCGTGCTTCAAGGAAAAGGTCGATTTACCAGAAAAGAGGTACGGTGACCTATCTTTTTTTTTGCATTTTTTATTTAAGTGAACCATGTGCAGTGTTTATGGATAATTACAGAAATTTCTATTATGTAGAATGGAAAATTTCTTGAAAAATGTTATGATTTTTTTTTTTTTGGTGTGTGTTTTAGGATTTCGGCCAAAATGCCTATATATGTGCCTTTGATAAAATTGGTCATGTCATTGACAGGCCAATATATTTTTTAAATCAACAAAATATATTTTCTTTTTCTTATTTCAACTAGTTATTGTATGTACTAGCAAAATACAAAGAATAATGAAATTCTATGATTTGGACATTTTTGGATGAATAACGCCTTTAATACTAGGAATTTTTGAAAATACTGGAACCGAATACTAGGAAAATGACTTCACGTCAGCGGTTTAACGTCATAACGCTAGTCATTTGGCGCCAAAACTCGTAAATTTCATCTAGACATAATGTAAACGTTAATGTGAATGTAAATGTAATATCAAAGAATAATATCAGCTTTTTTAACTCGATAATCGGTAACATGCAATAGACTCACAGTTAAAGAGCATAATATAATCAAAAAACATTTATTTAATTCGACCCGTGTCGAGTCAGCGATGGCAACCTTGATGTACGACCGGTTCGTGGATATGTAAAACATAACTTGTTTACTTTATGACGTCACATGTTTCAAGCGTTATCGGGTCATATTCATCGGCGGTTATCGTATAACTGAACGTTACAGCGGACTATATATTGGATGTTTGCATTTATTTAATTTCTCGGGCGTGAACATCTGCGGACGCCCTAAAAATGTGTTAATGCCCTCGTTCTTCGCACTCGGGCATAAACACATTTTGCGGGCGTCCGCAGATGTTCACGCCCGAGAAAATGTGTATTATCCCTATAGTGATATTTAACCAATTGAATATATCATCATTGTTTGTGTTGCTTTAACGCCCTACCGTATACACAAGCTTTCTGACACCTCTGCAGCAGACGACTTTTTGAAAACAGGGTGAATTTGCTCATTATGAGAAATTCATACATTTGTAACAATATTTGCAACTCTATTTAATGATTAATATTTCAAATATAGATGTTTCGAAGTCGTCTGCTGCTGATTTGTTATATGTTGGGAAGAGCAGCGATTGCTAGATGGGTTAGACATCAACATTTTCAAAATTAGTGATTAATTTGAATCATATAATTGCAATTTTCTACAGTTTTCCTATTTAAAAATGTCAATGGAATCTGTGAATAACTGTATATATGTGTAGATAGGACGAAATTAAATATAACAACAAATCAACACAATCACCTAAACTAACAAACCTAACCTCATTCTTGTGTACGTTTTCTTTCAGTGTTCAGCTTTTAAAAGCCGCGAAGATGCGGCAAGACTGGGACGGATTATCAAGCCTAAAATACAAACTCATAACATTCGAGAAGAAACCGTTGTTTATCTGGATATTGGTCTCCGTGAATATGACAGAAATAGTAAACAGTGAAACCTTAAAACAGATTCCAGCCAAAAATGTAATATATAATCTTTATTTCCTCCAATATATGAAGATCATACAAAGTTGAACACTATGATAAACAAACAAAAAGGAACAAAAAGGAAAGGTTATAGGTCACAATACACCAAATAGATTCTTTCTTTGTTTACATGTAAATCAACCAGCTTAAACCCTCGTTTGTCAAACTTTCTAAGCGTTTCCCAGGTAGAACGCCGTATATCATTGAAAAGAGATACTTCTTACCTTTAGAATAATCCATAGAAAATGTGTGGTCATGCATTATGCAAGAAGGAACTCGCTCTGTGAAGATGGGGACCGTCCTCTTTACCACACTCCAGCTAGGGTGAAACTGGGTTTCCATATCCTCTACTTTCACTTTCACACAAGGTCAAACTACCTAAAATGATAAAATCAAACAGTTCAAGTTTATCCTCTACATATTTACAAAGAATTTACACCCATTGTCACATATCCAATGCAGTCTGGGTCAGATGTACAGCCATTTCTAGGCAAACAAAGTTTTGTTTACGCACAACGGCACTATATCTCTTTAAATAATCATACTTATATCAGAGCTAATGCCTATCATCTGATAGAAAAGGTTGGAACATCTCTGGAACAAAATAAGTGCACGGAAGAAGAGTCCACGGTGAGTTTATATACTTCAGATATAAGAAATGCAGGAAATGAGAATGTCCTTATTGATATGTGCATCTTCATCTGCAATCCTTACACAATCTAATGACACAAATAATCAGGCAGCATCCCTGATGTGCTACATGATGAGTATATATAAATACAAAGGCTTATCTATCCCATCAAAAGCAGAATCCAGTTATAATCACACTCCTCAATTACTCCATTCTTGTATAAGTGTAGGCAAAACGAATGCAGTAGATGAATGTTGAAAGACAAACATATGCCCACTTTTCACGAAACGAAATTGAATGTGTTCAACCGAGGCGCTCTTTAGATTTCTCATAACTAACGTATATACATAGGAATGGCACTGTATATACATGGAGAACCATGCAATAACACAGGTGTATATGCAACTGCATATCCCTACACGATACATAGTACAAAACAAAATTTTACATAAATATACAAAAAATGGGAGTTTGAATATTCATATTGACAATATATGTTCCATAATGTACAGAAATGACAAAGTTGCATATGGTACCTGTAAAAATTCCATGCGTCATGGAGAATCGATGCAACCACATTAAAAAAACATGTCAATTTTTCCCTGAAGAAGACGCTCTAAATTTGGGTCCAGCCAAGGACGTACGTACGTCCCTGTCCAAACCAAACAATGCTCTAACATAATCCTCTCCATGTAGAGAGTAAATAAACTCAGACACAGTAAAATCGAATTCTCGATTAATACATTCTTCGAAAAGGAACTTACAAGTCTGCACACAGTGACAATTAACTAAAATATGCTCTGTTATACAACATGTTATGTCAGTTATTCCACACCTAGAACAAGTCGAGTCTGTGGAAGATAGAAAGGCTATCATCTGAGCCACAGAAAAGCCGACAGAAAGCATACTTTGATTATGTTTAGCTGAATTCCATACAGGACTCACGGAGAACTGCTGCTGTACTTGTCTATATAGCTCGAATTCCTGAGCAGTAGTTCTCTCATTCCATTCGTTAACAAAATAACTTGATATTCTATTGTTTATGTATCTTTTCCAAATACACTTTGACAGAAATCTGCCATGTAAAACATAATCTTGGAAAACATAGAACAAGTCATATTTGCGTAACAGACTGATAACGTCTAAAATAAAACTAATATCTAAATAAAACCATTACAAGATGAACATAGACGCAAAAGGACAACTTGTTTTGTTGCACATTCCCTCTCAAGACAACACAGTTGACCAAACAAGGTTTGAGATCTTGTTTATCATGGCAAATATGTTCAGGGTCCCGAAAAACAACATTATTAATTGGGTACCGGAGGATTTCCAAGGTGAATTACCAGATTATTTAACTAAATTTTCATCTGCTAAATTTGTTTTACAGGCAGCCCGCAGTCACAGAAACCAGCTGCGAAGAAACAAGGCATGAAAAGTCAAGTGCAAGTAAAACAACAACAAACAACAACAATAACAACCCGAAATCATTAAAAGTCATAAAAATACAACAACAACAACAACAAATCAAGAACGTGAACGCCTATTTCAATCGCGAACTAATTTGCCAACAAGTTAATTCTAGACAGAATATTTGGCATATATTGTTAACGCTAGGACAAGGTTTAAATTTGAGTACTGGTTATGTCAGCAGGAAGCAGACATAAAGAAGCGGAAAATTTAAACCAAAAACAATGAATAACAATTCCAAAAAATAGAGCTCTGTGTAGGGTCTTTTTTGTTAACCTAAAATGAGATAACGTCACCAATTAGAAACGAATTGAATCAAATACACCTAAATCTTGAGGATACAAAATAAACCGGCATACATCTGTTAGAGATTCGGGTTGAGACAAATGTGTTAAGGGATAACTCATGGTTTGTCCTTTGCGTATCACTCTATTTAATAGCGAGCTGGCAGGGGAAGGGCTCTATATTGACTTATAGGTTTCGCGGGTAATGTTGGCCTCGGGTTCACATGTCTATATGCGAAACAAGCGTTGCGAGCACCCTAAACTGGCACGCTAAACAGTGGTGCAGACACGACCGGTAGCTGGGTGCTGCTGCTCGGCCATGCTTTGAATCTCTATCAAATGAATGTACATAGAACCAAAATCATAGAATAACAAATCAAAAAAATGGAGCTGTTTGTAAGGTCTTTTACGGCCCGAGTCCTCGTCAGGCGCGCGGGCTCTATTTTTGTAACCTAAAATGGAAAACATAGAATAAAATTCCCAAAATGATATAATATAGATTCAAACATTACATTTTGGGCCAAGAGAGAGTCCTCCACGTGGTGTGGCCTGGATACAATATTTCGCAACATGCATTTTATGAACTATATCAGGATATATATTTATTTTTTAAGTTAAAATATTTTTGCATTTTTTTTTTAAAAATATGCAAAATATTTTAATTTGAAAAATGGTTTAGTTTGATTCTTTTTTTGTCGGAATGTAGTAACTACACACTCTCTTTAATTTCATATGAATTACTTTTAAGTAAGTATATAGCTCTCTAAGTATTTGATTTAATTAACGTTAATGACATATAAAACATAACATTATTCCAATCTAGTAGTTTTCATACATTTAAAATCTTGGTATTGTTATAATATAATTATAACACTAATCTGTTGATCACACCTAATCAATTAGTTGACGCATAATAGAGAGAGATATTAGTGTATAACTCGTTCAGGATGTGCGATATTGCCGCATTATGAACAGAAATTTCACGTCAGCCATTTTGATTTACGAAACACAATGTTATCGTCAAAAATCCTCAATCTTCCTCTTTTTTCCCGATTATCAGCTGAAATAATATATGAAATGAATATATTATATGACTAATATAAATCAAATTAAACTTTTTATAACTTAAAAATCGTATAAAACTTTGTATTTATTGCTTAATAATGACCAGACTCTACCAGTGTCCGTGTTCACGCATATAATATTTCTATATTCACTCGATAAGAAACTGAAATAGGCAAATACATTTTTATTTTTATTTATATGATACAATAACACGTTATTGCATTCATTTCAATACGAAAACACAACAAAACACTGATATAATGGGATATTTGACGACCAGACTCTACCAGACTCTACCAGACTCTGTTTAGTGACACCGTAATCGATCAAATATAGATTGTTTACCAATGATAAAACTAAAGCTGTTTAAACATATCTGAAGAATTAAAAATCAAATTAAACAGTTCAAATGACAGATGTTGTTGCAGTGAATGTTGTGAACGGTCATAAATAGTAATAACAAGAGAAAGTTAATGCAATGCATCAATGTCGCCGGATATCCATAGTGCAGTTATGCATAACACTAACATTATAGTAGTTGAATAAACAGTTATCAACTGAGGGGCATATTGGAACATCAGGGTTGGGGTCAAGTGAAAATGTATCATAACTTGCATTGTTTTGTCAACGAAGTGAATGATAATTGAAGCCTTTCATTGTTTATGATCAATCTCCATTCCAAAGTAGGTTGACTATACACACAACCAACTAATTATTGATCATAAACAGTAATGGAAATGAGAAATCTTGGCAATCATTAGTCTTAGTATGTATACAGTGCTTTCATTAATGAATAATTATAAGATTTGTGAATTCCACATACACTTTTCAAGATGTTTGTCAGAATATTTGAATTTTATTATTTTTCAATAAATCCACAAAACAGACAATTTAGGATTTGCATGCAATAGCACACAATTTTACCTTTCCTCTAGTAAAGTCAACAGTGAACATCTTTGCAGCAATATACTTTTAAAACATGAGTTTTCTCTTTTTCTCAAAATGATATTAGCTTGGCATCCTAATTATATCATACTTTAACACATGTTGAAATGTAGTCCAATATTTATAAATTAGACCACCTTCGAAATATAATATCAATTAAACAGTTAAATCTCATTGAAATTGTTGTATAATTTAAACTTAATTTCAAACATAAACTGAGCCCTACAACATATTAATTTATTTTAATTCTTTCCTTCCTTTTTTATAATGAAAATAACAAACTACTCATGTTTTAAAATTATATTATGATGAGCGCCCTTTTGTCAATGATGCATAACAATATGCAGATCGGAAGCAATATGCCTTTAGGGAATTAAATGACACATTTAAAATTGTCAAGGACGAAATAATTTTGTACGAAAGATCCGATTCTTTCTTATTCGCAGAAGTGTCGTTCTTGAAACTCTCTTTATAGGCAGAGAGTGTTCGTTCAAAGTAATTTGTTTTTATCTCGGTTTGTTCTTTTCTTCATTTGTTTCGAACCAAATAAACATTTTAAATCATCTACGTTTTACTATTTGTAAGTAAGTGTAAAGAGACGGCTCTCTGCAAAGGAGATTGATCTACGCAGTTGGTATTCGCGAGTCACGCTTCAAGCAAGTATGTAAACAAATTAGACTGCGACGTAAAGGTTTGTAGTTATCTCCTTTTGAGTACATGTAGTATATAGTGTAAAATAAAGTATACCAGTCTAGCTAATAGGGACTGTTTTGTCTTCGTAAATAAAACAACAAAACATAAATGCGAGTCAAAATAAAGAAACTGAAAATACCTAAAACATCGGAATATAAATAAATAAACAATAAAATAAATAAATAAATAGATAGAGTTTAATTAACATTGTTTTCATGATACGGGATTTAATTCCATAGCCACGAGTTTTTATATGCAAGAATCTCTATCACGAGGGATTTAATTCCCAAATCATGAAAACAATGTTTATTAAACTATATATTATATACTCGGCGATAATTGTCGTTTTTAGCTCATTTATGTTTAGCTCAGAAGCGGTGAGATCTGAATTACGTAATCTGTCAGTTTACCAGTGACGTCACTACGCGCGCACCGACACATTTGTACATTGATTGAAATAAATGTGTTTGCGGATTTAAAAGTGCAATTATGGATTATTTAACTGTTCATCATGGGAAAATAGTGTTAGGTAGTGAAACAGTAGCTTAAAAGTGTTTAAAAAGAGATTTAAAAAAGTAGTTCCGAAAATGCGGCTTGTGAGCTATATCGCACACTAGGCGATATTGCTCAGTAGACAAAAAGCATGTTATACTTTTTCTCAAGTTGGGAAATCTCACTGAGTATATAATATACAATATTAATCAATACAATAAAGAAATAAACATTAATAAACAATAATACTAACTGATCTAATAACTTCGTGTGTATACTTACACACTGTTGCTTTAATCAACTAACTGTTTACAATATTTTAACACCTTCGGAACTAATCTCTCATTAAAAACGCGTGGATCGAGATAACATACGTTACAAAATAAATACGTGGCAGGAGAAATATGGTTCTTACCACATACGTCGCACGAGGCAAAATTAAAAAAAAAAATACGTGGCAGGAGACTCGGCCAATATTATAAGTACCAATCGGTCCCATTCGGCTGTTTACGTTAACACACATCGGCAATTAATCATGTTGTTTTACAAACGGCTGCTCAAAATAGTTAGGTAAAGGAGTGAAAACCAGACTCCTTAGATCGTCTTATGCATACATGTGTATAATTCGCCCGCACTATAATAAAAAAAAAAAGACATTACTGAACCTTACATATTTCTATCAAAACGCATTCCAGAAGCGACCTTCTAACATGGCCATGCCAATTTGTACTTGCTTTTAAAGCAGATAGATAACTGAACATTTCGTTTAGTTATTTAGTTCACTTCCGAGTTACACAGTAGACATCCTGTTGGAATCCTTTTTTTTATAGAAATGGTATGGTAAGATAAATTGGCAATTTGATATAATAAAAATGATAACAAAAAATCATGGGTTCCCATTGTCTTCCTCTGAAGTGTAGTGGTGAACCGTATGTTGACTGGGGTTTTCTCGGGTCTAATGTAGCTTCCGTTTCTTATTTGCTATTTCAATTTCTTACAAATAAGAAGTATTTGAAGAAGGAAACAAAAAATGATAGTATACTTATGCTAAAAGTAAGAAAAGGCTCAAAATAATTAAATAGTCCTCTACATAAATGTTAAAAAGTCGCCTATATCTTTGGATGACTGGAACATGCTATGTTTAATTTCATCCATGAAGTTGACAGTCATATTTGAATCTAATCATTTACTGGTTAACATAATCTTGTTCTAATACCTAATGACGCTATCCTCATTGGGTCACGTCAACAAAAACGTTTTTGGGAATCTGCGACCATGAAGATCCTGATCGGCCAGCTCCCCATAGGGTCGGATCAGCATCTTTTATATACGCAATCTAGTTGTACACCCATACTGGAAACCTAACCCTTTCCCACATATAGACGCTGTCTGACGACTTTGCAGAAAACACATGTGGAATCATTATTTCACCCGGATAGAAATAAAGAGAAGTTGTAACTTTAACCCGATATAACACTTTTATTCATGAAGTTATCAATCATCAAGCAATTCGTTTATTATTATCAGACTTGAACATCAAGTGTTCCTCGTCATTTCATAGTTACATGCGTTACAAACAAAAGTATACAACAAAAAATAAAAAATATAAAAAAAAGCAAGATAAGAAATTCCAAATAAACACAAAGAAAAAAAAAGAAAAAAAAAATATATTCTATGAATATGAAACAATCTATATAGACTATGCGGAAGAATACTTCCATAGATACTTATTTTCAAGTTCAATAGACTTAATGCAAAACTTAGCCAAATTGTTTAAAACTGAAACATTATCACAATTCAAAAGTTCTAAATATTTATGCACACTTGGTTGTCTAAAATAAAATTGCTTTATGTACTTTTTCCTTAATAATTCGTAATGTGGGCAAATAAGTATGAAGTGAAATTCATCTTCAATTTCGTTGAGAAGGCACAGTGTACATTTTCTGTCACACCTTGGAATATTTCAATGTTTACCTTGTTCTTTATTTAGATTATGAGATGATAATCTAATTTTTGCAATGATATTTCTAAAATGTACTATTTTCATTTTTTGTAAGTAAAAAGAAGTTTCAAAGTTAATTATATACTCTTTATACATATACAAGGATGATCTACTATTTAGATATTGATGCCATTCATTCCCGAGCAGGTCAAATAGCCTTTGACGAAGCATGGGAATAAATCCCTTAATACATACTGATTCTGGGAAAATCCATACCTGGGAAAAAGCAATTGTGTTTAACAAATCACGTACTTTACTTATCCAGTTTGTAGTTTTTTTCGACTCACTGTCTTCTTTCATGTAGTAAAGGATTGTAGATAAAATGCAATTATTTGCTTTATATAAAGTATTCATTCCCCACGTATAAGCTTTGTGCAATTACGCTCTTTTCTTTTCTTTAGCTTTGACCTATTTGTGTATGTATATATTTGTTTAAGTGTTCCTTATTTTATTTCTTTGTTTTATTTCTAGATTTCGTTATTTTCTTTATTTGTAATACTCATTATAACCATAATACATAAAGATCATCAAACAGCTGGACAGAAATTGTGTTAACAATATATCATCATTATAAACATCATCATCAGCAACAGCATCACTATAATGCGACCTCGACTGCATGGCTGTGTACGCTTTAATACGTCGTTCTACATGTGTATGCCAAATTTATACCTACAAAGGTAAATATAAAATAACGAAAACTAAGGACATGATGTGATTTACATTTACGTAGAAGAAACGTAAAACACATAACATAAAAAGATGTAACCCATTACGAATCGAACTCAGGACCTTAGCATTACGCATTTTCTTTTCGAACTGGTGGTCTGTAGGGGATTTACTTATAATCAAAATGGTTGCATATGTGTATGCTCATCTCATTTTTGGATAATAGAACAAACCATGACCTTTCGTCATTGCTCACTGCTCGAATTGGATATGTAGTAATGATTTATTTAATATTCATCCATTCACCTTGTGCTGTAAATGAAAGTATCTGTTTTGTTCCATAAGCTAATAAAAACAACATGTGTGGATGATATAGTCTAAGGAATATGTGCAGAGACACTTTGTTCTGTGATATATTGATTTTTGTCGATTATTGTTCTCATTAATATATACGCAGAGTTATTGCTTTATGTTAAGATAATGAAAAAAACACATATGAATTTAAAACATGTTTTTCCCTTTCTTTTGTGTTCATAGTTACATAATATTTCATGAATATATTGTATACGGTACCCATGGTGCATTGCTTGTTTATTTTGTATTCATGCACCTTTTCAGATTACCTTGACATGACGTCTCAATGTGATTTATTGGAAACACAATCAGTCCTTGTCCAATGTTAACCTTTGGCTTATAACAACATTGAGGTTCCTTGCATGTTCCCTATATAGGTTTTCCAAATTATGTCCATTCACTATAGATCTGAGAGGGAACACTTTTAAAACTGATCTTGTCAGAAACTACTGGCCCTGTTTTGAAAAAAAACCACAGTTTGCTTAATATGTTGGCATTCATTAAAACATGGCTTACAGGACAGTTTCCATATATCGCTATTGTTCCTCCGCCTACTCGACTTAAAATGTATCAGTGGATTAATGGGTCTTGTATAATAAATTATATATTTATTTTGTAGATGACTTTGGATAACTTTATTCTAAACTTTTGATATAGTTAACAAAAAAAAAACATCTTTATTGCATAAATATCTAAATGTTTTCACTAGTATAAACGATTAAGATTCATTTATAGTGCAAGATGAAACTATATCATGCGTGTCAATGTTGCACTTAATGTTATACATGTTACTTTACGCAGACGACCTGGTGCTATTTGTCTTAACAAATCCGAGCTACAGCTCTTAATTAATAGGCTTAATAATAATAATAATATATCTTATAATCAGCGGTTTTGTCCAACATGTCAGAATTATATTGAGAATGAGGAACACCTCTGTTTTCATTGCACCATGTGTACATCAAGCCGTTTTTTAAAGATGTACAATCACTTACATGTAAATATGTCTATAATCAAATGGAAATGCAAAATTAATCTCAATATGTTATCAAAGCTCAGAAACGGAGAGATCTTGAAATATCTAAATAATAAACTACCACTCGATTCATTATTACACAATATCCATGAGTTTATGTTGAAATTTGTGCCGGAGGCCTACATTATTGTAATTACTGAATAAACTGTAAACATAAACTGTTTAATTCGAATACCGAATACATTTGATGTGCTGAACTCCAGATTAAAGATAGTATAGTCAAAGTTTTAAAACTGTTTAAAAATTGTCTTGAAATATTAGAGACATTGTTCTGGGATAAAACAATTTCACTTTCCAGTACAATAAACATCTAAAAATTGATCGTGTATGCTTCATTTTTACTAGGTAGACATACCATACCAAGTAAGCTACTCTTTGTACATTTGTTATGACTTTCAAATAACGGTTTTTCAAAATTTATTTCCTAAAGAGTTTTGAACTATTTATTACTAACTTTGTTATAGCTATTAGCAATATTTGCAGATGTTTCAACATGTCAAAATAATGATCTCCATATCGAATTCAGCAACTTTAAGGTGGGTGAAATTTCTTCAATCACTGGGTTTCAGTCTAACATAATTAACTGTTCTACTAATATAGCGTTGACAGGATAAAGCAATGTAAGTAATTCTTGAAATTGAGCAGGGAAACGTCGTGTGACAACAGAAATACTGTTACTGAAGCACACACCACAGGCGTCCGAATTTCTATTACAGCAAAAAATGCTGAAAATCAAACAATACCTCGTTGAAATACACAAAAAGTCTCTCTATATTGTTTAAACGCTTTGATAAAAATGATTGTAATGGTAATTTGGAGTTGTCCTTACCGCCATGCGCTGACGTCACAATTTGAAACATTCCGCAGCGACAGATTAATCAAACAACGATTTAAAACACGGTCTAAAACATATTTTTTATACTTCTGTCGAAAACGTACGAATAAATACCGTATATTTTATGAATAATATTATTTTTGAAGAAGAATTATTAAATGCAAACCCCAACAAACATTGCTCAGGTACAATATTCTAAAAAAGCGCGTCATTTCGCGTTAAATATTCGTTACGGAATGTGATTATTGTGACGTCAGCGCATGGCGGTAAGGACAACTGCAAATTTCCAAATATAATGAACATTAAGCTTAAAAACGCCGGCGTATTTGTCGGTTGGCAAATATTAATGTGGTGGATCACGAGAAAAATCATTTATGAACCTGTCTCTACCTGGGACCAGGTCGTTTCAAACCTTTTTCTGCGGGAATTATAGCCGGAATCGAGCGAGGGTGTAAAACACTGTTGCATACCTTCTCATTATTATTACACGATATGGACGTATAGAGGGGCTATTTATAGTAACACGTGCGGGATTCCCCAAATTACCATTACGATAATTTTTATCAAAGCGTATAGAAAATATAGAGAGACTTTTTGGATATTTTAACGAGGTATCGTGTGATTTTCAGCATTTTTTGCTGTAATAGAAATTCGGACGCCTGTGCACACACACGCAACTTGTGTAACAAAGCGTTGGGTTTGCTATGGACTGATTATGGTACGACTTGCGTAAATGGGCTATTAATGACAAGTATTGTGTTGATGAAGGATAACGGACAAAAATAGAATGCTCGTATATTTAATAAAGTAAATTCAGTACATGTGTACAACAGGTTGACATGCATCAAAATTCACAATGTCCAGGTCCGTTCTGAAACGAAAAAGGAAAAAGTTTTTAATTTAAATATGTGTTAAAGAGAACGATTGTTTGTCCGCACTGGAAATAATTTTGACAGTATTGTCAAAGTCCATTTATAATATACCTTATCGACCTTAATGTCAGACTAACAACAAGACTGTCAATAAGGAGTTTCTATTACTCCATTGGAGATGGTGTGTATACACATACCAAGATGATATCCTTAGCCCCAACCGTTTACACTCAGAAACGGTAGGATTGTTTGACCGCACTGGAAATAATTTTGACAGTATATTCAAAGTCTATTCAGAATAAGCCTTATCGACCTAAATGTCAGACTCACAACAATTATGTCGATAAGGGTTTCTGTTACTCCGATTGAGATGGTGTGTATACACATACCAAGATGATTTCCTTATTCCCCACCGTTTACACTCAGATACGGTAGGTTTATTTGTCCGCATTGGAAATCATTTTGACAGTATAGTCAAAGTCCATTCAGAATAAGCCTTATCGACCTAAATGTCAGACTGACAACAATTCTGTCGATAAGGGTTTCTGTTACTCCGATTGAGATGGTGTGTATACACATACCAAGAGGATTTCCATATCCCCCACGCTTAACATTCGGATACGGCGGGTTTCCTGGATGTAATTTGAGAAAGACCATATAAGCCGTTCCGCGAGAAAACCAACAGTGTTGGCTTTGCGTAAAGCATCGACCCGGATCAGCTTAAGTATGCCGCCCAGGTTAATTCCTTCAAACACTTTTTGCCTCCTGTGTTTTTTTTCTGTTTTAATCCTTACTCTATACCCCTATCTCCCTGAGACGGAATGTATCGGCCCGGATTAGCCTGCGCGGACTGCATAGGCGGCTCTGGGTCGATACATTTCGCAAGGTCCATACTTTTATTTTCTAGTTGAACGGCTCATATTAATAATTACTTACATTGTTTTCCATACACAGGATTGCATGAATGTAACTAATATAATTTGAAAGAAATAACATAATCCGGTTCTTTGGTTCTTTGTTCAAAGCTGTGTACTATATCGATGGACATGTATTCCCGTTAAAGTTGAACGTACACTAGGAACAGGATAAATATTTATTGTTTCAAGCTTTTCTGTCGTTCAGACGTATATCAAGTTATAAACGTAAACTCGTATATATGAGATAATTGACGTAAGCATACTCTGATTTATTAAACGTAGACAATTCCAAATTTCTCAAGACAAGTTAACATTTTCAATATATAAAGATAATGCTGTCACAAGAGTACATGTTTTATGAGAATGAATTTAATCTATTGCATACCTCACTTATAGCAGTTCCGTCATCAGTGTCTTCTCCAATAGCAGCACCTCTTTCTGCACCACCATTTATTTTTGCACCACGGGCATCTTCCCATGTTTTTCTGATGTTTTCCGCAGTGTTTCCTACATTTACAAACCCAGCGTCCATGCCTATAGCCGCCGCCTCCATAACCTCCGCCTCCATAACCGCCGCCACCGATTCCTATTCCATATCCTCCTCCACCGCCCCCATCTCCTTCTCCGCCGTACCCACCACCACCATATCCGCCAACACCACCGTAACCACCACCGCCCCCGTCTCCTCCGCCGCCGTACCCACCACCACCATATCCGCCAACACCACCGTATCCACCATCGCCAGATCTGCCACCGCCAGATCCGCCACCGCCATATCCGCCACCACCACCGTATCCACCACCGCCATATCCGCCAACACCACCGTACCCACCACCACCGTATCCACCACCGCCATATCCGCCGCCGCCATATCCACCACCGCCACCGCCATATCCGCCACCGCCACCGCCATATCCGCCACCGCTATACCCACCGCCACCTCCTCCTACGCCGTCTATAATCAAAGGAACATATCAAAAGATTGGTTGCACCTAGTTTTTGTATCATATTAAGGGGCGTGGAAGTGAAAATAAGTGAGATTTAGTCTAATTTATCTTCAGTATTTACATCTATCTGTCTATGCCGTCAGTGTAGACAATAGTAAACCTGTTCTCATACACAAACTAGCCAGATTAATTTCAATTGAAGACGCAACAAGTCTTCCTTTGCCTGACGGGGTCCAAATGTATTACAGTTTGTCATAATTATATTTGAATAAATGTATCTTAACGGAAACATGGGACCTGGGTGAAGGTAAAGTTAATTAAGCCCGTACTCATCAAGTCCTCCGACTCTTCTATGTCTGCCTTCACGTAGAAAGGGCATCGACTAATTTGAAAATTATTTGATTTCCAAATCCCCAGTTATGTGTATACTAATACAAGGCTGCATACAATATATTAGTCAGCTGATTGTATTACAATAACTTAAATAACCATAAATAAAATCGTCTTACGATTCAAGAAAGTAAGTAAGTAAGTAAGTGATTAGATATGTTATTAAAGTGACATGTGTATAACATATGATAAAACATAATGCGAAGTTTGTTGGAAAAACACCCGACTCCAATGGAATATATGTCACTATATATAAAGGTGATGTCCATATACGTAAGTTCATGTATATATACACACATATAAATCATTATATCGATGGTCTCGTTCAAGCAGCCCGAAGCTAGAGTTTGTATAATATGTAGTTATTGCATCCGCGAACGAAGCCATCAATATTTCGAAGTACATGTATTATATATATTAACAGGACGACATTGACTTTTCGGAAAGTTTCCAAACAAGGGTTATGAATAAATATCTAATAATTGATAACATTGAGACTTAAAGATCTTAATGACTTTTATTTAACGGAATATGTTTTGTAACAGTATATATTATTTCTCTTGCAAAACTTATAAGCCTAGCAAACATATACTCTAGCACATGTTGTAAATATTGTCCTGTATCAATGTTGTATTTATAATAAGTGTTTTATACACATCCGTGTGTAGGAGCTCAGCAAGATTGAGTCGTAAACATTTGACAATTTAACTTCGATAATCCTAAGCGTACACAAATTCTTAACGGTTCCACAATCTGAATGTTAAAATTCGAATGCCGTTAACAATACTCCATGGTTTAGTTACACAATTGAAAAATAATTTTGAAAATATTGAGTTAAATATTGAGCTGTCCCGCGAGAAAACCTACTATATGGCATCTGCGTAATGTATCGACTTAGATTAGCAGGCACAGTACGCACAGATTGATCCGGGCCGACACATTCCTTATAAGGGGGATATATTTAGAGAGTAATGATTCATGAAACAGAAAACCCACAGTTGGCAAAAAGTGTCTATCCGGATAAGCCTGTGCGGTATACTGAGGCTGATCCGGGTCGATACTTTACGCAGAGTTCACAATGTTGGTTTTCTCGCGAGACAGCTAAATTATTATGTTACTTTATGCACACTACAGAGTACGTGGGAACAGAGCAAAGTAAGTACACATCTTCACGATTTTATCTTAACTGATTCGCGATATCTCGATGATGTAATATATAGATATAATAATATCGTTTAACTTAAACCAATGCCAGAAACGGATCAGCTTTTAGAAAAAAGCGTAACAGCAATTCTGATATTTCAACTTGCATCACATATTTTCTGTTATGCAATAGCTTCATAATCTTAAGATATAACAGGAATTTTGAAAGTTCTAACACTTTCTCGTGGCTAACAAGAAGAAGTACTAAAATAATATAAAAAAGTTAACTTACAGTATTTGTGGCTATAGCTCGCGGCTATACATACAACGAGAACTAGAAAGCAGTGGACGATCCTCATAGTTGCGGCTGCTGTTATGGAACACCGGCCGTTGGTACAGTAGCTCGGTAGATAACGGTCTTTTATACCAGCTTGTTACACGGTGCTGAACTACGATTGATGGTGATAATTGAAAAAAAAACCAGTTCGATCGATCAGACAAGCTACCACCAGGTAAGGTTTTTGCCAAATGTTTCAAAACAAGTCCCTTAGACTATAAAAAACATTTTGTGTTTCTATAGGAACATTTGGATGTTTGAGAGTGTTATTTACTCTTTACAACGAGTTTCTTTAATTGTCTGACTAGATTTATTTTATTAGAAGGGAACAACCCTATTGCCTTATGTTAAATCGAAGATTTCGTTTAACACTTTTACATGCAAAGCATGAATAAAGCGCAAAGAAAAAAGGGTAGATATATTGAAAATTGATTAAAACAACCATATTGATGGATCTTTCACCTTTAATCCATGTGTAATCAAGTAGATTCATTTAACAAAATAGATTTGCGTATGAAATTGTTTTATATACAAATTAGTAAAAACGCGTTTACATCATGAATGTCATTATGTGATGAAATGCCGATCGAAAAATTGTCAATGTACGATTGAAATATTTCTTTCATTGCACATTTTTGTTTCAAAGCTATCTCAAGTAAAGATATGAGCCTGTCTACGACAAAAACAAACAGTATGCACTCTGCTTAATGTATCGACCTGGATCAGCCTGCGCAATCCACAAAATCTAATCTGGGCCAACACATTCCTTCTCAAAGGGATAGAAGTATAGATAGTGTAATGATTCATGAAACAGAAAGTTCACAGGAAGCGCCATGCTTAGGCTGATCTTCGTCGACACCGTATGCAGAGTGCACAATTAATAAATGTGAACACTGTTTGTCTCACCAGGCATCTTGAAATTATACAAACCCTATGAAAGTTGTGTCACTGCACTTTTTCAGCTGATGCCACGTGACGGTTAAGTTTTTTAACATATCAATATGCCATGAACACGTTTTGTAGAAAGTCATTTGAGGAACTTTATTTGGAATCAGACAAACTCATTCAGAAAAGAATAAATTCTTATTTGTCATTTTACGCCCTTTCTGATGTCGACTTGTGGCCATGTTATTCTACAAACCAAATTGCTTGAACGAATTATGTTCAGGGTCACTTAATGTCTATTTCTGCCATATTAACTTGAAATCAGACAAGTTCTTTCTGATGTTAATTGGTAGCCATGATATTCAACCAATACATATCGCTTGAACGAACTATGTCCAGGTTCAATTAATAAACATTGCTGTATAGTATCTTAAATTTTAAAAAAAAATTGTTTGACCTCATTTCCGATACCTCCAATTAGCCAATTGAACATTTCTGCTAGAGATTTTTAATTTCCTCATTTTACTTCATTCGTGATGCCACCTGGTGGCTATGTTTATGAATCAATCAATTGATCAGTTTTGCAGTGGGTTCCTTAAGAAAAAAACATCCCAAAACATCTTTAAATCATTCAACAGTTTCAGAGATAATGAGTTTTCAATTTTGTTATTTCCCCTTTCTGATGCCGCCACAAACAGAAGTTATACAAATAACTTAAATTCGAACACAAACAATAACAGAGGTATATTTCTGAATTTTTATAATTTCCTCATTTTACTCCCTTCTTGATGCCGCCTGTTAGCCATGTTTCTAAACCAATCAATATGACTTGAACAGTTTTGTAGGGGGTTCATTAAGAAACTTTTCATCCAAATAATCGTTAAATCAACCAAACCGTTTCAGAGGTAAAGAGTTCTAAACTATGTCATATTTCAATTCTGATGCCACCACAAACGGAAGTTATGAATATAACCTAACAATCGAAGAATCAGAATATCAGAGGAACATTCCTATGCTTTTGAATCACCTCATTAACTCCCTTCTTGTTTCCACCTGGTGGCCATGTTTATAAACCAATTAATATGACTTGAACAGTTTTGTAGGGGGTTTCTGTCATATTGAATATATTTTTTGTTATTTTACCTCTTTATTGATGCCTCCAATCATACTTTTTCTTAAAAATCATCACCATCTGAACAGTTTTTGTAGGAGCTCAAACAGTGCGGGCAAATAGTCTTTACATTATTCAAACAGTTATGAACAAAACTTAAATTCGACCAAAAGGCATACCTGAGAAACACTCCTGTGGACCATCTGATTAAAGAAGGTGTGAAATAAAGACTGGCATCTTATTTCTGTGACGTGGTAATTACGCACGTAAAATTGTCCATCAATACATAACATGCAAAGGCACAGACCATAAATGCCGGTATATTTTTCAAGGAGGGGGACTTGACTCCTAAGCTCAAGTAATTGCTTGTCAAGCCAGAGCTTTGGAGTCTGGCAGGTCTAACGCTATGTTTCTTATAACCAGCACCTGTGTTTGAGTGTAATATTGCGACAAGTGATTGATGTTTAAATACATTGTTAACGACGCATGCCAATGCACGTCGGACACAGTGTGATCACAGTAGCTCACATCGAGCATTTTGTCTTTAGGTGAGCTACGCTGTATAGAAGGTGTATATTTAAATGGGATGGGGATAAATAGTGCTCAATCAAATTAAATTCATAAACACGTGTTAAGAGTAATTATGTTTGTGATTAATCGATACTTTATGCTATTAGTGTAAGTGTTCACCATGGTTAAAGATTACTAAAATCACACCTTGATAGAGCATTAAGGTAATGCATCGTGTCAACCAGACCCAGGACTTGAAAAGGTTTCTCTAAACCCAGTATGTTTCAGCCGTAATCAACTAAAACCGTCTCAGAAGTCGAAACTGAAATTGTGATTACTTTTATGATCAAGTGGTTCTAAAACGAAATCAAGTTGTCAAGTTCAGCATGATAGAGCAAGAAGGTTCGATATGCTACGACTAAGGCTCCAGTGTTCTGTTCCAACCTCTCCGATTTGATTCGAATGTTTTGACATGCGCTTTGAAGAAGCAGATGTTATTTAAATACCCATATCGCGGGTTCAACGCAAAACTGTCGTAACTCCATTTTTTTCACATATTCACTTTCTTGCATTTTTGATATCCTTGATCAATGACTTATTCATGATAAAATTATTTTTTTTAAATATGAAGTAGAAAGTATTTTAAAAGTTAAATGGTCAAACTGTCGTAACTCCTTTGAAAATGATTTTGGAGTGCAAAACTGTCGTAACTCCATCTTGGAGTTACGACAGTTTTGCATTGATGTAAAATGATGTAGACCTGCTATGATTTGCCTGCAAAACTGTTGTAATTCACAAAGATTGTATTATCAAAATTTTGACATTGCAAATTTAATATTACATCATAAATATTTGTCATTATGAGTGTCATTATGATGTTATAAATAGAAAAAAAAGCTTTTTGATGATCTTTTCTTTATTCCTATCAACATGATACTGATATTTTTACCAATAATTTTAGGTATGATCATTATCATTTTATAGCTACTATGTAAATGTGATAAGATTCATTTTACAGCCCTTTAACAATAGAAGAAAAGAAACAACTTGTTCATATACATGCATATCTCTATAATAAGTATTTTATATACATGTATATATATAGTAACTGTTGTTCTATACCTACATGCATGTATATCTTGGTGCTATACATGCAGTATAATAATGCTGCAGTTCATACTGCATTATTGATTTTTTTCTATATATTTAGATTAAATATTTGTGACATCACAATATTTTGTGATATCACTACTTTCCTGGAATTTGTGACAAAGTTCCTGAGAATTATAATTTCATATTCTCGTCCATGAATAAAACCTGTTGGAAGAAGAGACATTTATTTTTTTCCCTCAAGATCAGTTTATGAGACAAAGATTGGTAAGTGTTTTTACAATTTTAAAATTTTGTACTGTTAATCTTTTTCTGATAAAACATTTTTTAATAATGTTAAATTGTCAATTTCTCTTTTTGTAATAATGTTGTTGTTTTTAAAACCAGATTATTTCTATTTCTATGTGTAAATTTATCTGTATAACTGTATATTATGTGATGATAATTTGTTTATACCTAGACACTGTCCTGGGGATTTGAGCCGCTTTTGCAGCCAGCATAGATCACGATCAGACTGTACAGATTATGCAGTCTGATCTTAGATCTAAAATGTCCATGGTTCTTTATAGCTGATGGAACTTTGGATGAATCTTCATGAAACTTGGTCAGAATGTGTCTCTCAATACAATTTCGGGTCAAAAACTAGGTCACTAGTTCAAATTGTTTAAAAAGCTTGTGTACGCTCTAGAGGTCACATTTTAGGGTGAATCTTCTTGGAACTTGCTCAGAATGTGTCTCCTTACAAAATTGCAAATCTCAAATCCTTTTCTATATCAAAATCAAAGTTCAATTACTGTAAACTAACTCAGGTGAGCGATTTAAGGGCCATCATGGCCCTCTTGTTTGTTCCAAATTGTAAGGTCTATGGCTACCAAATTTTGTGTATAGACTCATCTAGTGGACTTATACCAGTATTGCTGCAGGGTCAAAATAGGCCTAAATGGGGGTTGGGATCTTTATACTTTTACATAGACCAATAGGTATTGTTTTCTTTGTTCAGGTAAAATGCTTCGGGCTTCAAGGCACCAAGGAGATCCATACTATTCATCCAATGGACGTCAGTGTGTGGCCAATGCTATCCATGTGCTGAAAAGATGCTACCACACCTGCCCATCTAAATGGACAAAAGATATATTTGACTGTGTTATGGATGATGGAAATGACTTGTACCAAGCCATTTCTAATAATTCACTAAACCCTTCAAAATACTGGAGTTTGGAAGACATTCCAAATATAATAGAAGGAACAGCAATCCATGTATCAAGTCCAATCTCAGGAAAAATAGGAAAACAAAAATCAGAAGGAGTTTTATTTACTTTGAATGATGCGTTAATAAATATAAAAGAATCTGAAACTGAAGGGTACATCTTTACCATGGGAAGTTGTACTCCAAGTTACACATCTGCTATTTTTCTACAAAATAATACCTATTACTTTATTGACACTCACAGCAGAAGTGAGACTGGAATGGTGGTAGCTGATGGCCTTGCAACAATAACAGTACACAAAAGTTCAGAACATCTGTATATGTTCATACAGCATTTAGCTGCTTCTGCTTTTGGGCAAAGACCAAATGCTTTCTTTGAAATAGCAAGATTGACCATTTCTACTGATGAATTTTTCCATACGCTAACAGATACAGATTCTGAGTTTTCTGGCTTTGACATGAGTGATTGGGAGTATTCATGTAGAATGTACATGGCAAATGAAATGTTGGATAACATTAACACACCTGATGTTTCTGATGTTAGCAGTATTAATTCTGACAGTATATTAGATTCTTCCTTATTGGATGATGCTGTCATGAAGTTAAATGATAGTGTATGCTATTTAGAAGCAATAACTGTTGACACCATAAACAATTTCATTGATGATGATACAAAACAGGGAGATGATGATGGTGGTGATGATGATGATGATGATGATGATGATGATGTCCCCTTGATATATTTTGTGCATAAAAATTATGCAAGTAAAAATATTCAAGAGGAAGATAATATGTCCAGTATGTCATTTCTTAACGGAACTGCTGTTAGAGAAAATGATGATGATGATGATGATGATGTTCCACTAATATATTTAAAAAAGCAAAATTATGTTTGTGAGAACAAGTCTGATCAGAAAAGAAAAATTTCAAATGGGGATGGTGATGATGATATGAGTGAGAACAGGTCTGAAAAAAGGAATGTTGCAAATAATGAAGTGAGTGAGAACAGGCCTGAAGAAAGGAATGTTGCAAATGATGATGTGAGTGAGAACAGGTCTGAAAAAAGGAATGTTGCAAATGATGATGTGAGTGAGAACAGGTCTGAAAAACGGAATGTTGCAAATGATGATGTGAGTGAGAACAGGTCTGAGATAAGGAATGTTGCAAATGATGATGTGAGTGAGAACAGGTCTGAGCTAAGGAATGTTGCAAATGATGATGTGAGTGAGAACAGGTCTGAGCTAAGGAATGTTGCAAATGATGATGTGAGTGAGAACAGGTCTGAGCTAAGGAATGTTGCAAATGATGATGTGAGTGAGAACAGGTCTGAGCTAAGGAATGCTGCACATGGTGATGATAATGAGGTTGCTGGGGTAATGAGGAATCTATTTTAAATTGTAGCATGTCTCCTACTCTTGAAAATGACAATGTAACTGGTAACTCAAGTAGACAAGGTAGAAAACGGGTTAGAGATGTAAGTTTGTGGAATAGGAATATCAGAAAGCGTCAAAGAAATGAGGGGAAAGAATATGTAACAGTTACAGGGAAACTAAAATCAGCAAGAATTATGAAGCCTGGTTGTGGTGTGCACTGTAGGTATAAATGCCACACAAATTTTGATATGCCCCAAAGACAAACACTTTTTAACATTTTTTGGGCATTAGGAGATATTAACAAACAGAGGCATTTTATTTCTAAGTATTGCCTACTTCGACCAAAAAGTCAGAAAAAAGGTGCTTCTGAAAGGAGAAAATATTCCTTGGAATATAAATTTCCCCATGAAAATGGAAATACATCAGGAATTGTTAAGGTATGTAAGACTTTCTTCTTACATACATTATCAATATCTGAGAGATATGTCCATACTGCTCAGAAATTGTCAAACTTGGGTATTTGTCAAGATGACAAATGGGGAAAGCATTCAAATAGACCAAATAGAACTCTCCATGAACAGGAAAAAATCGTTAAGGATCACATTGAGAATTTTCCAACTGTTGAAAGTCACTATTGTAGGAAAGATTCTCAAAAACAATATTTAAGTGGTGACCTTAGTTTGAGGAAAATGTATTTTCTTTATAAAGATTTTTGTGAAGAAAAGGGATATAAACCAGTATCCATCAATATCTATCGCAGGGTATTTGACTTTCAATACAACTTGGCTTTTCACAAACCAGTGAAAGATCAATGTGATCTCTGTATGTCATATCTAAACAGCAATGATAACCAAAAATCTGAAATGAAAGCTCAGTATGAAATGCATCTAGAAAATAAAGGTTTGGCTAGGAAGATCAAGCAGGAAGACAAAATAAAGTCTCAGAAAGATACTTCATTTGTGTCTGCTTGCTTTGATCTACAAGAGGTTTTGATGACTCCTAAAAGCTTCGAAAACTCTTTGTATTACAAAAGGCGCCTCAATACCTTCAACTTTTCAATTTATAACATGGCAAAAAAAAGTGGTTACTGTTATGTGTGGAATGAGAGTATTTCTAGTCGTGGAGCATGTGAAATTGCATCTTGTGTTTATGATTTCATTTACCTACATAGTTCACAAGGAAAAAATGATTTCAGTTTTTTTAGTGATAATTGTTCTGGTCAGAACAAAAATAAGTATCTCATTACAATGTACTGGTTCTGTTTGAATAAGTTGGGCCTGTCATCTATAACTCATCATTACTTAGAAAAGGGTCATACCCAAAACGAAAATGATTCGATACATGCTACTATTGAGTCTGCCAGCAAAAATGTCAGGGTATATACAACTCCGCAATGGGCAACCATTATTAGAATGGCAAGGAGAGACAAACCCTACAGTGTCAAGGAAATGTCGTCTAAAGACTTTTATGATTTCAAATCACTTTCATGTCCTTTGAAAAACTTTAATACTAATACCAATGGTGAAAAGATTGTTTGGAATAAAATAAAATCGTTTAGGTTAACCTCAAATAAGCCAAACTATTTTTTCTATAAAACTCATCACAGTGGTGAAGAATTTCAAGTGGATTTGTTCAAAAGGCTGCGATCAGCTCCAAATCCATCTGAAATGTCTTTACTCCAGTTACATGATGATGGTGTTCCTATCAGTAAAGAAAAGTTTGCTGATTTGCTAACCTTGTGTAAGAAGCAAATCATTCCACCAGTTCATCATGCATTCTTCCTTTTGCTCCCACATGAGACTGATTAGAGTATTGATAAACCTTATTTAAGTCTCCAGTCCCAAATGGAAACATAGTGACAGAAAACATTAAAAAACATTGTTGCCAAAGGAAAATGAAATGTATTGTTTCAAACAGCAGTATCTTTTTTGGCTACAACAATTTTAGTTTGACTTCATAAAAAAATGATATATTGGGACAATTTTGTTTGTAACCTATGTGATTATAAAATAGTCTCCTGAAATATTTGTTCTGCAAGTTGTAGATTTATTATACAGTAGTAACTGTTGCTTTAGAGATATTAACGCGCAAACAAATGTTGGTCTATTCCAATCTGAAAGAATTTGCAGACAACACAATCAAAATTGATTCACACCTACATAAATAATATTACAGAGTAGAAAACATTGTGTAAAAAGGAGAAATTGCTTATTATTAACAATTTCTCCATTTCCCACAATGTTTTCAAAATACACTAAAAAGATCTGAGAGTTAATGGGTCAAAGAAACTGTCTTGTCCTCTTTTCATATTCATACATTAAATACATTACCAACTAAAAGGTTGTAATGAACTTCACTAGCGGATCCAGGAATCCTACTTAGCGGGGGCGTGAATTTCTGGTCAGTCGGACAGCCTCGTATAATTTCAGTAATTTAGCAGAAACAGAGGACCAAGATCAGCCTGCACATATGTGCAGCCTGATCTTTGGTCTTCTTTTCCTGCTTGTCACAGAGACAGTTGGAAAATAATTTGATTGCTTCACTTACTATAAATACGTAGCAACAGAGGAACATAATATAAAAAGGGAGGCAGGTATACACACAAAAAGATCTGACACCTGTAAATTTTAGAGGGGGCACGCGCCAGTTGCGCCCCCATCGAAATCTGCTAGTAAACTTTCTTCTTTTGTCACAAAGCTACAAAAGCACAGTTAAGAACATTGTAAAATGTACAATTAATGCATTCCAATTTGATCTGTAAACAATCAATATGTTGGAAAGTTTATATTCATTGTTATTATTTTGAGGGCAAAATTTTGTCGCTCATTTGGAATTGATTTTGCTGTTTTGAAAGTAAGTTATCTGATTGGCAGCTACATTTAGATAAAATTGATTATTTTCTTACAATGGAAAAGTCTAATCTGCTATATAAGCCGTAGGTAGGCAACCAATTTCAACTGATAATGCATTTCAAGTCCAATATTTGTGTATATTTTATGGTATTATAATTTCATTACCGCAATCATGTTATATTTTAAATAGTATGGTAATAATTGCATACAAATCTGTACAGTTTAAGATATTAAGGCAGTTAATTTCATGTTCTAGATTAAATGGATTGGGTTGTTTATAGAAGGTTTAAATGGAAATAAAAGTGTTCATATTGATTGATTTGACTTTTATTTTATTATTCAGACCATTATAGTATTCATCAACTTTTGAAAACATTGTGAAAGGAAGCGAAACCCCCCAAATATTTCCCTTTTCAACATTTATATTTATAAGATGCATTTACAACATAAATATCAACAGTTCAATGATATTGTAAGTAAGTGTGATTAAGTGATGATAACAACAGACATAAGTTACAACAGTTTTGCAGAAAATTTCTTCATTGATTCCTGTTTATTTTGAAATGCAAAATTGTCGTAAGTCCACTTACAACACTTTTGCATGAACATTTTTTAACAAAATCTTCAAGTTTCAAAGGCAAAACTGTCGTAAGTCACATTTTCAACAAAATAATATATTTTATTTAGACTATTGAAAAAAATTGTTAAACTTTTAAGAAAACACAATGATAATATAAATGTAGCCATCTAAAAAATGAACACATGGTAATTAATGAAAAAAAGAGAAAGTTTTTTGTTTCTCCTGTAAAATTTCTTAAAATGGAGTTACGACAGTTTTGCGTTGAAACCTCGATATATGCACAGGCATAAATGTAATATTTATTCGATTCCATTACACAAATGTTATAACCTTATATGTGCGTTAGCAGTCGTATTTCAGGCCAATAGCGTATACAAGAAAAGCATTGATCGTTTCTGTGACGAAAATAGTACACTTTCTGATGCCTAATACGGCTTTAACAATAAAAAGATAACATATTGATGCAGTGTTTGCATTAATCAACGTTGTGCAACACTGCTTCAATATAACGTCACGTTTAAATGATGATTGAACGTGTTTTGGTAGTGTTATAATGTGGTTTGATAAATCAGGAATACGGGGAAAGCTGTTTTCGCGCAATCAAACTATGAAACAGTAAACAGGATCTTATGTTTAACCACCTTTATCTGTATTCCGACTTGTTCGGACATGAGATCGGTTTACGACAAGGTGAAATAACATCTCTTATTTAAGCATCGTTTTACTTAGGTGAATATAAAAGGCCTTTGCAACAACATTTGGACAATGGGAAATTATTTGAATCATGTCATAATTATATTATTCCTCTTTTTCCCGACGACATTTGGCTATTCTTGCGATGTTACCGACTCAGCTTCAGGTAAATTTCAAAAAGTTTTACGATTATTGTACTAAGAGAGGATATTAAATGGCACGTTTCTCGAACTAAAATTGTTGGGGGAGTAGATGATTGGAAATAATCTCATTATGAAATATATATATATCAAAGTAGATTTAGTTGATCGTAATAGTAAATTCTCGTAGCATTGCTAATTTGCCATTTAAAAGTCAAAGTTAAAAGTAATATCATCTTGCCTACTGCGTGATCGCATTGCGCCATTATATAAATCTTAATTATAAATTCACCGCTTTCAGGAGTCCACGGTTATAGCCATATGGTGAGAGCGTGTTCCGGTATTGTAATGCAAGATTATTATCTGGATGTGAGCTTTGTTTTATTTTTGAATTGTGCATTCTGTCATAAATGTTCCCGATTAGAATATCTGACTATCTGAAACAATCACAGTACCGTAACTAGTTGTAAACTGGCTACATCAGTTATTTCAAAGACAGAGCATAGCATATATGAACCGTTCCACGAGAAAACCAACATTATTGACTCTGCGTAGCCTGCGTAGTCCGCGCAGGCTAATACGGGCCGATACATTCCGTATCAGGGGGGTAGTGGTACATAGTAATGATTCCTGAAACAAAAAATGCACAGAAGACGAAAAGTGTCTGCCCGGATTAGCCTGCGCGACATGCTTAAATTAATTCTGGTCGGTACTTTTCGCAGAGTCCATAATGTTGGTTTTAACGGCTCATATAATTTAAAGCCGTACTACTGGGTTTACGTGGAGCATGGATAAATCAATATGTTGGTGATTTGGTCCTTGTATTACACACAGACTGATTGAAGCCATTTATTCAGGACTGGCTATTAAATATTTTAAATCGTCAATAGCAACGAGTATTGTTTTGTGATGAATGTGTCGAATACAAACATATATTAATTTTTATCAAAATCGATAAGTTTGCTTTGACTAGATTGAGACTTGCGGCACCACCAGACTATCCATTATATAAATAATTCGTGTGAAAATTCATAAAAAGTATTACTGGAGCAGACCAAATATTTTGATTACCTTTTATCATGATATATGAGGATTCACATTTCATTTAGAATATGTCAATGTTTGTTTTTAATAAACCACTTGAATTGAAAATACTTTGTATTTTGAATAAATGGAATATTTACCCCGTCAAGCATTACAATACAACGTTCATATGTATGTAATGTTTAATAAGAACTTTCTACAAATTTATGGTTTTAGTTTCTAACATATATAAGTTCTTTTTAAAAATAACATTGTTTTCATGCGATGACTTTAGGACAAAGTCGGTCTTTGATAAATAAGTTTTAGAAAATTATAGATAGATTTGTGGTTTTCAAAAAGTTGATGAATATGTAATAAACTGTTTGAGCAATAGTTTAACAGTATTTCAAATGCAGCATAACAGCCAAGACAAGATAAGAAAAAGTGTTTGTCTTTCCGAAGATGTAGTATATTTTTTAATAACTCATGTCTGGTCGAAATCTTCACAATACTATTTGCTTTCATTAATGTGTACTGAATTTTATAAAAAATGACTGAATACTTTGAATTAGAAAATGAAAAACTAGAAGCGTTGTTTTATTATGAATGCGAAACAAAGTTGTCCCGAAATTGCATGATATGACCAAATAAAAACCTTTGATTACAATTAAATAATATGATTTGTAGTTATAGAATTGAGGGTTTAAGAGCGTTTTGTTTTTAAAGCTCTGTCCAACATCGTAAAACCCTCAATTCTCTAACTACTATTTATTAGCTTCATTTTCTGTTCAGTTATTTTCAGACGGGACACGCGACACATACTATTTAGACCGTAATCTGTGCGCAGGAAAGTTGTCACGCTTGGTCATTTTTACTTCTTAAACTAGTTTATAATTTGGTGCCTCTGTGTTCTATACATTGAGTAGGGTTCGTAACCAAACATGGTGCAATATTAAAGTAGAATTCATTGCACACCATTTCTAGAATATCATCATCAAATGATAACGTAGGCACGACTGGCAATGTTCCATATGCTTTTCGTAGTGTTCTGTCAATTCACCGAAAATTGAATTCTTTATACAATAATATAGTAATGTATATGCCATTCACATGGGCTTAAACTCATCCGAACAGGTCTGAAAAAGTATTTATCTTTAACTGGATATGAATTTATAAATACAGGAATATGCCGAAATCCACAACGTCATGTATGTATGATTTCTGCTGTGATAATGACTATAACCATGGTCTACAGGAAATTTCCTTCTTCCAGAAATACGGAGCGATGAGCAATCAAGTATTGTTTAATGATTACTTGTCAATATACTGAATACTGCAGAGGACTGTAAACTCTAGATTGCTTGATTTCCCACAATATTTTCAAAATTCCTCTTTTACAGTAACTATTTCCCATTGGAAGAAGCATTTTTATGCATTTGCAGCAAACTACATTTGAAAACAACGGGAAACAAGAGCGCCATCGCTCACATGAGAATGTGCTATTTAGACATACTAAGATAAGCTTTTTTTACGGATTATATCATCAAAATAATTTCGACAATCTTAGTAAAGGGTCACCCAAGGAACATTTGAGAACAATTGTGGTATCTAGAGTGTAATAAGATTGTTCTCAATCATGGCTTAGTGACCTATTTTTTGACCGGACCAATATTCAACGTTGGTCTTGTAATAATTAAGACAAAGATTTTTTTTTCTATAATTTGATCTAGTGACCTAGTTTTTGACCGGACAATGTTCGAACTTAGCCTAGGTATAATCAAGACAAACACTCGGGTAAAGTTTTCAACATGCTAAAGTTAAAACACGGGTTCAAGAGTGTTAACAAAATATTCTTTATATTTGTAATGTGACCTAGTTTTTTGTTCAACATGACCAAATTTCGAAATTGGCCTATATATCAACTTGGCCTATTGACCTGGTTTTTGACAAAACATGACCCATATTCAAAGTAAGCCTAGATATCACAAAGACAAACATTCTGACAAAGTTTCAACATGCTCAATTTGAAAATACTGCTTCCAGAGTCTTAACCAAGACTTCCATTTAATTTGGCCTAGTGACCTAGTTTTTGACCCGACATGACCCGTATTCGAACTTGGCCTATAAATCAGCAAGACATACACACTGAACATTGAATGATAATAGTGGCCTAAATAGTATTAACAAGCGCATTGTTTATAACGGACGAACGACGGACAAAGGGCAATCACAAAAACATACCTACCAGAAGTTCAACTGTTGCCATAGAAACAAAACTCTTATATATTATAGATGTTATATAAATATGTCAACTGCAAGAAAACGGATAGATTGAAACAGTTTAACAGAAATAAAAGCATAAAACTTGAACAGAAATTATTTCATTTACATATATATAAGATATATATATAAATAAACATATATTAATAAACAAATATATAGTAAAAAACGTATAACAAATGTGTAGATATATATGCATTATATTGAGGCGACTTGTGATGTACCAGTCAAAGGGAATCAAGATTTAAAAAAGAAGAATATTCTGATAATCTTTAAAATGAGATTTAATGACAAATGTGACCTCAAGAGTGTTCCAAGGTTAATCTAAAAGTTTGCATAGTGACCTAGTGTTTGACCCAACAAAACTCTTTTTAACATTTGATTAAGGTTTAATGAAGAGGAATGTTCTTTTGAAAATTGAATGAAAATTGTGGCCTTAGAAGTCACTTTTAGTAAAAAATAACATTTAACCTCCTATATGCTTCCAATCTGTTAGATCAGATTAAAATGTGTCAAGCTGAACAGAAGTTATTGAGGACAAACATCTTGAGGTCAGCTGGCAGAAAAACCCAAATTTAATAGACCAGTTTTTGTTTAAAACAAATAGTATGACCCTTTATCCCTCACATGAGTAAACATCAAACAAATTAATCCACTTAAATTCAGATACATTGATACAGGGCCATCAGATGACCCTTAGAACTACTAACATTTAAATTCTGACGGTTGCTATAAAAAGAGAAGAATTTTCGAAAGTTGTCATTTGCTAAAAGTATCCAAAGACAACTTTATGAATTCAGGAAACCTTACATAGTTGAAAATATGTCAGCACAATTCTTAACTAATAGTTCATGCATATAGCTCTGTACATAATGAGAAAAGCCCACATGTGACCTCCAAACAGTCAAATAATCACCATATGATTTTGGCTGAACGAAAGACAATTATGTTTCTCAAATATTCTAGAGACGACGTTGTATAGTGTATCATAACAGGTTTTAGCACATGTCTAAATTGTTGAACATAAATTTCAGTTGCTCAGTTTTAGATGTATATGTCAAATAGCGAATGTTCAAATCGACAAAATAGTAATATTGGAGATTATACGTGTATTATACAAAACAAGGGTGCATTGTTGTGTATTACGTTTTATGTGATCCGTCGTTTTGCCCTTTGATTTCAAAAGCCGCTGTGTCCCCCTTGAATATCTAATCGGATCAGTGCGCAGTATTTCTTTCTTGACGAACACATACCAGTTTAGATAACGGTTATGAGACCGATGGAAACAGCACACCAAATCACTCTGGGCTAAATTTCGTATTTACACGGGATGATGATATACAGCAAAAATTCATGGTTTAGCCTTAAACAGTAATCAGTCAAAATTAGAGCAATTAGTGAGACGTTTGATAATCGCCACAACTGATTCAGAATAAGATATTAATTTAGACTCGTTCTATTTTCTGATTGATGAAATATGTAAGCCGATTTGTAAAAAAAACCATGTAAACGTGAATAAACCCAAAAGGTTAATAGAAAATATCACACACAAAAAGCCAACCGTAGTTTAATAAAGGATGTCATAAAACGAGGTCATTCTTTTATAAGGATGTTAACACATATAGAAAATCAATCTAAATAGAAAAAAGAAATATCTTATCAATGCAAGATAAATACAAAAAGGTACATTAAAACAGAAGCGTAAATCTTATGATAATTCCTAAAGAAGAAAAATAGAATCTTTAAGAACTAAAAACGCAAAAGAATAGTGGAGGTTATAAAATCTGTATATACGAATGGCAAATCGCAGACAAAATACAATATAAAAATGTCAACTTTTGAACAATACTTCAAAGAAATAAATAATCCCGACTCAAATTGTTACCAACCAGACGAAGACGTTATTTTATTTAATTCGAGGATTATAGAGAGTGAACTAAAAGTTATGTGTGACGATCCTAATATCCCAATATCAACAAACGAAATTGTTAAGGCCTGTACAGAATTAAAAAAACAATAATTCAGGAGGACCGGATCATGTTATAAACGAATTGTTCAAGTATGGTATAGTTTACTTCGAAACATACATCGAAACGGTATTCAACAACAATTTTGACATTGTGTTCTCCCCCTTAAAATAAGTAGAAGGTTATATAGTACCCCTGTTCAACCAGGGCGATCAAAATAAACTGAATACATTATAGAGGGATAACACATTTAAGTACATTGACAAACTCATTAATAGAATTATAAATAACAGATTAAGCAAGTGGGCGAAGGATTATAATATACATGTTGAAGCACAAGCCGGTTTCCGCAAAAACATGAGTACAACCGATTTATTTTCATATCGCATGGTTTAATAAATAAATTTAACAATGACAAATAACAATTTTACGTGTGTTTCATCGACTTTACTAAAGCTTTTGATTTTCTCGTGAACAAAATATATTTTATGAATTAATCCAATATGGGATTACAGGTAAAGTCTTGCAGTTAATAGGACCGCTTTATCGAAACATCAAGTCAAGGGTAAAATATGATAACTCGTTAAGTGAACGCTTCAGTGAACGTTGTGTGTCGCTATTTATCTTTGCAATGCATGTAAATGACTTAGAGGACTACATGTCTCTAAATGAATTTGACGTCGTTGATTTTGGCATGTTGGAATTGTTTTTACTACGCTACGCGGACGATATAGATTTATTTGCAGAAAGCGAGTCCAGTTTATAAAATGAACTCGAAATACTACTTAGTTATTGGGAAAAATGGAAATTATCAGTAAATATAAAGAAAACAAACCTCATGATATTGGAAGAATATCGACACAAGTGGTTTTTAAATACAACGGTAATCCATTAGAAATATCGAAACAATTTACATATTTATGCACAACATTTTCTTCAGGAGTGTCCTTTCAACACATTTATGATCATATAGGAGGGCAAGCTTTGAAGCAGCTGTTGCATTAAAGCAATATTTAACCGTATTAAAAAATATCACCCTTAGTTATACACTTGAACTTTTTGATAAGCTTATACTACCAATACTTAATTACGGGGCCGAGGTGTCTAGCTTCAACGAAGCGATAACGCTAGAAAGGTTGCATGCTAGATTCTGTAAGCAACTACTACAAGTCAAAAGTCAGACTCCTAACAATTTTAGTCAAAGAGAAAAAATTGTGAATTATGCTTCTATTTCGACTAAAACCATTTTGTTCATCAGAAACAATATTATTAGCCTCGATCCAAGAAGAAAGATGGTAAGATAATTGCCTAGTTCCCGGTCGTGCGATACATTCGACCTTCGACTGATATTTCAAACGTTGTCAACTTTACAATCAACAGAGAAATAATGCAATTTAATGCGAAATTGCTGGTTTTGAGTAATTTCACATTTTATTGTAATGTTTTCAAAAGTCATTTGCAACACCAGGCGTCAAATGTCGTCTGTGTGAAGTAATATGTTAAGGGGGCAATTTTAAGAAATTCATTCAATGAATATGGAATTAAGGATGTACTGAACTGAAAAGTGGATTTTGTTTATAATATGTACTTAAAGATGTACTGAACTAAAAGTCGACATTTTTATAATATTTAACTTTTATTGTAACATTGTTCTTTTTAAAGTTGGATGTATGGATAATAAATAAACATATACAAAATGGTATGTCGATATGCTTAATTTCATGCTGGATTCGTTTATGAAAGCCTTATGATATGCATGTTTTGCTTTTTCAGAACATGGAAAAAACACGCTTTCATGCAAATTTCCAATATTTGAAAGGTGATATGCTTATGTTTTGTCTTCTTGTGGTTTAAATCTCATTCTGAACTTATTTTATCCATATCGTTGAACGTTCACGTGATATGTTGTAATAAAGTCTCAACAATAAACGCTAATTTGCCCTAGTGAGAATCCATATTTGTCCGGTGTAGGACTAGACAAGTTCAAAACTTTGAATTAAGGAAAAACATATTTCTAATATTTAACTATTTCTGAAGATTATTGCAATAACTATCATTTATCAATATTTAGAAAGTAAAGTATATGTCACTGAGCACAATTATCCTTTTTACTTGTCTGAATGTCTAAAAAAAGTGAAAATATGAATATATTTTTATTTATTTTTCAAACATATCTTCAATTGTAATTAAAGTATTCCAATATTTTCTACTTTTTTTTCAAAAGCATGTGATACTATACAAGTTTTAGATTAAAATTTATACACATGAAATTTAATATGTTCTTTTTATCCACCTATATTATATAATCAAGCATGGCGTCTGGACAGCGCTTGGTAGGCTCACGACATCAATCAGCTCTTTTCTCTAACATATTTTATCCACTATTTTTTAAATATTCACCTCTCAGTTCAGTGCATCCTTAATTACCTTTGTGCATAATTTTCATTATGTTGCGTTAAATGTACATGATCTGATTTTTTATTTCATGAACAAAAAATGTCTTTATGTATTACGCGTCAAGTGTGCATTTAAATACTTCCAAACTTTAGACAATTGAAAAAAAGATATTCGGATAACATCTGATTAATCTGATTGAAAAGAATTGTTGAATAAAAAGGCCAATGCAGGTGTAAAGAAATGGCTTCGTTCTCCACAACATTTTAAAAAGGGTACAATATCTAAATAGGCAACATGTTAGGGTATTTAATTATTTACCCTTTACACGGCCATCTTATATATTAAATCGAGAAGACGTTCGTGGAACACACCGTCCACATCGGGGATGTATTCCCCGAACTCTTACTCGACCTAAAATGTCTTAGGGAACTAGGGGTCTTGTAAACGGGTAAACTTTTTCACATAAATTGTTTAAGTTAATCCGTGATTATTTTGTTTTAAACATGCAGCACAAATAATTTATCATTCTAACCCCCACCAAGTTTGATCAAACAATTACGATGATGATACAGATACCATAGTGGTTATGATGGCTGTAACGAACGTAAAAAGTTTAAATCTCATAGGCAATATGAGAATTGTGAGAATTATGCTAAACATAGCTCTTATCATGGTCGGTATGACGAGTATAGTCATTAATGTGGCTCCTTTTAAAAATGTTAAGTATACTTATTGGGATGTTATTTCGTTTATCAGATGTTATGTATATACTAGTACATATATGTTCAATTTTCAACTTTATTGCTGTTTTGCCTTACTCCATAATAATGCTTAATCTACAAAGTTGTTCATGGAACACTACTGGTTTAATGTCCAGTGCATATATTATCTGAGTAATGTGCTCTATCATAAGTCGATAGATATTTGCGGTATCTCTGAACACTGGTTTTATTCATCTGACTTGAATTTTCCTAATAGCATACTTCCAAACTATTCGGGATTGGAGAATGCGATTCGGAACTGAACATATATAGAAACAGAAGAGTAGGAAAGGGGGGGGGGGGGGGCGTTGCCTTATTATGGAAGAAGAAATTAGTCGATTGTATATCACCTCTATGTTTAGACAGTGACATAATTATAGTTGTACAGATTCAGACGTCACTTGATACCTATGTTTATGTTTTTCAAGTGTATATGCCCTGCTCAAACCATAATATTGTGCAATTTCGAGATCACATGGAAATTTAGCATGATCTAATCTGTATGTATACACACTATTAGGATCAGTCATTATTATGGGTGATTTCAAGGCTCATTTAAACGGGTCACCTTACATTAAACAACTTGATAGGAGAGGTTTGATCTTAATGAACTGACATCTCTGTTCAATTTAGTAAACATCACTACTTCGCCGATGTGCACCGGAGCAGCTGCCAGCTATCTTTCATATGAACGTCACAAGTCTTTAATTGACCACGTTATTATTTCTGAGAAGTTAGTCAATTGTATTAGATGTTGTTATATACGTGATGATAACTGTTTTAATGTTTCAAATCACTGTCCAATCTGTGTCGACTTAGACATACCAACCGTATCTCAACCCAATCTTATTAAATTGAATGTCCATATGTCAGTCAAGTGGCAAAAGGTGTCTCGAGAACAACTGCGTAGTTTTCAGATGAATTTTAGTTATAATCTTAAATTTAGTGTAGATCAATTACCAGTAAGTGATGTAAATCATCTTATAGACAGTTTATAATGTTGCATTGTTACAAATATCGTGGAAGCTTCAGATGAGCATTTACCGCATTCGGGATATCGTCCGTATCTTAGACCATATTGGTCAGTCAATCTCATGCGATTATGAGATATAAACGCAAGGTTTTGGTTGATGCTGGCAGATCAAGAATAGACGACTATTTAACGTATAGAGAATATAAGGAAGCCAATTGTTGTTTTCAAAAGTTGCACATAAATAATTACCCACAGCAAGTCAACACTGATATCGACAATGCGTCTGGTATTGACTGTCCGTTATTTTGGAGGCTGATTAACTCGAAAAAACAAAAAGGGAAGAACAATGGTTCTATTGAAATTAAATTGGATGTTGTTCCTTTCCGTGACCCTGTACCAATAGTTCAATGACTTCTTTGGTTTTGAGAGTAAACAGTACTGTAAAAAATGGTTTGCTAGTTTCGCTTGAAGCATTTGACCGGGTATGACATGACGGTTTCTTTTACAAATTACGAAAATTAGGTGTTGATCTTAAACTTCTTAAATTTTGTATATCTATGCACTCTAACATGTACAGTTGTGTCATGTATAAAGGTAACTTCTCTGACTTGTTTCCTGTTTTGCAGAGTACCAAGCAAGGTAAGGTCTGGTCCCCATTTGTATATTCACTTATTGAACAGTTAGTGAGTAGTAATTTAAGCTTTAAGATAGAAGGGCCGAGTCTTTAGGCGCCGTCGTTTGCAGACGACATTGCCCTTTTATCTTTGTCGGGTAACGCATTACAGGAATTTATAAATATTGCTTGTCTATGGAGATATCAATACATCCCAGACAAGGTTGCCGTGGTCACTTTCTATGAATCGAAAATCAAATAGCATCTATGTATATTGTGTAACACATACAGTAACACTTCGCTCATTATCAAACAAGTAGATAGGAAATTAAGGTGGGTTTTCTTTAAGCTCATTAAAGACGGGCTACATATACATGGGCTTAATCCCTTAACGGATTATAACATTTATAAATCTATCGTTATCCTCAGATCTCTTTTAGGATGTGAATCGATACAGTCGCTCTCTGATCGAGATATGTTGATGTTGATAGGCAAATCCAGGGGTTACATATTAGATCAAGAACAACTATTGTCCTTAGCCAAATATGTGCTCTTCCTATTGCTGCTGAAATAGAGAATTCTTGATCAAACGATTGTTTCTATTACGCGTCTTTTCTGTTGTAAACGGTACGCCCTGTATCGGGTGTGTCTAAGATATTGTTATTCTTTAACGTAAACATGACATATCCAATGAACTCTAAGATTACGTAGATTATGGTGCTCTTCCTAATAAATACATTTGGAAACATTGTGTTGATACGAAAGTTACGAACTATTATATAAACGAATGGAATGCAAGAACATCCTTACAGCAATTTACCTTATACAGGCAATTACAGCACCGATTCTCAATTAGTCCGATATGGGATTATGCTAAACGTAAACCGGATATGTTGCGTGCTTGCTTTTTGATCGCTCTAGTGTAGGAGGTATATCTAGTATGTACCTTAAAGTTTCGTGCATTAACATGTACTAATGTAACTCACGCTCTCGCTCCGTCTCTCTCTTCTTTTTTTCTCTCTCTCTCTCCGCCTTTCTTTCTCTCTCTCTCTTTCATCTTTTATTCTATTTCCACTCACTCCCCACTCTCTCTCTCTCTCTCTCTCTCTCTCTCTCTTTCTCTCTCTCTCTCTTTCTCTCTCTCTCTTTTTCTCTCTCTCTCTCTCTCGCTCTCTCTATCTCTTTCTCTCTATCTCTCTCTCTCTCTTTCTCTCTCTCTCTCTCTCTATGTTCGTATGTCTGTCTGTCTGTCTGTCTCTATCTCTCTCTCTCTCTCTCTCTCTATATATATATATATATATATATATATATATATATATATCAATTGGTATGACAAGATGTTTTGACGGTTTTGTCATCATTATTCTGCCCGTGTTTTTGGCTTTTCATCATTTTCTCCAAGTGGCACGGAGAAATACACGGTTCAGGTACAGGATTGAGTACACAGTGACAAAGATAGTCGTCTGACTGGTTTTCATAATTTTACGCCAAGCATTTAAGAAATTGTTGCATATATTGCTACCCTGCGTTTCTGTATCCTTTCAGTATATATCGTTGACAGGATAAAGAAATGTGCGATAATACTGGTAATTTATCAAGGAATAGTCGTGTGATAACATAAATACTGTTACTTAAGCACACGCTGGCAACTTTGGTTACAAACCAATGGGCTTGCTATGGACTGGTTAAGTTACGATTTTCGTATATGGGTTAATGGTATAAGTATTGCATTGATAAAGGACAACGGACAAGAATAGAATACTCGTATATTTAATAAAGTAAATTCAATATATTTGTACAACATGTTGACATGCATCAACATTCACAATGTCAAGGTCCGTTCTGAAACGATAAAAGGAAATTGTTTATAATTTATAAATGTGTTATATAGAACGTTTGTTTGTCCAAACTGGAATCATTTTGACAGTATTTTCAAAGGTCATTCAGAATAATCCTTATCGACCTTAATGTCAGACTCACAACAATACTGTCGATAAGGGGTTTCTGTTACTCCGATGGAGATGGAGCATATACAAATACCAAAATATCCCCCAAGCTTTACACTTGGATACAGCGGGTTCCCGAAATGCAATTTAACGAGAGACCATAATTAAGCAGTTCCGCGAGAAAACCATCATCGTGAACTCTGCGTAAAGCATCGACCAGGATCAGCCTCAGCATGCTGCGCCTTCTGTGGATTTTCTGGTTCAGCAATCTTACTCTATAGCCCTATATTCCTCTCCGACGGAATGTAACGGCCCGTGTTAGCTTGCGAAGTCTGATCTAGGTTGTTACATTACGCAGAGTCCATTATGTTGGCTTTTTCTTGGACGGGCTCATATAAGTAATACATTGCATTGTTTTCCATACACAGTATTGCATACATGAAACTAATATAATTTGACGAAACTAACATAACTCGGTCCTTTGTTCAAAGATGTATAGTTTATCGATGAGCACGTATTGTCATTATAGTTGAACACACACTAGGAACAGGATCATGATATCTTCTTTCAAACGTTTTCTGTCGTAGAGACGTATTCTTACTTGAAAACGTAAACTCGTCTGTATTGGTTAATTGACGTAAGCATAATCTCATTTATTCAATGTAGACAATTCCAAATTTTTCAAAAAACATCAACATTATGAGGATAAGGCTGTCATAGGTTGACATGTTTATTGAGAATAAATATAATATATGGCATACCTCAATACTAAGTGTTTCTTCATCCGTAGAGATTGTTTTTCTTGCTTTTCCAATAGCAGCACCTCTTTTTGCACCATTTATGTTTGCACCACCAGCATTTTCCCATGTTTTTCTGAAATTTTCGGCATTTTTTCCTACATTTACAAACCCAGTGTCCCTTCTTATTATAACTGCCGCCTCCAAAGCCGCCGCCTCCAAAGCCGCCGCCTCCAGAAACGCCACCTCCTGAACTGCCACCTCGATAACCGCCGCCTCCTATTCCATACCCTCCTCCGCCGTACCCACCTCCACCAATTCTGCCAACTCCACCGTATCCGCCATATCCGCCGCCGCCACCGCCCCCACCCCCGTATCCGCCAGCACCACCATAACCGCCAACTCCACCACCGCCATATCCGCCACCGCCGCCGCTATAACCGCCACCACCAAATCCGCCACCACCTAATACGCCACCACCAAATCCGCCACCTCGGCCGCCAATACCGCCACCACCATATCCGCCACCGCCATATCCGCCACCACCATATCCGCCACCACCTCCTCCTACGCCGTCTATAATAAAAGGAACATAGTAAGGAGCGTGGTAGTGCATGTAAGTGATAAATAGTCTAGTTTATCTTCAGTATTTACATATATCGACCTATGCAGTCAGTGTAGACAACAATAAACTGTTCGCATACCCAAACTAGCCAGATTCCTTACATGTTGAAGACTCAAGTATTACCGTTTATCAAACATATTAGTCAGCTGGTTGTATTCCAATAACGTAAAATAACGTAAAAACAAATTAAACAATTGTCTAACGATTCAAGTAAGTAAGTTAGTAAGTAAGTATTTTAATATAGTGACATGTGTGTATAACATATGATAACACATAATACAAAGTTTGTTGGAAAAAAAACCGACCCCCATGGTATGTCACTATATATAAATGTAATGTCTATGTACGTAAGTGCATGTATATATATACACATATAAATCATTCTATCCATGGACTCGTTCGAGCAGCCCGAAGCTAGAGTTTGTATAATATGTAGATAATGCTTCCCCGAACGAAGCCACCACTATTTCAAAGTACATGTATTATCTATGAACAGGACGACATTAACTGCTCGGAAAGTTTCAAAACAAGCGTTAAGATTAAAAATCTAATAATTGATAACATTGAGACTTTCGAAGAAATATTGACATTATCTTAATGATTTGCATGTAACGGAAAATGTTTTAAAACAGTATGTATCATTTCTGTTGCAAAGCTAATAGGGCTAGCGAACAAATACTCTATCACGTTGTAAATATTTTCCTGAATCGATGTTGTATTTGTAATCAGTGTTTTATACATATCGGCGTGTAGGAGCGCAGCAAGATTAAGTCGTAAACATTCGACCGTTTCATAATAACAGAGAAGTAGATAAATCGTATCTTATATCCGCTAGTAACGTTTAGTTTGTATATTCATCAGCGTACAACGCTTCATGATGGTTCAACGATATGCATGTTAAATCTTCAAAACGTATCTCAACTCAATTTTGAAAATATTTAGTTAATAATTGAGCCGTCCCGCGATAAAATCAATATTATGGCCCTTTGATAATGTATCGACCCAGATCAATCAGCGCAGTCTGCGCAGACTGATCAGGTCCGCAACATTCCGTCTGAGGGGGATAGAGATATAGAGTAATGATTCATGAAACAGAAAATCCAAAGTTGGCGAAAAGTGTCTATTCGGATAAAGCTGCGCGGCATACTTTACGCAGAGTCCACAATGTTGGTTTTCTCGCTAGACGGCTCATATTATGTTACTGTATGCACAATTCCCAGTATGTGATAACATAGCAAAGTATTAACACATCTTCTCTATTTCATAAAAACGGATTCAAGATCACTCTATGATATAATCTATATACATGTATGAGCTAGCGAGAAAGCCAACATTTTGGACTCTCCGTGTCAGCTCAAGCATGTAGCAAAGGCCTATCCGTACAGACCACAGGGACGTGTTCCTCTAAATATAATTATGACACTATGCATACATATTTATGCATAGGGTCATATTTATCTTAAGAGGAGCACGTCCCTGTGGACAGACCCTTTTCGCCTCCTGTAGATTTTCTGTTTCAGGAATCAATACGCTATATTCCCCAGAGACGGAATGTATCGGCCCGGATCAACCTGCGCGGACTAGCGCATATTGATATTGGTCGATACATTACGCAGAGACCATAATGTTGGTTTTCTTGCGTGACGGCTAATATATAATATCGTTTAACTTGAACCAATCCCAGGAATGGATCAGTTTTTTGAAAATAGCGTAACAGCAATTCTTATATTTCAACTTGCATCAAATATTTTTTTTATGCAGTAGCTTCATAATCTTAAGATAAAATAGGAATTTTTGAAAGATCTAAAAAGTGTCAAACAAGAAAGGAAGTACAACGGTTCCCTACGGATTGTCAAGAAAGACATTACTTTGTTACAATAAAATAAACGAATTAACTTACAGTATTTATGGCTATAGCTCGCGGCTATACAGACAGCGAGAACTAGAAAACAGTGGACGATCCTCATGGTTGTAGCAGCTGATGAGGAACACCGGCCGTTGGTATAGTGGCCGGTAGACCACGGTCATTTATACCAATTTGTTACGCGTTACTAAGCTACGATTGATTGATGGTGGTGATTGAACGAAACAGTTCGATCGATCGATCGATCAGACAGTACAAGCTACCGCCAGGTACGGTTTTTGCCAAACGTTAGAAGGGGACAACCCTTTTGTGTCATGTTCAAACGAAAATTTCGTTTAAACTTTTACATGCAAAGCATTTATAAAGCGCAAATATAATGGGTAAATATATCGAAATTGTTTAATTTACAATGTAGTACAACGCATTTACATCACGAATGCCATTTTTGTATGGAAAGGTCGATCGGAAAATTGTCAGTGCACGAGTTCTCGAGTAAATATATGAGCCTTTCGTCGACAAAAAACAACATTATGGACTCCGACTAATGTATCGACCCGGATCCGCCTGTACCGTCCGCATAAGCTAGTCTGGGTCAATACATTCTGTCTGAGGGGGATAGACATAGAATGTAAACGTTAACGGCAATGATTCCTGAAACAGAAAGTTCACAGGAAGCGGCATGTTTAGGCTAATCGTGGTCGACACTTTATGCAGAGTGCACTGTTTTTGTTTTTCTCGTAGTGCGTCTCTTATGTATACATATATGATACAAGTGTTTATATTCGGCAAGGGTAAATATACACGTGAACAAAATAGAAGGAAAAGAAGAAAATAATGATACAAAAGCGTCATCAGGTCCTGGATCGCTCACTTCAAAATATGTCCTTTAAAATAAGATCCAGTATTTACAGAACACTATATTATCTGTATTTAGGTCAATCAAAGATCGACCATTTAAAGTGAATCTGCACCAGAAATGTCTTAACCATAGGGTCCATCTTTGTTGTTCTTTTTTTGTGTTAGGGGGAGGGGGTACGGGGAGGTGTATTTCAATTACTAAATTTGAACACTGTTTGTCTGACCAGGCATCTTGAAATTAAGCAAACACTATGCCAGTTCTGTCAATGCACTCATTCAGCTGGTGCCATGTGACGGCTATGTTTTTCAACAATTTAATATGCCATGAACAGGTTTTGTAGAAAGTCATTTGAGGAACTATATTTAAAATCAGACAAACTCGTTCAGAAAAGAAGAAATTCTCATTTTGTCACTTTACCCTCTTTCTGATGTCGACTGATGGCCTGTTATTCTACAAACGAATACGGATTGAAAACAATTCAGTTCAGGGTCACTTAATGAACAGTTCTGCCATATTATCTTGAAATCAGGCAAGTTTTTTCTGATGTTGACTGGTGGCCATGATATTCAATCAATCCAAAAATATGGCTTTAAAAACAATGTCCAGGTTCAAATAAGGAACATTTCTGTCTAATATGTGGAATGTTAAAGTATTGTTATCTTACCTCATTTTCTGATAGCAGCCTTTATCTAATAAAGGATTATGATATTCAGAGAAGAAGAGCCTTTGAATTTATCCTGTTTTACCACCTTCTTGGGGCCAATCAACATGGCTTGAACATGTTTGTAAGTGTTCAAAGAACACATGGCCAACTAGTCTTTATACCATCACACAGCTATGCATAGAACTTAAAATCGAACAAAGGGGATACCAGATGAACATTCCTGTAGACCCAGTGATTAAAGAGGATGTGAAATAAAGACTGGCCTCTTATGTCTTTGGCTTGGTAAATGCACTTGGAAGTACCTTGGTAAATTGTCAAGCAATACGCACGTATACTGTTTCATAACACGTAAGGAGAGATTATATTTCCCTATATATCTCTTCAGGAGGATCTTGACTCCTATGCTCAAGTACTGCTTGTAAGTCCAGGGCTTGGGACTGGCAGGCCTAACGCTATGTTGAATATATGTCATTAAAAGTCTTTCTTGTAACCAGCACTTGTGTTTGACCGTTATTATGCCACAAGGGATTGGTGTTTAAAGACATTGTTGACGACGCATGCCAATGCACGTCGGACACAATGTGATCACAGTAGCTCACACTAAGAATTGTGTCTATAGGTGAGCTACGCTGTATAGTAAGTGTATATTTAAAAGGGAGGGGAAAAGATATTGCTCAATTAAATTAGATTAATAAAAACATGCTATGAATGCTTATGTATGTGATTAACAGAGATATATCGATACTGTAGGCTATTAGTGTAAGTTTGCACCATGTTTACTAATTACTGAAATGACACCTTCATAGAGCATTAAAGTAATACATCGTGAAAACCAGACACAGGAGTTGAAAAGGTTTATCTAAACCCTATATTGTTCAGCAGTAATCCACTAAATCCATCTAATAAGTCAAGTCTGAATGTTTGTTCACGTTTATGATCAAGTTCCTATTGATCGAAGTTCTCAAGTTCATTATGATATAGCAATAAGGTTCGATATGATAAAAATAAGGCTCCAGTGTTCTGTTCCAACCTCTCCGATTTGATCCGAATGTTATGACACGCTCTTTGAAGACTTAAATTTTATTTAAATACCAATATATGCACAGACATACTCGTAATATTTACTCGCTTTCCTTACCTTTGTTCTAACCTTATATGTACGTTAGCAGTCGTATTTCAGGCCAATAGCGTATACGAGAAAGGTATTGATCGTTTCTGTGACGAAAATAGTACACTTTCCGATGCCTAATTCGGCTTTAAGAATAAAAATGTCGCATGTTGATGCAGTGTTTGCATTAATTAACTTTGTGCAAAACTGCTGAACCCGAACTTTGTGTTTAAATGAAGCGTTTGTTGTTGATTGTTGGATTAAATAAATATCGAATACGAGGAAAGTTGTTTTCGCACAATCAAAACATGAAATGGTAAGTAATATCTATTTTCCGACTTGTTCGAACATGAGGGTTAATATGATAACTTAAACAATGGGAAATTATTTGAATATGTCATAATTTTATTATCTCATTTTCCGACGCCATTTGGCTACTGTGATGTCACCGACTCAGCTTCAAGTAAATTTCATAAAGTTTTACGATTATTGTACTCAGAGGGGATATAAATGTTATGTTTCTCAAACTAAAATCATGTGTTTTAAGATAGGTGTGAAAAAGCGATATTGTTAATCTTAATCTTCAAGATAATATAACGTGATTAAGACTTTTGGAACATATATCCGTATTTGGAGTATATGTTGAATTGTCTCAATAAGGAAACACAATAATTGTTATTTGTGAGAATGCCGCAATTAAGGTAGCGCGGTGGAGCAACATTGTCTTAGGACTACATTAACTAGATTCGCTGGTTCCTTAATATTCCGAATCGGGTAGAAAAGGTATTATGATAATATCGCAAATAGGAGAATACATGAAATTAAAATATAATTTAACAATTGGAAATAATTGGAAATAATCTCATTATAAAATATATACGTTGATCGTAATAGTAACTTTTCGAAGCTTTGCTCATTTGCCATTTCAAAGTCAAAGTTAAAAGTAATATCATATTGCCCAGTACTGCGTGATCGCATCCCGCCATTATATACATTTTTATTATCAATTCACCGCTTTCAAGAGTACACGGCTATAGCCAAGTGGCGGGATTGTGTTCCGGTATTGTTATGCTAGATTCTTAACTGTATGTGCGCTTGGTTATTTTTTAATCATGACTCCTGTTAGAAATGTTCACAATTAGAGCCTACGACTATCTAAAACAATGTCAGATCCGTGACTAGTTGTTTCAAAGACAGAACATAACATATCCGTACTATTGGATTTACGTGGATAAAAGAATATGTTGGTGATTTCTTCCCTGTATTACACAAATACTGATTGAAGCTATTCATTCAGGACTGGCTTTTAAATATTTTAAAAACGGCAGTAACAAACAAAGTGTATTGTTTTGTGATCAATTTGTCGAATATAAAAATATATTAATTTTATCAAAATCGATAAGTTTATTTTGACTAGATTGAGACTTGCGGCACAACCAGACTATCCATTATATCAATAATTTAGATAAAAAATCGTAAAGCGTATTACTGGAACATACCAAATATTGTGCTTATTTCTCTCATGATATATGAGGATACACATTTGATTTATAATATGTCAATGTTTGTTTTTAATAAACCACTTGAATTGAAAATACTTTGTATTTTGAATGAATGGCATATTTACCCCGTCAAGCATTACAATACAAAAGTCATATGTATGTAATGTTTAATCTGAACTTTCTACAATATAAATAGTTTTAGTTCCCAACCAATATAAGTTTTATTTAAAATAACATCGTTTTCATGCGATGACTTTAAATCTGGCACAACGTTAAATACCAATAGGACAAAGTCGGTTTTAAATAATTCAGTTTTAGAAAATTATATATAAATTAGAGGTTTTCAAAATGTAGATAAATAAGTAATAAACTGTTTGAGCAATGGTTTAACAGTATTGCAAATACAGAATAATACCAAAGACAAGATATGAAGAAATGCTTGACTTTCCGGAGATGAGGTCATTCAACATCCTAAACGGAAACAGCAATAGGCTAAACGGGTTGGTAAAATATTTATAATAAATCATGTTTTATGACCCGCAAAAAAGACCTCCGAAAATAAACAACGCAGAGATGGCAAGTTCAGTTTTAACATTTGTTTAAATCATCACAAATTTTCTTTTTCTTTCATTAATGTGTACTGTATTTTATAAACATTTACTAAATTCCTTGAAAAAGAAAATGAAAAAATGTGTGGAGAAAAATTGTCACTTTTTGTCTTCAAAGAAACATTGTTTTATTTTGAATTGCGAAAAATCGGTGTCCTGAAATTAGATGATACGGCCAAATAAAATCCTAGTGATTAAAATTGGATAATATCATTAGTAGTTTTTGAGGATTTCAGCATATCTTTGTTTAGCCCTGTACAACATCATGAAACCCTCAATTCTCTAATTTCTATTTATAACATAAATGACGTCGCCGGAGTGTAATAAAGCCATTGAATAAATTGCGTATTTAACTAGTGTAATAACAATGCTACGTAACGTCATAATGAAAAGCATTGACAATGACCGTGCTATATAGCGACGTTATATATATATTGCGCTAATAATCGTCGAATTGGAATTTATGATATAAATAGAATATAACATTCGTGGTCATTCAGTACAAAATGTTATCAAACTCGTCTTATAAAATTGCTAAAAACTCACCAAGGCTTGTTTCTTTCAATTTTAGAAAACTCGTTTAATAAAATGGCGTATTGAATGACCACTCATGTAATATCCTCTATTTATTAGCTTCATTTTGAATACAGTTATTTTCAGACGGGACACACAAGACATACTTTTACATTTCGACTGTTATCTGTGTAGACGAAAATTGTCCCGCTCGGTCATTTTGAAGTCTTAAACAAGTTTATAGTTTATTGTTCCTGTGTTAGCTATATCGGCGAATTTTAAAATCAATATAGTTAAGGGATTGTACTTAATACTGTACAGGTAAGACATGCAACTTTAGTTTGCATCATTTATTTAAATAAAAAGAAAATATGTTTTAAATGAACTTTGCTGTTTTCATTTATTCTCCGTGTATGACGCGACATCTGACCTTTCTCTGCGTTTTTGTTCAGTAAAATAGTATAATGATCCTTACATGCTCCTTACATGTTCCTTACATGTAACTTACATGTTCCTTACATGCTCCTTACATGCTCCACTTGCTATGCCATTTGTAATGTTTGTTAGTGTATCTGGTTTTTCTCGCGGATCATGTGACCTATTGAATTCTTATTTGTAATTAACGCATATTTATTTAAAACGATCAAACAAAATACATCAATCGCATCAAGTTATCCAATTATATTTTAAAGTAATTTGACGTTTTGTTAATGTGCCGGATAGCGTGGGTGATTTCATAATTTTCGATGGAAATATATGCACATGTATGCTGCCGTTGGTATTTTTTGGAATTATAGATGCAAATTTGAAATGTGTCTGATACTCTATACCTTGTATATCTTAATAAACGTGTACATTTTGTAAAAGCTCCTACATGCACAAGCGATTTGTTGATTGGTTCACTGTTAACAAGGTGCAGGTTCAGAAATAAAGTCTCTGTGATCAACCGTTTCAAGGGAGTAGGATACAAACGTATTTTTAAAACCAGAATTGATGTGAAATCCCTGGACAGTTCCGTTTGCATCATCTAAACAAATTATATAAACACTTAATGTCCGAGCCTGAAGTTTCCTAGTGAATGATACCAATGTTAAAGAACTTGTTTTGTTATCGTTTCTGACATAGACATTCGATTTTAGATTTAATGCATCTAGTGAAGAAAGTTCTTTATCAACCAAGAGATGTTTACTTTTGTATCGTATATATTGTAAAGATGTAATCAAATAGCTTTCTCTGTGACACGGTTAGCTTTCTCTAACTGCACTGTACATTTGACAGGCGCAATTAACCTGCCGTGTGTTCCATAGTAAACACAACATAAACAGTTTAAGGCCTATCAAACGGAACGAAACCTACCTGTTTTATGAATGGAAAACAGGAAGAACATGTTTTGTTAACCGACTAAGGAACGGTATATCGACAAAACCTATATAGGTTTCGCAAAACAGGTTTTGAGTTTTGTGACTATGGAACACAGGGCTGTACATAGATTTGGACATCTGACCAATAATTAATGGACTAACTTCCCTAAGGCAGTTATACGTTTAGTATTTATAGCCACTGAAATCTTATGCGAGTAGTCACTTTTGGTGGTCGTGTGGTTGAGACATGTTCTTATGAGAGCTACTGTTTGGCCGGTTTTGGGACATGTGCATCTCGTAATAAACAAGTTAAAATGTATTATGAGTTGTTACCTTGTTACATAACCCCACATATGATAATTGAGTAGGGTCCGTAATTAAACATGGATCAATATTAAAGTAGTAATTAATAGACACCATCCGTCCGAAATCACCTACGTCATGACACGTTGCCGCCGTCAGAGAACTGCTGGATAAAAACATATTCTCAGCAGTCAATGGGTATATATATAGCATACAGACTGAAACGTTAAGATGCTGTTTTCTACAATCAGTGTTTGAACCTTGTATGAAGTGTATTTATTTTAATGGAGAGTATTTTGAAAAGCAAAAGAGTGATTGTTCAGAGAGCAGATATCATGCGTGTCAAAATATTGTTAAAGTGATGTTACCGTAGTTACAATAACTCTATATGTACGTGAGTACTGAATCTGATTGTAAACAGTTAAGATCAGAACCCCGATGCTAGTATCTATACAATGAACAAAACAAATCATTGTCCTCTTTTATTTGTTATTATATCATTTGAGATTTAGCACGCTGATCAGGGTCGATACATTACGCAGAGTCCATAATGTTGGTTTTACCGTGGAACAGCTCATATACTTAAATAGTATTTTGGCCTATATTTCTTTTATTGATCTATCTCAGCAGTTCGCTGACGGCGGCAACGTGTCATGACGTTATACATAGTAAGAGTATGTCTTTTATACAGCTAAATCTGTTAAAATAATTTGCCTTACTGCCTTTCAATGTTGTTGTCCGGAAAGCGATTTTTCCGATTACCACTTCACTTTTTTTCACGGCTGATTGTCAATGTTGTAATCGACAGGGGGAAAAGCCAAGAATATAACTTGAAAGACACTAGCCGTTAATGTTTATGTTAACTCAAACCTTTGATTAAGGTGATATTCGAAAAGAGGACTACTGTGTTGTTGTGTAGTTCATGTTATCTACATCATTATGTATGTTGTATGTATTTCTCCGGAGGGTTCTTCAGTTTATAATTTATATGTGGGAAAGGATGGCATTACAAAAATGCAAACATATTCAGAAACGTTTAATAAAAGTATAGCCGGAGATTCAGATAACTAAAAGATTGTTGGATTTTATAAAAAGGCTTATCGTTCGTACGATTTTGCGGCAGAGCCTATGCTGAAAATACATTCAATATTCAGCGTAATAGCAAATATGATTTGTTTCTGTTATGAATGTTGCAAATACCTAACATAATTATGTTGTATCTTTCGTCTACATATACTCAACATGGGATATCAAGATTACAATTTGGGGAAATGTTCATGTCATTCTAACGTACGAGTTAGTGTAGTTGTATACATGCTTGCTTCTTCTGATATTGTGTCACGGTCTGAACTTGTACACAGTTGGAGAGATTACATGTAAGCGGTCCGGTTAGCTCAGTCGGTAGAGTACTTGCCAAGAAATCTAGAGGTACCGGGTTGGAGCATGTGACATATTCTCTTTTGGCATATCTTTAATTTCAAAGTAATTAATAGTAAGATAATTTCCCTAGTTTACGATAAATGGATATAAAAGGAAAAACATTCTTAAATAGTAATCATTTCATCTGCTGAGAATATCTTGATGTTCAAATTCAAGTCACGCCGTCAGAGAATATAAGCTTGGACGTATCTTATTTAAAGAAATTTGTCTTTCTAAATAGTACGAGTATTAACGTACACGTAGACAAAAGTCAGGAAATTCTATACAAAATCCTATACTTATAGCCACTTTCACAAATATCGCTTTTTGACAATGTCTTTGTTGTGCGCGCACTACCGGCTGTCGTCATGTTCTATAAGGACACCACGATGTAACGACTTTCAAATGCAACACAACATCTTAATTTCAATATCCTCGAAAAGGTAAGACACATCTTCAGTGTAAGTCATAATAACATTTATAAATTCCTACATGTCCTGACCCCTCATCAACCAAAGCGTCCATGTCCTAATAAAAAACGAATTGTTTTCATTTGTGTTGTCAAATTTGAAACAAGATGGATATTAAATGTTCATGACATCACAGAAACTCGAAGTCACAAGGTTAAATAATTTGACATTTACTCGGCTATAGAAAGCGTCGATGAAAATAAGGACCAAAATTTAAAAATAATTGAAATATGTCATGTTTTGCCTGTACGTTTAAAGTGGTTCTGAATTTAAATAAATGATATATTCAAACTTCTTAATCATAAATTGTGTTACAACAAATTATGGACGCCATCCTTAGGAATAACAAATATCAATGCAACATGTGATGAAATATGAATACAGTATGCCAATTAGTAACTTAAACCAATATTTTCTGAAAATGTCATGTTTGAAACAGTTTCTAAATTAAGGTTTCCAATGCATAAAAACAAGAGGCTTAAGAGGGCCAGTTTAGCTTCACTGCATTAAGCAAACAAGGTGGTCATATGGCCCTAATATTATTTTAAGGAGTTGACAAATACACACCCACTGATGGATTGGCAGGCAAAATGGGTTGCAAACCCCCAATAGTCCGACAATGGAAATGCACTTCCTTAACATTGCCAAAGTTATCATTAAGGATACTTCAAGGATAACATAAACAGTAGTCTTCTTGTCAAATAAAACAAGCATCTATCTCGTATCATTACTGGTATTTTAATGTACATTGTTGTTTTGATAAGAATGTTTTATTCATGTAAACCTTTCTATTGATTGTTGTGTTGCAAATGATGTTGATGCAAAAACGTATGCTACTTATATACATAGCTGTCTACAGGTATAAACAACAGTGTAAGTTCCTATGGTCGTCAACGTAATAAACTTCGAATATATACAAGCTATGTGGTGTAGTGTTACAGCTTCCGGTACGGGTGTGGGAGGTCGCGAGTTCGATCCCAGATCGAATCATACGAAAGACTTAACAAAGGGTTGTATTTGCTGCCATCCTTGGCGCTGAGGGTTTAGCATTACGACGGGCATACTTCGCAAGACCAACAAGGTAGTTATAACACTTTGACATTCGAGTTTCCGCGGACGCCTACCTGACTTCAAATGTGTCAGGGGATTAGGGGTCTTGTAAAGTGTAAATTATAGATTTATTTTGAAGATGACTTCGGAGAACTTTATTATAAGCTTTTGATATAGATAAAAAAAAGTTTAAATCATCTTTATCACATAAATATCTTAAATTAATACGTGATTTTGTTTGTTATAAACATGTAGAACACACAATTTATCATTCAAACACACCGAATATTTATCATAATCCTTTTCTTTATTTAAAGTAAGAGCATAATGTTAAAACATTTTAATAGTTATTAATTAAATTTAAAGTCTCGCAATCTTCTGGTTTTTAGGGCAATGATGAAATGTGGACATTGGGTGCAGGTGACTAGTCTTCCATTCGCGGTTATACAAAACACATTGAAGGTGCTGAACTACACATTATATATTGTATAGTCAAAGTTTTAAAACTGTTTAAAAGTAGTCTTCAAATATTAAAATCAAACTTCTTGGCTAAATTAGATTAATTCCAGTACAATAAACATCTAAATATTGATCGGTTATGTTTCATTATTACAAGATAGACATACCCAGTAAGCAAAATTGTGTTCATTTTCGTGACTTTTAATTGACTGGTTTTCAACATTTAATGACAAGATAGTTTTGAACTATTTAGTACTTACTTTCTTGTTACTATTAGCGATAGTTGCAGAAGTTTCAACGTTTCAAAAGTTTGATCTCCATCTGCAGTTTAGCACTTTTAAGATTGGTTAAATTTATTCCATCATTGGCTGTCAGGGTTACGGAATCAACTTTTCTACTTATATATCGTTGACAAGATAAAGAAATGAGCTATAATACTATCCAGGAATCGTCGTGTGATAACATAGATACTGTTACTGAAGCACACGTAAGCAACTGTGGTAACGAACCATTGGGTTTGCTATGTACTGGTTCAGTTACGACTTGCTTGTATGGGCTATATATTATAAGTATTGTATTGATGAAGGACAACAGACAAGAATAGAATGCTCGTATATTTAATATAGTAAATTCAGTACACGTGTAAAACAGGTTGACATGCATCAACATTCACAATGTCCAGGTCCGTTCTGAAACGAGAAAGGAAAGAGTTTTTCATATAGAAATGTTTTTTATAGAGAACGTTTGTTTGTCCGCACTCGAAATCATTTTGACAGTATTTTCAAAGTCCATTCAGAAGAAGTCTTATTTACCTAAATGTCAGACTCACAACAATACTGTCGATAAGGGGTTTATGTTACTCCGTTGAAGATGGTGTGTATACACATACCAAGATGATTTCAATATACCCCACGCTTTACACTCGGATACGGCCGGTTCCCGGGATGCAATTTGACGAGAAACCATAATTGAGTCGTTCCTCGAGAATAACAAAATTGTGGGCTTTGCGTTAATCATCGATCCGGATCAGCCTAAGCATGTCGCGCAGGCTAATCCGGGCAGACACTTTTCGCCTCATATTAATAACTTGCATTGTTTCCCATACACAGGATTGCATATATGTAAATAATATAATTTAACTAAACTAACATAATCCGGTTATTTGTTTAAAGATGTATACTATATCGATGGGCAAGTATTGTCATTATAGTTGAACACACACTAGGAACATGATAATTATATATTTTTTCAGGCGTTTTATGTCGTACAGACGTATATTTACTTGTAAACTTATACTCGTCTATAATGATTAATTGACGTAAGCATAATCTTATTTAATATAGACAATTCCAAATTTCTCCAAACACAAGGATAAGGCTTTCAAAGGTTGACATGTTTAATGAGAATAAATATAATATATGACATACCTAAATAATAAGTGTTCCTTCATCCGTATAGGTTGCTTTTGTTGCTTTTCCAATAGCAGCACCTCTTTTTGCACCATTTATGTTTGCACCACCAGCATTTTCCCATGTTTTTCTGGAACTTTCGGCAGTATTTCCTACATTTACAAATCCATTGTCCCTTCCTGGTATTACCTCCACCTGTATAACCGCCGCCTCCATAACCGCCACCACCATAACCGCCGCCACCATAACCGCCTCCGCCGTATCCTACTCCATATCCTCCTCCGCCGTATCCACCACCACCATATCCACCAACTCCACCGTATCCGCCACCATACCCACCGCCACCACCATATCCGCCAACTCCACCGTATCCGCCATATCCGCCACCACCCCCGTATCCGCCACCGCCCCCGTATCCGCCACCATACCCACCGCCACCACCATACCCGCCAACTCCACCGTATCCACCATATCCGCCACTACCACCATATCCGCCGCCGCCGCCATATCCGCCACCGCCACCATATCCACCCCCACCATATCCGCCACCGCCATATCCGCCACCACCACCATATCCACCACCGCCATCTATAATCAAACGAACATATGAAATAATGTGTTGCACTTTGTTTGTGTATCATATACAGGAGTGTGGTAGTGCAAATAAGTGGGATGTAGGCTAGTTTGACAATCTATCGACCTATGCAGTCAGTGTAGACAATAGTAAACCAGTTTGAATACACGAGCTAGCCAGATTAGTTACATTCGAAAACGCAACAAGTCTTTTTTTCGGCTGACGGTAAAGTTAATTAAGCCTGTACTCATCAAGTCCTCCGACTCTTCTCCCTCTCTACCTTCACGTAGAAAGATCATAGAGTAATTTTAAAATTATTTGATCTCCAAACCCCAAGCTTTATTTATACCAATACAAGGCTGCAAACAACATAAAAGTCAGCTGATTGTATTTCAATAACGTAAATAACCAATAATAAAACCGTCTTACTATTCAAGTAAGTAAGTAAGTAAATATTTTATTAAGTGACATGTGTATAACATATGATAAACAAGTGCAAAGTTTGTTTGAAAAAACACCCGACCCCATGGGCCTATATGTCGCTATATATAAAGGTAATGTCTATGTACGTACGTTTATGATTTCTAATCAGATTGTGGTTCATGGAGATTATATACATATATATATATATATATATACATATATACAAATATACATAATTCTATCGAGAGTCTTGTTTCAGTTGGCCGTAGCTAGAGTTTGTATAATATGTAGGTATTGCGAACGAAGCCACCAATAGTTCAGAGTACATGTATTCTATATTAACAGGACGACATTGACTGCTCGAAAAGTTTCCAAACAAGCGTTACGAATAAAAATTTAATAATTGATAACATTGAGACTTTCGACTTTAACGAAAAGTGTTTTGTAACAGAATGTTTTATTTCTCTTGCAAAACTTATAAAGCTAGCGAACATATGCTCTAGCACATGCTGTAAATATTGTACGGAATCGATGCTGTATTTATAATTAGTGTTTTATACATATCGTCGTGTAGGTGCTCAGCAAGATTGAGTGGTAAACATTCGACCGTTTCATAATAACAGAGAAGTAGATAAATCGTATCTAATATCCGCTAATAACATTTAACTTCAAAACGTACCTCAACTCATTTAAAATTCGAATGCCGTTAAAGATACACCATTATTAAGTTACAAAATGGAAAAAGGTCTTTGAAAATATTTAGTTAATAATTGAGCCCTCCCTCGAGATAACTAACATTATGGCTTCTGCTTAATGTATCGACACATTACGTCTCAGGGGGATATAGATATAGAGTAAGGATTCATGAAACAGAAAATCCACTGGAGGCGAAAAGTGTCTAACCGGATAAGCCTGTGCGGCATGCAGAGGCTGATCCGGGTCGATACTTAACGCAGATTCTACAATGTTGGTTTTCTCGCGGGACGGCTCAATTATTATATTACTTTATGCACAATACACAGTATGTGGTAGCATGGCAAAGTAAGAACACATCTTCACGAAGTTATCAGAACGGATTCGCGATCACTCGATGATGTTATTAGTCGCCGGGCAGAAGCCCGCGACTTCTATTTTTAATAGGTTTTCTGAAATCACATGGGAGGGGGATTATTATTAGAAAGAAACACATTTAGATGTCTTGAACATATTACAATTGTGTTTGTTTAAAAACACTAAGTAATGACACATCTAAAATGAAATAAATATTCCGATATTTTAGGTATTTTCAGTTTCTTTATTTTGACTCGCATTTATGTTTTTTTGTTTTATTTACGAAGACAAAACAGTCCCTATTAGCTAGACTGGTATACTTTATTGAACACTATATACTACATGTAATCAAAAGGCGATAACTACAAACCTTTACGTCGCACTGTCTAATTAATTTGTTTTCTTACGCGCACCTGCGTGACTAGCGAATACCAACTGCGTAGATCAATCTCCTTTGCAGAGAGCCGCTCTTTACACTCGCTTACAAATAGTAAATTATAGGTGATTTAAAATGTTTATTTGGTTCGAAACAAATGAAGAAAAGAACAAACCGAGATAAAACTGGTTTTAATGGAAAAATGACTTTGAACGAACACTCTCTGCCTATAAAGAGAGTTTCAAGAACGACACCTCTGCGAATAATAAAGAATCGGGTCTTTCGTACAAAATTATTTCTTCCTTGACAATTTTAAATGTGTCATTTAATTCCCTAAAGGCATATTGCTTCCGATCCGCATATTGTTATGCATCATTGACACAAGGGCGCTCATCATAATATAATTTTAATACATGAGTAGTTTGTTATTTTCATTATTAAAATAAATTAACATGTTGTAGGGCTAAGTTTATGTTCGAAACTAAGTTTAAATTATACAACAATTTCAATGAGATTTAACTGTTTAGTTGATATTATATTTCGAAGGTGGTCTAATTTATAAATGTTGGGCTACATTTCAACATTTGTTAAAATATGATATAATTAGGATGCCAAGCTAATATCATTTTGAGAAAAAGAGAAAACTCATGTTTTCAGCGATTTAACCCTTATCTCATTGTTTTAAAAGTAGATTGCTGCAAAGGTGTCCACTGTTGACTTTAAAAGAGGAAAGGTAAAATGACGTGCTATTGCATGCACATCCTAAATTGTCTGTTTTGTGGTTTTATTGACAAATTACTCATTTCCATTACTGTTTATGATCAATAATTAGTTGGTTGTGTGTATGGTCAACCTACTTTGGAATGGAGATTGATCATAAACAATGAAAGGCTTCAATTATCATTCACTTCGTTGACAAAACGATGCAAGGTATGATACATTTTCACTTGACCCCACCCCTGATGTTCCAATATGCCCCTCAGTTGATAACTGTTTATTCAACTACTATAATGTTAGTGTTATGCATAACTGCACTATGGATATCCGGCGACATTGATGCGTTGCATCAACTTTCTCTTGTATATATATATATATAAGCCCGCGAGAAAACCAACATTGTGGACTCTCCAGATTAGCTTTTAAGCATGCCGCACAGGATTACCCGGCCTCCTCAAGATTTTCTGTTTCAGGAATCATTTATCTATACATCTATCTCCATGAGCAGGAATGTATCGGCCCTGATCAGCCTGCGCGGTGTGTGCAGCCTGATCTGGGTCGATACATTACGCAGAGACCATAATGTTGGTATTTTCGCGTGACGGCTCATATATAATATCGTGAGCCAATTCCAGTAACTGATCAGTTTTTTGAAAATAGCGTAACAGCAATTCGGATATTTCAACTTGCATCAAATATTTTCTTTTTGGCAATAACTTCATAATCTTAAGATATAATAGGAATGTTTAAAAGATCTAAAACTACATCGTGCCAAACAAGAAAGGAAGTACTAAAATAATATAACAAAAGTTAACTTACAGTATTTGTGGCTATAGCTCGCGGCTATACATACAACGAGAACTAGAAAGCAGTGGACGATCCTCATGGTTGCGGCTGCTGTTAAGGAACACCGGCCGTTGGTACTGTAGCTCGGTAGATAACGGTTCTTTTATAACAGCTTGTTACACGTGGATGGGCTACAATTGATGGTGATGATTAAACACGACGGGTTGATAGATCAGATAAGTACAAGCTACCACCAGGTACGGTATTCGCCAAACGTTTCAAACTGGTCCCTTAGGCTATAGAAAACGTTTATTGTATCTTTAGGAATAGTTGGATGTTTGAGAGTGTTATATACATTTTACAACGATTTTCTCTACTTGTCTGACTATATTTATTTTATTAGAAGGGAACAACACTATTTTCTCATGTTCAAACGAAAATTTCGTTAAAAGCTTTTACATGTAATAGATGTATAACGTGCTAAAAAAGGGTAGATATATGAAAAAATGATTAAAGCAAACCATATGAATTGATCATTCACCTTTAATTTATGTGTAATCAGGGGGATTCATTAAACAAAATAGATGCTAAAGAGATAAGGATTTGCATATGCAATTTTTTGATATGCAATGTCGTAATAACGCGTTTGCACCATAAACGCCATTTTGTGTGGAAATGCAGATCGAAAAATTGTCAATGCACGATTGAAATATTCCTTTCATTGTACATTTTGGTTTCAAAGCTATCTCAAGGAAATATATGAGCCTTTCCTCGACAACAACCAACATTAGGGAATCTGCCTAATGTTTCGATCCAGATCAGCCTGCGTAGTCCGCACAAGCTAATCCGGGCCAACATATTCCGTCTCAGGGGAATAGAGGTATAGCATAATCATTCCTAAGACAGAAATTCCACAGGAAGCGGCATGCTTAGGCTGATCCTGGTCGACACTTTATGCAAAGTGCACAATGTTGATCTTTCTCGTAGAGTGGCTCATATGAATACAGATATGATAAAGTGTTACTATGCGGCAAGGATAAATATACACTCGAACAAAATACAAGGAAAATAATTATATAACAATTATCATAATCAAAGAATAAAATAGATTGTCAGAAAAAAATGAAAATATATACAAAAGGGTCATGAGGTCCTGGATCGCTCACCTGAAAATGCGTTCTTTAATAGAAGATGCAGTTTTTTCAGCACACTCAGTTATCTGTATTTAGGTTAGTTAAAGCTGTCCCATTTAACATTTAAAGTGAATCTTTATCCGAAATGTCTTAACCATAGGGGCAATCTTTGTTGTTCTCTTTTTGTTCGGTGTGGGAGGGGGGAGTTCAAATAACACTGAACACTGTTTGTCTGACCAGGCATCTTTAAATTAAACAAACACTATGAAAGTAGTGTCACTGTATTCATTCAGCTGATGCCGCTTGACGGCTATGTTTATCAACAAATCCATATGCAATGAACAGGTTTTGTAGAAAGTCATTTGATGAACTTTATTTGGAATCAGACAAACTCGTTCAGAAAAGAAGAATTTCTTATTTTCATTTTACGTCTTTTCTGATGGCGACTGGTGGCCATGTTATCCTACAAACCAATATGGCTTGAACAAATTATATTCAGGGTCACTTAATGTGTATTTCTGCCATATTGTTTTGAAATCAGACAAGTTCTTTCTGATGTTGAATGGTGGCCTTGATATTCAACCAATCAATATGGCTTGAACAATGTCTGTTGATGTCATCAAAGGAACATTTTTGCTAAAGAAGACTTGATTCAGACAAGAACATTCAGAGAAAAAGAGCTTCTGAATTAATCCTCATTTTATTCCCTTCTTTGGGTCAATCAATACCAAATATTCCAACATTTTGCTGTGCGGAATTTGGATACAGACAACTTTAACTTGCTCAGCTGACTTACCACTTCACAAAACCGTTCATTACCTCCGATAACGGATATGTCCGTTTTTTGACAGATAATACCATCAATAAGAATCAACCCCCCTGCAAGGTTTTCTGACAATGCAACATCATCCGACAACGATGCTTGGTTAGAATATGTCGTAGGATCAAATAACGGGATACTTTCAGTGTCCGCATGAATCATACCTGCTTCTACGTCAACACCAACGTTCGTTTCTACTTCGCGTTCAGATTCATAGTGTACGTCTAGATTGTACATTTTAGACAACATCAATTCTTGGAGAACATCATACACCAGGATATGTCCTCGTATTTCTCGGCTAATGGCTAGAATATGCTCAACAGCAATTTCTGCATACGCTTTCTGAAAGACTTCCTTTAGTCCAGAGTCCCGCCTTTCCCCCACCCCTTATGAGATTACCTACAGCACCAAGCAAACTTATTTTCAATATATAATCCACCAAGACGAAGAACTAGACGTTTCAATCCGGCATTGTAATCGTATTAATGTTGCAGTTCCACGTCCCAAAAACACACAAATTTGATCAAAAGTGAGAACAGCGGTACAACCATACGTATGTGACTGTTCGTTGAAAGCAAACAACTGTCATCGCTGGATTTGAAGTCAATCATCGGCATAAAAACAACAGATGAACGTCCTGGGCGTCTCCGCGATGGATCATTTGCATAAAGCAATTGCAAGAAGGCCTCTTTGGTTGAAACAACCACCATGACATGTTCCACAACAGATCAGTATAATTAACTGTTTCACGTACAAAACGAAACTTGGGGAGCTCTTTCAAAGCAAGTTCAGGCTTGCTTGACGATGGCATAAAGTGAGTGATATTTCTTTGCAAGCTCTGCAACTTCTTTCGCTGCAATATTTAGTTTAGGCACTACTTTGTCCTTTGATTTGCCAGGTGTGACGGTAGCAATAATACCCATTAAATGGAAGGTACTTAAACCGTCTTATGTACGGATGTTATGGTCAACATTATCGGCCACAAATTGCACGAACCTTCATCAACACCATCGAGTTCAGTATCTTGCTGTGCATTTAATTTTCATTTAAACCTCTTTGTATGAGGCACAATATCTATTAAATGTCTGAAACCGTATTGTCGATACAACTTTACACCAAGGTCTATTTGAAGGGGAGCAATAATAAAACGTGAACGCACACTTTGTACAATTGACAGTCCAATTGAAGCAATCTTTCCCTGTAATCAAGTATCGCAGAAAGGCAACCAAAGAAGGTGCTAAGCAACTTGAATTTCCCTCAATACTAGACAATTAATCAGGGTTTGGACGTGACGTCATGCAGTGTTTATTCGTTAAGTATTTGTGACTTCACCTTGAAAGTCACTTGTTTTGTTTTAATAAGTATGGGTTAAACACCGTTTTCATTGGATTCTCAACCAAATTGAAAGCATTTATTCACCACTTACCAGTAATGGGTGATTATTGATCAGTTACCGATAGAGTGGAAAAAATGCAGCAAAGAGTTCTAGCCACAGCAATATGTTTTTAGTGAAATTCCATAGTTAAAGTGATAAATAGTTAGATATTACTATATTAAGGGAACAGTATCCGGATATGCGTTTATCAGAATATTAAATCTTGATTTTCTCAAAAAGCTTTGTTGTTTCCACATTATGTGTGTGATTGATGATAAAGCATACTCTTTATTATTTTGCCAAAACTGTTTCAGTTCAAATTTGTCTAGGGTGATTTTACAACGGTCTTGAGCTATAACGCTATGTTGAATATATTTCATTAAATTCTTTCTTGTAACCAGCACCTATGTTTGACCTTTATTATGCCACAAGGGATTGGTGTTTAAATACAGTGTTGACGACGTTTGGCGATGCACGTCCAACACAGTGTGGTCACAGTTGCTCACATTGAGCATTTTGTCTTTAGATGAGCTATTAATGTAAGTGTGCACCATGTTTACGAATTACTAAAATGACACTTTGATAGAGGATTAAAGTGATGCATCGTCTCAACCAGACACTGGAATTGAAAAGGTTTCTCTTAGCCCAGTATTGTTTAGCAGTGTTTGATATGATAAGAATAAGGCTCCATTGTTCTGTTCCAGCAATTTTATGATACGCGTTTTGAATACTCAGATGTTATTTAAATACCAATATATGCACAGGCATATACGTAATATTTACTCGATTCCCTTACCAAAGTGTTTTAACCTTATATGTACATTAGCAGTCGTATTTCAGGCCAATAGCGTAAACGAGAAAAGCATTGATCGTTTATGTGAGGAAAATAGTACACATCCGGGTAGCCGTTAGAACATCTCAATATGACTTAAACATTGTTCTGTTTTGGGTCAATCAAAATATGTTATAATTCAGAAGTTCACTCTGTTCTTGTGCGGTAGAGCTTCCACTTCCGGTGTGGAAGGTCACGATTTGATCTCCGGCCGAGTCATACCAAAAGCTTTTAAAATGGTAGTTATTACTTCCAACATTGGCACTCAGGGTTGCGGAGTAATCTTTACGAATGGTTGTCTGGAGTCAGTATAATGGATCAGTAGCACTGTTCACTAGCCCAGAGAAAGCCGTGATGTAACGGGAAAAAATGTTGAAAGCGGCGTACAGTGAATTCATCAACTAGTGGCTAAGTTGTTTATCCAATCAGTATGACTTTAACACTTTTTATAGGGGATCAATTAAGAAATAGTTCCGCTAAATTATTTCAAATAATTCTAACAATTTCAGAGGAGAATGGTTTTAAAGTTTGATCATCCCCCTGTCTGATACTGCAGCATACAGCTGTATGCACTGCACCGTAATTCGAACGCTTTCTAAACATAAACAAGATTAACAAAGGCACATTCCTGTGGAGCCGGTGTGACCATAGTAGCTTATATTGAGCTTGTTGTGCTGAGGTAAACTAAAATCTAAATTTAATTCATAAAAATGTGATAAATGATTATTTTTACATGATAGAGATTAATCGATAATTACGGCTATTAGTGCAGTTACGTACCATTTTTACTAATTAAGATAAATAACAACACCTTCTCTGATCACTAAAGTGTAGCGCCGTATTAAATAGACACAGATACTGAAAAATGATCGCGGCACTCCGTAGTAGAAAATAAATTTAATACCACTTTAAAGGTAATGTGTCTTTTGAACGAAGCCTAGTGTTCAAGTTCAGCATGAGATAGCAAGATGTTCGATATAATAAGAATAAAACTCCATGGTTGGTCAAATCCGTGAAGTTGAGTGTTCTTTTCTAACATGACATGACATACGCTTTGAGGACTCGGACTTTATTTAAGCACCTAAACATGCACAGGCTTACACGTAATATTTACTCGTTTCACTGACCAAATTATTGTACCGTATATGTACGTAAATAATCGTATTTCAGGCCAATAACGTAAACCGCAAGCGCATTGGTCGTTTAAGTGATAACAATAGTACACTTGCTGGTGCCCCGTTCGGCTTTAAGAAAGAAACATTAGATGATGATGCAGTGTTTGCATTAATTAACTTTGTGCAATGATTCTCAATCATACATAAAACGTTTATGTGTAGGTGTTGTTGATCTTAGATAGTATATATATTAAATTAAAGAAATCAGGACTACGTGGAAATGTTTTACGCGTAATCATAATTATTATATAACCTATAAATAGAGGCCTTTTCATTGGCTAAAAAGTATTTTTTTAGAAAAAATATCTAGCGATATTGACCGTTTTTTTCTGATATTGACCAGTTTTATAAATAGTAACAGGGGAAGACCGGGGAATCCCACGAGCCGCTTATTAATATCCTTCGCCTTTATCCGTACGCTACGGAATTTTCCGAGGCGCGTTCCGAATGACCACGGAAACTTCCGAGTGGTCATTCCGGTGACGTAATTGTTTTTAAATGACGTCATGCACGTGCATTACCAACATTTTAGACGCGTGTTTTAGACTGTTATCATGTCAAAAACGTACTGTTATCATGAGACAGAAATACAACATACAACAGAAATGTTCCTTGAGTGGTCCTCTGTTTTCTTTTAAGTTGATCAATATCAAAACGATATGATACATTGAGGGTTATACAATAAAACAGTTATGTGCTTTTCAGCTGTTATACATGATGTTGATATGTACCAAAAAATCATTATTGACCTCGGCTATCGCCTCGGTCACTAATGATTTTTTTGGTGCATATCACATCATGTATAACAGCTGAACAGTCCATAATTGTATAATATTTAATCGTAAGTAGGATCATGTATTTTAAAATCCTAACGTGTATTCCGACTTCTTCGAACATGGGATCAGTTATACGACAATGCGAAAGCACATCTCCCATCTTAATATCTTAGTTCTTGGGTGAATATGAAAACAATTTATAAGAACATTTAGAAAATGGGAATTTATTTGATGTTGTTACATTTACAATTCTATAACTAGGAAGGAGCGCTGGGTGAAAATAATGATATTATTGAGGTAGTTGATGATTTCAATTACTTGGGAACTATTTGTTACTATACAAGGTCTATTACAAATAAAGTTGAATACATTGTAGGTGAATAATAAAACGCTTTATTCTGTGAGTTGAAAAGATAGTCGCATATATTCGTTGCAACCTAAGGCTATAAGTCAACTATTTGATTCTTCTGTCGGGTAAAATGTGTGTTATGGGAGCTGCTCTCTCTTTAAATGATAAGAACGTACTCATTTAAAATTGTTTATTCACAATGTAAAATGTATATAACACGGCATTTAATCCTTACCCATATACAACATAATTGAAGCCGACAACTTTGAAATCATCTTTGTAAAAATATGCAAAATATCTATAAATGAAAGAAGTACAGCTCAATAGAATAGAAAACATTGAGACAAAATGTGAAATCGCATGAGCAATTCTCCTTTTGTCCCAGTCTATATGTTGGACAGGGTTAAGATTCGTCACATATTGGTGCAAAAATATAAACCATACCAATATGGTTTTGCAAAAACAGCACCTATCTTAATCATATCATAAGGCTAAATGGTACAGGTATATCGGGCAAAACGTTTAGAGCTTTGAAATCGTTGTATTCAATTGTGGCATCGTGCGTTATAATTACTTCGTTTTTTACCGACAGATCTAATTTGTATTGTGGGTTAAGACAAGGGTGCGTGTTATTGCATCTTGTCATTAATTTATATACATAAATGATCTAGCACTATATCTTAAGTCACTGGATGTCGGAATACAATTGGATATTAAGAAGGTGTCTATTCTTTTATTTACGTAAAAAATGAAAACGATTTGAAAACGATTTTACATGCGCTGAATGTTTGGTGTCTTGTAATGATATGTCACTTAACACAGAAAAGAATAGCATTAGTCATTTCCTTCCAGATACACATGGTATATCCGAATGTAGTTTTTTTCAAGTTGAACCTTGTTGAAAGGCATAAATACCTTGGAATTGTCATTAAAAACATTTAGGTTTTAGCTCGTTGGCAAAACTTTTTGCACAAAGTTCTTGTCAGGCTCTAGGACTACTTATTGCCAGATGTTAATCTAGTGGTGGAGTGCCTCTAAGTGTTTTACCAACTTATATGACTCCATGGTGTGTTCTTTCGTATCGTATGCAGCTTTACTACGGGTTTATAGATCCTTTAATGCAGTTCACAATCGAGCAATGAGATTTTAATGTGGATTAGGTAAATATACCTCTAACGCAGCAGTCTGGTGAAATAGGGTGGGTATCACATGTGGTACGCCACTGGTAACCTATAACTAGCTTCTAGGTTCGTCACTGTAACAAAATAGTACAAGGCTGAGTAAGCCCATGTTACGGCCTAACGCTTCAGCAATTTAACATGTAATAGGGAAATTATCTTGACTGTTTTGAGGTTCGATATTGAGAAACTAACACCTTTGTGAGCATGACGTAAACATTTACTGAACTGGTCATCTGGAAATCTACCATTGAGAATATGTATATCATAAATTGAATGCAATTCCATCAAAATAGTCAGGTAATTTCCCTATTACATGTAAAATTGCTGTGTGGAAATCAGTTTAGAAATGATATAGATGCAAATAATCAATGAATCAGCAAATAAACAAAGGAATATTTGATAGTTTACGCATTAGAAGAAGATCATCTCGGATATTCTTTGAAATATGCATCTTCAAAAAGTGGGGTGAGGAAGCCTACAATTAAACAAAAGAGTCCTATAGCAATTTATAGTATGTGTTTTTCACTGTTAGGTGGTGAATTTTTTAACCATGCAAACTAATTTACCTTTCAATAGTACTCCTAGAAATTAATATTTATTTGTGGGATGTGGGGTACTCATTTTTGTATATTTTCAGTGTCTATCTATCTACTGCAGTTCTTAAAAATCTAGTGATATATAGATCAATCATACATGCATGTATATATGCTGTAAGACCATTGAAAACCACAAATTTCAGAACCAACGACCATTTGTCAGGCGAAAAAAGCACCATTTGATATTACAATTAGAATAGATGAATTTGCAGTACCGGTAGTTAAATTAATTATTTAATGTAATTGATAATGTTGTTACAAAAACATTTTTATGATAAGGTTTTTGACAATTGGTTTAAATCTATAAAAACATTCAAACTCTATTTTTGTTGATAAAACTATAACTTTTTCACTTGATAGATAAAAATATTATGAATAAGGTTTTCAAAATTACATGCAAAAATGTTTACTCCATTGAGTGCAGAAACCAATATTTAAGTGGTCATGCAGGTTCAATGCCAGGGCTAAGATTTAAATTGTATCTCACATGTGCAGTAAATACTTTGTCAAAGCCATTCAGTTGAGGTTTTTGAAACATTCTGGCCTAATAACGAGCACAACTTTGCACGTTTAGAGGTTTAACCTTAATTAGGGGACATTTCCTATATTCAGTATGGAAAAGAATTGGGTGCAAAGTTACTACGGCCCAGCTTATAAAATCCAAATAAATTTACATAGCACAAAGCAGGGAACCATGACCGACATTTTTTCATATCCGGTCTACGTCACATCCGTCCATATCAAGCTGGTTCCCAAGATAACGACAACAACTTTTTTGTTTACGGTAAAAGCTGATAACCAGAACCTATTATGCTTTAGGTAAGAACTTTTATCTCTCTCGTTTTCGTAACATATATTAACACAGACAATTTCATTTTGGCGTTCTTGTAGGTAATGATATAAAATCTAGCTGTATTGTAAATCTGAATGTTTTGCATTCATTAACGGATGTTCCTGTCTGATCTAAAATGCTCTTCATGGTAAATTTGTTTCACTCTCAATGCTTCGCAGACCTGCTAGTCCTTCTGTAAAAAACTCCTTCGGACGGTCAAAGATCGTTGCAAAAATTGGTTGAACATACACCCATATAGTTGAATCACAGGGACTGCTCCTGTACAGTTAGTATACGAGTTCCGGATCATTGGTAGTTCCGGATCAGAACATTGTTTTTTTAGAAAATGTACATAGAAACAATGTTTACAAATACATATACTGATTTATTTAGAAAATTCAATAAATTACAATTACAATATTTTACAGATGCACCGTTTATCCAAAAACGTGGTCTGCAATTCAAAAACAATTATAAAATGTATCTACACAATAAAAGTCGGTAAAACTGGTATGAATTTGTTCATCTATTCTTACTTTAATATTTTTAAAACGATTTTGTAAAGATGGAGATCATCTGGAGAAAATGATGTTTATGCATCATCCTGTATTATACATGTCAGTTTTGGAACAGTTTTTGATGCGTAACATATCAAAATTGCTGTGACGTGCACACTGAACCGAATGCAAATTGTATCATTTGCAATATTTAAATGTATTTTCACAGTTAAACTACTTTCTAATGTTTTCTTGCTTGAATACATGTAAAAAAGCTCGTTTGTAATGAACAATGTGTAGGCATAATATAGATCTGCCTATCTACTTTTTCAATGCTCTGTAAATTTATCATAAACTGCATATAGTTTTTGTTTTGAAGTATCTTAGCCAGACATAATTATCTCTTCATTCTTGCAAAGATATGCTGTAAGATCAAACGTCATTTTCATAAGATAAACACAAATGAAGTTTCAAACCTTCAGAAAGATGTTCATTTATATGGATATAATTCTTCTGTATATTTAGTAATTATGATAATCATAATTATGTCAATTAAAATGTTTTATCTTTGATTGTCAACAATATCTGTATAAACCCCTCAATGGCTACTTTTTCTGCACACAAGTGGGGAATCGGCCCCTTTTCAAAAAAATATAGAAGCATCTTTGCCCACATATACTCAAAGATGCATGCAATTGTCATTGTTTTGACAGGCACCAATGACCAACAGGTATATCACTAACTGCCTATATGAACTTCCTCACCCACTATCGCCATAACAGCTGCGATTCCATGATTGTACATGTTGATCTCAATCCATTTACTGTTTTGATGTGTATGCAGGAAAGAATATTAACCCACAGTCAAAGATGCATGATATTTTCCTTGTATAGACAGGTACCAATGACTAAGGGGTATATCACTAACTGCTTATATCAATTTCCTCTCCAGTAATCGCCATAAGAACTGTTATTCCATGAGTGTATGGGATGTTCTAAATCCATCCTGTTTTAAAATAAAATTTGATGCAAAATATGATTGACTGCTGTTTTAATAAATGACATCAGACATTTACTGCAAATAAAAGTGTCATTATATAAAATAAAATGATAAATTAAAGAATGGATTACAAACACTATTTATACCTTTTTCTACTTTTTTCTTTTAAATAGCCTTATATTTAAAAAATAGACCATAATTGAAAACAATATACATGTTTATTAGTTATGTCAAAAAGCCAAGCTTTGAGTTCTGTAACCAGTTTTGTTTTAGACCAGTTTGTACCTATGTGCAGTCTTATCTGGAGTATTCCTTTAAACCAATGACTTTAAACTTATCTTTTTTACATCAATTGTGAAACAAGCTTTAATCTTATTTTAATCACGCTCAATGTCCTGGAGATACAACCAGTTCTCGCCCAATTTGTGCGGAAAATCCCGATCTTCACTTAATTCTGATTCAGATATTTGGGACATTTTTTTTAGAATTTGGTAGATTTTGAGGATTCTGATGTATTTTAGTATTTTTATACATTTTTCATATACCTGTTGGTCATTGGTGCCTGTCAAAACAATGACAATTGCATGCATCTTTGACTGTGGGATAATATAACTTCCTGCATCAACATCAAACAAGGGAATATATTGAGGGAAACCCATTTACTGATGGAATTACAGCTGTTGTGACGATGACAGGAGATATACTTCAGCTGATTACTTATAATACTAATGGATTCATACAAGGTAATGTTTATTGGATAATGGATAAGTTTATCAAAATCATATCAAGGTTGTTTTATCTAATTAAATGTAGTATATAAAGAAAGTCCTGTTTGTTTTTTACTGCACAGTTTGTGTTTTTTATGATCACGTTTTTTTCTAATGTCCTTCGGTCACACGCCATCAATAATTGCCGTGTGAACAATCTACAGGCAACATTTTACAACATCCAATATGAATGAAAATTTATGAGAAAATCATCTCCAAGTTATAGGCTGGGTCCTGTGAGGTGAAAAACTAGGTTTCAATGTCAATTTGAAGGAACATATTTAAAACACTCTGGATGCCTTATTTTAAACTTAAGCATGTTGACATGTTTTCAGAATAACTGTTTTGATATCCAGGCTAAGTTTAAATATATTCGGTCATAAACTAGGTCACTCCACCAAATTGAAGGAACATCTTGTTAGTCTAGGAACCACACTTTGCCTTCAGCAGCTTGAAGCTTTGTCAGATTGTTTGTCTTGACAATATCTAGACCTAGTAAGAATAAGGGTCATGTTGGGTCAAAAACTAGGTCACTAGACCAAATGGAAGCAACATTTTGTTAACACTCATACATTTTTAATGCTGCATTTTTAATTTCAAGATGTTGAAATGTTGTAAGAATTGGTGTTTTGGTGAAATCTAGACTAAAATATAGGTCATGTTGGATAAAAACAACAATGAAGTCCAAAGAAAAACATTTGAGAAAAATGTTGTAAACATGCTTGACCTCAAGGTTTGATTCAGCATCTTGAAACTTTGTCAGAATGTTTGCCTGATGATTATTGATATCTAGGCCAAGTTCAAATATTGATCAAGTCGGGTCAAACATAAGGTCACTAGACCAAATTAAAGGAAAATATTGTTAACACTATGACAGCTGTTCTGTTAATGTTAGCATGTTGAAACTTTGACAGAATGGATGTTTTGAACATTGCTTTTAACCCAGAAACTATGTCACTAGGCCTAATTGAAGGGAAAACTTGTTTTCACTATTGTTATTTTTAACCTTTCTGTATTGGTAATGTTAATGTGATGAATTGAATGTTAAAATTGTTGAATATTTGACTTTCCACTGAAAGATAAAGTAGGAATAGTGTACAACAGCGGTCTCAGTTCCGACTGCTTGGTTAGACCCATTATAGACGCTGTGCTCTGCAATATAAAGAAAATAAAATTTAATTGAAGAACAAATTGTTATCTTTTCTAAATTATATTTATGTATGTATTGTAATGTCACTGTACTGATAATTATACCCCCAAAAAACAAAGTTTTGGGGGGGTATATAGGAGTCACTGTGTCGGTCGGTCGGTCGGTATGTTGGTCGGTCGGTCGGTCGGTCGGAAGCCATATTTTGTCCGGACCATATCTTAACAATGCAACATAGGATTTGAACGAAACTTCATAGGATGATACAACACATTGAGAGGAAGTGCGGTGTACAGGAACCATAACTCTATTTTATCTAAATACAAAGTTATTGCCCTTTGTTACTTTTTCTTATTCGTAGAGTCTTGTCCGGAGCATAACTTTAAAACTAATTGTTGGAATTTAATAAAACTTCATAGGATGATACAACACATTGAGAGGAAGTGCGGTGTACAGGAACCATAACTCTATTTTATCTAAATACAGAGTTATTGCCCTTTGTTACTTTTTCTTGTCCGTAGAATTACTTAATAACTAATAGATGGAATCTAATAAAACTACATATAATGGTAGAGCATAATCAGAGGAAGTGCAGTGTACAAGAAACATAACTCTACTTTACATAATGACAGAGTTATTGCCGTTTGTTACTTTTTCATATTCGTAGAGTCTTGTCCGGAGCATAACTTTAAAACTAATTGTTGGAATTTAATAAAACTTCATAGGATGATACAACACATTGAGAGAAAGTGCAGTGTACAGAAACCATAACTCTATTTAATCTAAATACAGAGTTATTGCCCTTTGTTACTTTTTCTTGTTTACAGAGTTATGGCCCTTTTGTTGGTCGGTCGTAAACCATATTTTGAGTCAAGGTGCTGTTTTGGGGGTATTTATCATCTTCAGTGATATTTCTAGTTTTCAGTAGCTATGAATAGTAGTGTCAATGTCAAGTTTAAAACAGGGTTGCTTTGTCTATGGACAGAAACATGGGCAAATCTGTCCATGGATAATTATCCTGAACTGTCAATGGAAACAGAAGACAATATCCATTGAGAAATGTTACAATAAATCATGAGCAATTTCTCCATTGCCACAATATTTATCACTCTTTACAATAATACTACTATGACAAATTAAAATACTCCTTTATTGCACATTTAGGCTTCAAAACTAACACAAGTAATTGTATTTGTATATATGACTCAGTGTAACTATTCGGCAAATTTAAATATACTTCAATTGAAAATAGAAGGGAAGGGAGAAATCAATTCAAATGACAGACTAAATTAGATTGTCTTTTGACAAAAGAAAAAATGCTACAAGAGGTTCGCGAAGCACTGGATTGGTATTAACGGCACACAAACTTATTATTTTAAAGGTAAATTAACGCTTCACCATTTAAATTGATTCTGCATCATAACATGTATATACCTAGGTACCATATTTGTTTGTCTATTGATAACAAATTAACAAACTTTATAAAAATTCTCATAAAATAAATGTTTTTGGTCATTTCACTTCTTTATTAAATGCTACTGAAATGTTCCATCTGTAAACACATATTATCAGGGTCTAAACTTTCTGAAAACGGAGGAATCACGATAAACACACATCTTTGCAAACTTTTTTTGAAAGTAAACAAGGTTTATCAGAGCAGAAAAGTTCTAAAGTTGTGTTATTTGACCTCTTTCCTGATACCTACAGGGAGCCATGTTAAACAGATCAATATTACTTTTCAGTGGATCAACAAATGCTTTTTTAAAAATATTTTATGTAATAGTAAAATATGATTTTTCCATCATGTTCAACATGTTGAATATAGGCAATAAACAGAAAAACCTAAAATACTGGTACCTGTGAGTGATACTATGGATAATGGGAATTTTCAATATATCAAGGTGTACATGATATGACAAGGGTAATGAAACTTCTGCAAAGTACAGTAACTCTTCAATTCAGCATAAAGATAAGTCATCTAATAATTGCTACGTAAACTTTGTTCTGAAGTCTTTTCTGTCTGACAATTGAAATATCGAGACTAAGAGCTGCCCTCAAGAGACATTGTGTCTCACATTAAAACTAGAATGTTAAAAACATTTGAAATGGCACTCGTTTAAAAGTTTAATCTATTTTCAATTTTGGGTTGTCAATCTACATGCTTGAATATTTTAGGTTTGAACAATTATTATCAATCAAACACACGATATGAACTTTTGAAATGCTTGTTAATAAAACTACATCTGTAAATAAACTCTACCCCTCGTGCAGCAACATTTGACACTTATTGCAGTAGACAACTATTAAAAAGATGATAAGCAGTTTCACATGTTCTGACAATGTTTTCAACTATCTCTATGTTAACATTTTAATTCTAGTTGTCCACCTTTGACATTTTTTGGGACAGACCTTTTTAAGCAGGTGACTCTGAAAATTATATAACAGAAAAAAGGTTAATCCTTTCCCAATTGCAAAGACATTTTGATGCAGACATATTTTGAATTTACCGGACAACCGGAGAAACTGCTCATACTGAATAATTTCACATTTTGCCACACTCTTTTCAACTCTTATTAATGATAAAACTTTCACTTATTGGTATTTTGTCACATTTTTGCAAAGACATTTTCAGTCGTCTACTGCTATTTTGCTGTATGGAGAAAATAGTTTAGACTCTAAGAGTAAAGGGTATTAATCAATAAGGGAATTAAGGGAAGGGCTCTGTAATCCATAAATAGAGAATAATAGGTTGGTGCCGTGGATTGAGAAAGTTTATCTGGCAAGGCGGAGTAATTTATCGGGTGAGCCGCAAGGTTTAGGAAAGCTATTTTGGTCAGCAGTGGGAGTGGTTAGTGATTCTGGCTGTGCATCACTGTCAATAGGTTCTTGATGAAAGCTTACTGTTGATGATGGCTTAGATCTTGCATTAGAAAGCATTTTTGAGCATTGTTTGTGCTTCTCCTCAGACATTGCTGAGCAGTTCATGACGGACTGAATATTTTTATGCCCACTAATTTGCATGATATCTGTTGGGGCAATGCCTTAGTCGCGTAGCTTCTGAACCAAGTGCTTCCGGGTTGAATGGTTAGTTAGGCGTTTATTTTCATCTAAACCACCATCCGCAGCCTTAGCTTTTAGCAGACCACCAATTTTTTTCTCCCCAAGTGTCATTTTCATGAACCAGTTTTCATTATCAATTTTTTGAGAGCTAGTGCGGCATGCAATGTAAAATGGATGCTACCTATGAAGTTTCATAAAAATCCCACGGTTGGTTATTGAGAAGAAGTTGATCTTGTAAATTGTTAACGTCCGTCGTCCGTTAACAATTTACAAGATCAACTTCTTCTCAAATTTTTATGTCATAAATCTTCATGTCACAAACTGCAAACCCTAGAGCTTAGATATTTGGTATGTAGCATTGTCTAATGAACCTCTACAAAGTTTGTTCAAATCATGTCCCTGGGGTTAAAATTTGCCGAGCCCCGGGGGTCACATGTTTTACATACAGTAATATAGGAAAAACCTTCACAAATCTTTTTGTCCCAAACCAAAAGCCATAATAGCTAACATATTTGGTATGTAGCATTGTCTAGTGGACCTCTACAAAGTTTGTTCAAATCAAAGCCCTGGGGTCAAAATTGGCCCCGCCCCGGGAGTCACATGTTTTACATAGAGTTATAATTTATATAGGAAAATTCTTTAAAAATGATCTTGTTCCAAACCACAAGCCCTAGAGCTTATATATTTGGTATGTAGCATATTCTAGTGGACATCTACAAAGTTTGTTCAAAGTATGTCCCTGGGGTTAAAATTGGCCCTGCCCCAGGAGTCTCATGTTTTACATAAAGTAATATAGGAAAATTCTTTAAAAATCTTCTTGTTCCAAACTGCAAGACATAGAGCTTAGATATTTGGTATGTAGCATTGTCTAGTGAATCTCTACAAAGTTTGTTCAAATCAATGACCCTTGGGTCAACTTTGTCCTCTTTCAAGTTTGTTCAAATATAGTCAAAAATCTACATTGCACATTTAAAATGGCCTGGATTACCAGGACAGCGTTATCGGCCCTCTTGGGCCTCTTGTTTATTTATTAATTTATGTGGCATTAATCGTTTTTTTTTGCATTTACTTATTTAGATACTGCAGATTATAGTTTTACTCAGTTCATCTTACACCAAACCGTATACAGTTATTCATTCATGCTGTAATCAGTAGTTTCGGTTTAAGATTTTTCAAGCGCCGGTAGCTCAGTCGGTAGCGACGCGGGCTGTCAATCCAGGGGTTGTGAGTTTGAATCCTGGCTCGGCCAACTTTCTTTCCGACGATTGAGAAAAGTCAATGCGACATGCGTCATTCGTCTTCCATATGGAAAAGCAGCCAGTTGCTTGGCAAGATTGTTGTGTGGAGTACTGGTGTGAGAAAACCATGAAATGCATGAGTAGGTGAACTGGCCGCCATGATATAACTGAGAAATTGTTAAAAACTGCCTTAAACCCCAATCAATCAATTCAGATTTTTCAATTTTTATTTTACAGGGAGACTATCATAAAAATATTTGTTAGCCGCAACTTAGCGATAGGGAAATCATGGCCAACATAATAAAAGCTTTTGTAGTTTAATAGAAAAAATGCCTCTTAGTCTTTTGACATAAAGAGGAGTTCTGAGTTTGAATCTCAGCGGGAGCACTTCTTTGTTGAGCCATTATTTCATTTTTTAGTTTTTATTTATAAAATTTATTATTACTTCACAGAGTGGCATTTATCATTATTTTGTATTTATTTATTTAGTTACCGCAGATCATAGTTTTCCTTAGTTCCTCGAAGACCAAACAATATACAATTGTTAAACCATATAGTGTTTACAAGAGCCTTGGCACTTGCGCCACCCAGAACGCCCTTCCCATAAAGCTGGTCTATTTCCAGGTCCGAAATTGGGCTGGATTTGTTTGGATTATTTCCCTGAAAAAAATATGTTTTTTTAACATTAATCACAGTTAATTAAAATAAATTAAATACATGTACCATAATTATGTTAATAAAATGATCAAGTAAATGAAGTGGAATACTTTTATCCTGTTGTGTCCTAGTTTCGTGACCTTAAGCATTGATTTTCGCGCATGCTCTGCTGCTGAAATGATTTCGATATGAAAAGCGAGTGGTCAAATTATTATTTTATTTTAGATAAGTATCGACATAAACTGGTAACATAAACAAAAATAAGAAATATTTTGAAAATATGTCTCAAATATACGCCTGTGTATCGGCCGTGAATGTCAAAACGCTTTCTCCTCAGTTTGTGACCTACTTTCATATTGCCAAAATATAAAGGAAAGTAACTGGAAGAAAAATGTAAACTTAGAAAAATGCTTCCATGACATTGACGAGTTGTTCAGACAAAAAATATTTCTCGAACAATTTATTTCTTATATGTCATGAAACGAGTGCAAGGGCCAAATGTAGGAGAGAGAAGGATAAATAATATTCACTATTACAGTTAATATGTGTAACTGTTGTTTTTGAGGTAATTTCTTGTTTGTATAAAATTGTGTATAATTATTGGATGCATAATCTATTGAAGCAGTCGGTAGAGTATTCGCTCTGTTTGCAAAGGGTCTCAGGTTCAAGTCCCATACGGTTAATAACCACATATTTGTTGGTAAAACGAATCAAGTGAAATAAAAGCTATTAATATACCTTTCCGAGCCTCTTAAGGGATTTCTGTTTCGCGTGAAGAGCATCCCTGCTAAGCTGAAATACATTTGACTGGTCAGAGAAGATTTTGTGAGGATACTGGTGTCTACGCAGTTTGCGATCAATACTCGAAATCATATTTAGTATTGTTGATGGTTCATATTCAGCACCGTCGGGTTTTCTGACAGACAGAATGTAGTTTGCCAGGTACTCGTCTAGGATATCCGACTCAATTTCATGAACATTTCTTATTTCTTGTTTGGATAAGAGGAACCTTTCAAACTTGGCAACATCTGATAGTGTTTTTTTTAGAGTGTTCTTATTCTCTTCATTCTGGATTAATTTTCTTACATCTTCTGAAGAAATGTGCATAAACTCTGCTGGTTTTGTGACAGTGTGTGTACTGGTTATTTCAGGTGTGGTTTGAATTGGAAATGATTCAACCTGAGCAGGTGCTTCAGAGTTAATGGTTGGGAATTCTACTGTTTGATTATTGTAACTTGTTATATCAGTGTTTAAAATGGGAATGGCAGTTAGCATGTTGCTGGGACAGGGGTCTTCTTGCATGTCAGTGAACAACAGGTTGATGTCAAAACCCTGTTCTTGTAAGAATTCAGTGCTGGTCATTTCAGCTACAGCAGTAGTGGGTGAATTTTGATCGTTCATACTGCTGGTCAGTACAGCCGACAATGTTTACAAAATTCCGGTTACTATAGACGCTTGTTTACTACACGTCGTATTTAGGTCAAGCAAATTCGTTTATAAACTTGTGTTTGAACCGTTATAACAAAATAACAAAAACAAACATGTTAAAGTAAATATTTTTTTATTTAAACAACTGAAATCGCTGTCAATTTATCGCCGATAGTTGCTGTATTTATCGATTGAAGTTGGAATTTACAGCGACGCTCTTGCTAAAAAAGTAGTACCGGCTAGCAGGTGCCCGCCAGCTTATCACGTGACCAACTGACGTATATCAAAATAAATATACGGCACCCTGTTATCGGGTCGAAATTGCTACACGTGACAGGATAAATACCAATATGGGCCATGTGGTTTATTAGTGACAGTGTTGTGGTGATATGATTGCTCTGAATATCTATAGAGAATCTACATAATAAACACAGTATTTTAATTCCAGTTAGGGGTATCATATAACCGTTTCCTCCCCAATTTAATACAGATGACATTCAATGCATCTAATGATTTTTACAACTTTTGAAAATATATTAAAGGGACAAACATGAAATTTATAGCTTATGACAATCACAAGTTTGTGTGAAGCAAATTTATGACTATGATTCAGTTCTGGCAGTTCAAAATATTTACTACTGACATGCCACTGGCTATAACAATATTTATTTCAGTAACAAATATATTAGAATTTTTTTTATATGTTATGGCAATAAAAAAAGATTATATAAACAACCCTTTACACATCAACTTGGTCAAGTCAGTAACGAAATATATGACACCCTAATAAAATTGTTTAGTGTTTCCCTAACATCAAATAATCATTGTAGATCTAGCTTTTATAGTTTTTAAAATCAGTTTAATATAAACATGTATAAATTTAGTTAAGTGATGCCTTGCATTTGATCATACTATGAACAGTTTCAATGCGACAGATTGTAACAAAATAACCTCAGATAATAATTGTTGAAAATAGAAAACGTATAACAAGTATTATTATATAGGCTTGGCCTTAGTTTATATAACCATATGTATAGAGTATGCACAGTGTCAGTATCTAGAACATTATTTTCGTAAGCCTATTTCAAGCAAAATGGTGGTACATTTTGTGAGAAGTAAAAATCAATAACTTTTGATTATCTTTTTATATATTTGAGTTAGTTGCAAGTTAGTTTCATTTAAATCGGTTGAGTATTAAACATTTGGATGATTTAATTTGGGGAAAATATAAATCTATGCATATCGTTCAGTTGGCCTTTTGCTAAAGTAAATTTATATAATCAGTTTGACAAGCTCGTGCTGCATGAGTATTTCGCGGTTCCAGGTGTGTCTTGGCTACTTAACTGAGGGACAATGTGTGCGTTTTGTCAGTCAAATATCAACCTCGCTAGGAGTCAGTTGGTGACCATTACATGCGGAATTGTGTAAGTACAGACTTATCTTTATTTTGATTTTATTTAAATTGTTGAATGGTAAGTCAATTTAACGGATTCTTTATTCATTGTTTTAAATTATTTCGAGAAAAGGAAGTAGCTATAATTTTGAAAGATGTTTAAATTGATACAAATTACAAATAGTTTAAATTGTGTTATTTGGTATAGTGTTGGAGAGACATACTTTATTCATTTTATTACATAATGTTTATTACGATGTTACAGAGGAATCTATGAGTCTGTTTAATAATTGTATATATACATTGTGTTGCATTGGTGAATGATATTTCATTAATGCAGTTCATTGTTAAATGAAGGTTAATAAAAGAGTTCTTGTATTCATGATATGTATATTGGGGACATTATTTAGTCTTGTCAGTAGACGGTATTGTTTGGTGCAGTGAAAAGTAACTGTTTTAAAGTGTTATTATTATACCGTGAAAGTAAATAATGGTAGTGAAGGCATTGCACTGAAATTGTATGGTGATGAAATTGTAAGACGGAGTTTATTTATTGTAGCCGCTTTCTAGATACGGTAGACGTCATGATCTATAGACGTGCTACTAGCCGACGCTATGGGTGACGGATAACGACGGAGGTCAACAACGTTACGACGTAACCAGGAGTCAGCAGGTGGAGATCGTCACAGGACGCATTAATCTACATATCCGCAATATGTGCGGCATGACCATCCTGACGTCAGGGAATAGCCGGCGATAGGCAACCAGCCTAATAGATATAATCACAGGACGTTACGGTTCCTAATTTCCCGCCATCGCCAATAAAGGTTGAATGCGCAGTGGAGTTAATTTCCTACGAATCCGGACGCGGTAGTAGAAGTATAGTTTATTTATATCGTTTGAAATACGAACAGTGAAAATAAGGAAAGGTAAAAGTGACAGGTTAGGGACGGTTTGATTCCGTGAGTTGTTCAGTGGTGCACAGGGGTATTAGGACTTTCTGAGTTAAAATTATTCTTTTATTATTTCAGTGTTGTATATATAGGTGTTTACTTAATTTAATATGGTTTTTATATAAAAATTAAAACTTGTAAATATTAATTGCCTTAACTTAGTATGTCTTGCTTAGTGAGTTGTCAGCCCTTTGTCATGTTGTGACACAGATCCCTCTTAGTCATAAACTGAATAAGAAAAACAAAACAGTTAAATGATAGACAGACATTTCCAAGACATCTAATCTTTCATGGATAAGTGTTCAACAACATTCGAGACGCCTCATTGCCCGTTGAAATATTGAATTCATTGTTAATTGGTCCATTGCTTCAATGTTAACAATTATAATTATGAAAACTAAAACAAATAGTTTCTTAAATATTCAGCTTACCTCGTTTGTAAACGTTTTTCTTGAAATGGCCAGTGCCGATGTTCTCTCTCTGTGTGGTTGCTTTGTTGTATTGTGATACTTTTTTTAGGAATCGCGTCAGGTTTAAGTTTAACACGTCAGGTTTAAGTTTAACACGAACAATTTGATTGTAACCAATTGATTCTGCAAGTTTTGGGTTAATGCTGTATGGATCGTCCTCAAAATGTTTTATGCACATTCGGGAGCAAAACTTAGGCACAAATTGCTTCGTGGCAGTTTGTCCTCTATTTAGACGATCTATCCACATCTTCATACTCTTTGGATCCGTGAAGGAATTTAAAAAGACTTATACTGGTTTCAGTCTTGGAATCACATCCATAAGCAACACAAATTACCATTTTTTATTCATTTTTCAATGATATTTCGATCACAATAATTTCCTCCGACACGTAAACATGTATAGATATATGCAGTAACCGTTATGTAGACCACACACCGCATGCGACCAATGACTTCATCGATCGATAAATTAAGGGGACGTAAAAGAGTACCCATCTCGCAACAATATATGTCCGGCGCAAATTAAATAGCCGTTTAAAGGCATTTTCGCAATTACCTCATTAGCATAATTCTGACAATAAATTAATTTGTATAAACGGAAACAATGGCTAAACACCTTTAAGAAATAGTTCCGCAAAATAATTGTAAATCACTCTAACAATTTCAGAGAAGAATGGTTTTAAAGATTGATCATCCCCTTTCTGATGCCGAAGTATCCAGGGTTATGCACTGAACTTACATTCGGACGATTTCTAAACAAATATACCAGAGGAAAATGCCTGTAGACCCAATGGGTTAAGAGAGTGACCATAGTAGCATTGTCTAGTGGACCTCTACAAAGTTTGTTCAAATCAAAGCCCTGGGGTCAAAATTGGCCCCGCCCCGGGAGTCACATGTTTTACATAGAGTTATAATTTATATAGGAAAATTCTTTAAAAATGATCTTGTTCCAAACCACAAGCCCTAGAGCTTATATATTTGGTATGTAGCATATTCTAGTGGACATCTACAAAGTTTGTTCAAAGTATGTCCCTGGGGTTAAAATTGGCCCTGCCCCAGGAGTCTCATGTTTTACATAAAGTAATATAGGAAAATTCTTTAAAAATCTTCTTGTTCCAAACTGCAAGACATAGAGCTTAGATATTTGGTATGTAGCATTGTCTAGTGAATCTCTACAAAGTTTGTTCAAATCAATGACCCTTGGGTCAACTTTGTCCTCTTTCAAGTTTGTTCAAATATAGTCAAAAATCTACATTGCACATTTAAAATGGCCTGGATTACCAGGACAGCGTTATCGGCCCTCTTGGGCCTCTTGTTTATTTATTAATTTATGTGGCATTAATCGTTTTTTTTTGCATTTACTTATTTAGATACTGCAGATTATAGTTTTACTCAGTTCATCTTACACCAAACCGTATACAGTTATTCATTCATGCTGTAATCAGTAGTTTCGGTTTAAGATTTTTCAAGCGCCGGTAGCTCAGTCGGTAGCGACGCGGGCTGTCAATCCAGGGGTTGTGAGTTTGAATCCTGGCTCGGCCAACTTTCTTTCCGACGATTGAGAAAAGTCAATGCGACATGCGTCATTCGTCTTCCATATGGAAAAGCAGCCAGTTGCTTGGCAAGATTGTTGTGTGGAGTACTGGTGTGAGAAAACCATGAAATGCATGAGTAGGTGAACTGGCCGCCATGATATAACTGAGAAATTGTTAAAAACTGCCTTAAACCCCAATCAATCAATTCAGATTTTTCAATTTTTATTTTACAGGGAGACTATCATAAAAATATTTGTTAGCCGCAACTTAGCGATAGGGAAATCATGGCCAACATAATAAAAGCTTTTGTAGTTTAATAGAAAAAATGCCTCTTAGTCTTTTGACATAAAGAGGAGTTCTGAGTTTGAATCTCAGCGGGAGCACTTCTTTGTTGAGCCATTATTTCATTTTTTAGTTTTTATTTATAAAATTTATTATTACTTCACAGAGTGGCATTTATCATTATTTTGTATTTATTTATTTAGTTACCGCAGATCATAGTTTTCCTTAGTTCCTCGAAGACCAAACAATATACAATTGTTAAACCATATAGTGTTTACAAGAGCCTTGGCACTTGCGCCACCCAGAACGCCCTTCCCATAAAGCTGGTCTATTTCCAGGTCCGAAATTGGGCTGGATTTGTTTGGATTATTTCCCTGAAAAAAATATGTTTTTTTAACATTAATCACAGTTAATTAAAATAAATTAAATACATGTACCATAATTATGTTAATAAAATGATCAAGTAAATGAAGTGGAATACTTTTATCCTGTTGTGTCCTAGTTTCGTGACCTTAAGCATTGATTTTCGCGCATGCTCTGCTGCTGAAATGATTTCGATATGAAAAGCGAGTGGTCAAATTATTATTTTATTTTAGATAAGTATCGACATAAACTGGTAACATAAACAAAAATAAGAAATATTTTGAAAATATGTCTCAAATATACGCCTGTGTATCGGCCGTGAATGTCAAAACGCTTTCTCCTCAGTTTGTGACCTACTTTCATATTGCCAAAATATAAAGGAAAGTAACTGGAAGAAAAATGTAAACTTAGAAAAATGCTTCCATGACATTGACGAGTTGTTCAGACAAAAAATATTTCTCGAACAATTTATTTCTTATATGTCATGAAACGAGTGCAAGGGCCAAATGTAGGAGAGAGAAGGATAAATAATATTCACTATTACAGTTAATATGTGTAACTGTTGTTTTTGAGGTAATTTCTTGTTTGTATAAAATTGTGTATAATTATTGGATGCATAATCTATTGAAGCAGTCGGTAGAGTATTCGCTCTGTTTGCAAAGGGTCTCAGGTTCAAGTCCCATACGGTTAATAACCACATATTTGTTGGTAAAACGAATCAAGTGAAATAAAAGCTATTAATATACCTTTCCGAGCCTCTTAAGGGATTTCTGTTTCGCGTGAAGAGCATCCCTGCTAAGCTGAAATACATTTGACTGGTCAGAGAAGATTTTGTGAGGATACTGGTGTCTACGCAGTTTGCGATCAATACTCGAAATCATATTTAGTATTGTTGATGGTTCATATTCAGCACCGTCGGGTTTTCTGACAGACAGAATGTAGTTTGCCAGGTACTCGTCTAGGATATCCGACTCAATTTCATGAACATTTCTTATTTCTTGTTTGGATAAGAGGAACCTTTCAAACTTGGCAACATCTGATAGTGTTTTTTTTAGAGTGTTCTTATTCTCTTCATTCTGGATTAATTTTCTTACATCTTCTGAAGAAATGTGCATAAACTCTGCTGGTTTTGTGACAGTGTGTGTACTGGTTATTTCAGGTGTGGTTTGAATTGGAAATGATTCAACCTGAGCAGGTGCTTCAGAGTTAATGGTTGGGAATTCTACTGTTTGATTATTGTAACTTGTTATATCAGTGTTTAAAATGGGAATGGCAGTTAGCATGTTGCTGGGACAGGGGTCTTCTTGCATGTCAGTGAACAACAGGTTGATGTCAAAACCCTGTTCTTGTAAGAATTCAGTGCTGGTCATTTCAGCTACAGCAGTAGTGGGTGAATTTTGATCGTTCATACTGCTGGTCAGTACAGCCGACAATGTTTACAAAATTCCGGTTACTATAGACGCTTGTTTACTACACGTCGTATTTAGGTCAAGCAAATTCGTTTATAAACTTGTGTTTGAACCGTTATAACAAAATAACAAAAACAAACATGTTAAAGTAAATATTTTTTTATTTAAACAACTGAAATCGCTGTCAATTTATCGCCGATAGTTGCTGTATTTATCGATTGAAGTTGGAATTTACAGCGACGCTCTTGCTAAAAAAGTAGTACCGGCTAGCAGGTGCCCGCCAGCTTATCACGTGACCAACTGACGTATATCAAAATAAATATACGGCACCCTGTTATCGGGTCGAAATTGCTACACGTGACAGGATAAATACCAATATGGGCCATGTGGTTTATTAGTGACAGTGTTGTGGTGATATGATTGCTCTGAATATCTATAGAGAATCTACATAATAAACACAGTATTTTAATTCCAGTTAGGGGTATCATATAACCGTTTCCTCCCCAATTTAATACAGATGACATTCAATGCATCTAATGATTTTTACAACTTTTGAAAATATATTAAAGGGACAAACATGAAATTTATAGCTTATGACAATCACAAGTTTGTGTGAAGCAAATTTATGACTATGATTCAGTTCTGGCAGTTCAAAATATTTACTACTGACATGCCACTGGCTATAACAATATTTATTTCAGTAACAAATATATTAGAATTTTTTTTATATGTTATGGCAATAAAAAAAGATTATATAAACAACCCTTTACACATCAACTTGGTCAAGTCAGTAACGAAATATATGACACCCTAATAAAATTGTTTAGTGTTTCCCTAACATCAAATAATCATTGTAGATCTAGCTTTTATAGTTTTTAAAATCAGTTTAATATAAACATGTATAAATTTAGTTAAGTGATGCCTTGCATTTGATCATACTATGAACAGTTTCAATGCGACAGATTGTAACAAAATAACCTCAGATAATAATTGTTGAAAATAGAAAACGTATAACAAGTATTATTATATAGGCTTGGCCTTAGTTTATATAACCATATGTATAGAGTATGCACAGTGTCAGTATCTAGAACATTATTTTCGTAAGCCTATTTCAAGCAAAATGGTGGTACATTTTGTGAGAAGTAAAAATCAATAACTTTTGATTATCTTTTTATATATTTGAGTTAGTTGCAAGTTAGTTTCATTTAAATCGGTTGAGTATTAAACATTTGGATGATTTAATTTGGGGAAAATATAAATCTATGCATATCGTTCAGTTGGCCTTTTGCTAAAGTAAATTTATATAATCAGTTTGACAAGCTCGTGCTGCATGAGTATTTCGCGGTTCCAGGTGTGTCTTGGCTACTTAACTGAGGGACAATGTGTGCGTTTTGTCAGTCAAATATCAACCTCGCTAGGAGTCAGTTGGTGACCATTACATGCGGAATTGTGTAAGTACAGACTTATCTTTATTTTGATTTTATTTAAATTGTTGAATGGTAAGTCAATTTAACGGATTCTTTATTCATTGTTTTAAATTATTTCGAGAAAAGGAAGTAGCTATAATTTTGAAAGATGTTTAAATTGATACAAATTACAAATAGTTTAAATTGTGTTATTTGGTATAGTGTTGGAGAGACATACTTTATTCATTTTATTACATAATGTTTATTACGATGTTACAGAGGAATCTATGAGTCTGTTTAATAATTGTATATATACATTGTGTTGCATTGGTGAATGATATTTCATTAATGCAGTTCATTGTTAAATGAAGGTTAATAAAAGAGTTCTTGTATTCATGATATGTATATTGGGGACATTATTTAGTCTTGTCAGTAGACGGTATTGTTTGGTGCAGTGAAAAGTAACTGTTTTAAAGTGTTATTATTATACCGTGAAAGTAAATAATGGTAGTGAAGGCATTGCACTGAAATTGTATGGTGATGAAATTGTAAGACGGAGTTTATTTATTGTAGCCGCTTTCTAGATACGGTAGACGTCATGATCTATAGACGTGCTACTAGCCGACGCTATGGGTGACGGATAACGACGGAGGTCAACAACGTTACGACGTAACCAGGAGTCAGCAGGTGGAGATCGTCACAGGACGCATTAATCTACATATCCGCAATATGTGCGGCATGACCATCCTGACGTCAGGGAATAGCCGGCGATAGGCAACCAGCCTAATAGATATAATCACAGGACGTTACGGTTCCTGATTTCCCGCCATCGCCAATAAAGGTTGAATGCGCAGTGGAGTTAATTTCCTACGAATCCGGACGCGGTAGTAGAAGTATAGTTTATTTATATCGTTTGAAATACGAACAGTGAAAATAAGGAAAGGTAAAAGTGACAGGTTAGGGACGGTTTGATTCCGTGAGTTGTTCAGTGGTGCACAGGGGTATTAGGACTTTCTGAGTTAAAATTATTCTTTTATTATTTCAGTGTTGTATATATAGGTGTTTACTTAATTTAATATGGTTTTTATATAAAAATTAAAACTTGTAAATATTAATTGCCTTAACTTAGTATGTCTTGCTTAGTGAGTTGTCAGCCCTTTGTCATGTTGTGACACAGATCCCTCTTAGTCATAAACTGAATAAGAAAAAAAAACAGTTAAATGATAGACAGACATTTCCAAGACATCTAATCTTTCATGGATAAGTGTTCAACAACATTCGAGACGCCTCATTGCCCGTTGAAATATTGAATTCATTGTTAATTGGTCCATTGTTTCAATGTTAACAATTATAATTATGAAAACTAAAACAAATAGTTTCTTAAATATTCAGCTTACCTCGTTTGTAAACGTTTTTCTTGAAATGGCCAGTGCCGATGTTCTCTCTCTGTGTGGTTGCTTTGTTGTATTGTGATACTTTTTTTAGGAATCGCGTCAGGTTTAAGTTTAACACGTCAGGTTTAAGTTTAACACGAACAATTTGATTGTAACCAATTGATTCTGCAAGTTTTGGGTTAATGCTGTATGGATCGTCCTCAAAATGTTTTATGCACATTCGGGAGCAAAACTTAGGCACAAATTGCTTCGTGGCAGTTTGTCCTCTATTTAGACGATCTATCCACATCTTCATACTCTTTGGATCCGTGAAGGAATTTAAAAAGACTTATACTGGTTTCAGTCTTGGAATCACATCCATAAGCAACACAAATTACCATTTTTTATTCATTTTTCAATGATATTTCGATCACAATAATTTCCTCCGACACGTAAACATGTATAGATATATGCAGTAACCGTTATGTAGACCACACACCGCATGCGACCAATGACTTCATCGATCGATAAATTAAGGGGACGTAAAAGAGTACCCATCTCGCAACAATATATGTCCGGCGCAAATTAAATAGCCGTTTAAAGGCATTTTCGCAATTACCTCATTAGCATAATTCTGACAATAAATTAAGTTGTATAAACGGAAACAATGGCTAAACACCTTTAAGAAATAGTTCCGCAAAATAATTGTAAATCACTCTAACAATTTCAGAGAAGAATGGTTTTAAAGATTGATCATCCCCTTTCTGATGCCGAAGTATCCAGGGTTATGCACTGAACTTACATTCGGACGATTTCTAAACAAATATACCAGAGGAAAATGCCTGTAGACCCAATGGGTTAAGAGAGTGACCATAGTAGCATTGTCTAGTGGACCTCTACAAAGTTTGTTCAAATCAAAGCCCTGGGGTCAAAATTGGCCCCGCCCCGGGAGTCACATGTTTTACATAGAGTTATAATTTATATAGGAAAATTCTTTAAAAATGATCTTGTTCCAAACCACAAGCCCTAGAGCTTATATATTTGGTATGTAGCATATTCTAGTGGACATCTACAAAGTTTGTTCAAAGTATGTCCCTGGGGTTAAAATTGGCCCTGCCCCAGGAGTCTCATGTTTTACATAAAGTAATATAGGAAAATTCTTTAAAAATCTTCTTGTTCCAAACTGCAAGACATAGAGCTTAGATATTTGGTATGTAGCATTGTCTAGTGAATCTCTACAAAGTTTGTTCAAATCAATGACCCTTGGGTCAACTTTGTCCTCTTTCAAGTTTGTTCAAATATAGTCAAAAATCTACATTGCACATTTAAAATGGCCTGGATTACCAGGACAGCGTTATCGGCCCTCTTGGGCCTCTTGTTTATTTATTAATTTATGTGGCATTAATCGTTTTTTTTTGCATTTACTTATTTAGATACTGCAGATTATAGTTTTACTCAGTTCATCTTACACCAAACCGTATACAGTTATTCATTCATGCTGTAATCAGTAGTTTCGGTTTAAGATTTTTCAAGCGCCAGTAGCTCAGTCGGTAGCGACGCGGGCTGTCAATCCAGGGGTTGTGAGTTTGAATCCTGGCTCGGCCAACTTTCTTTCCGACGATTGAGAAAAGTCAATGCGACATGCGTCATTCGTCTTCCATATGGAAAAGCAGCCAGTTGCTTGGCAAGATTGTTGTGTGGAGTACTGGTGTGAGAAAACCATGAAATGCATGAGTAGGTGAACTGGCCGCCATGATATAACTGAGAAATTGTTAAAAACTGCCTTAAACCCCAATCAATCAATTCAGATTTTTCAATTTTTATTTTACAGGGAGACTATCATAAAAATATTTGTTAGCCGCAACTTAGCGATAGGGAAATCATGGCCAACATAATAAAAGCCTTTGTAGTTTAATAGAAAAAATGCCTCTTAGTCTTTTGACATAAAGAGGAGTTCTGAGTTTGAATCTCAGCGGGAGCACTTCTTTGTTGAGCCATTATTTCATTTTTTAGTTTTTATTTATAAAATTTATTATTACTTCACAGAGTGGCATTTATCATTATTTTGTATTTATTTATTTAGTTACCGCAGATCATAGTTTTCCTTAGTTCCTCGAAGACCAAACAATATACAATTGTTAAACCATATAGTGTTTACAAGAGCCTTGGCACTTGCGCCACCCATAACGCCCTTCCCATAAAGCTGGTCTATTTCCAGGTCCGAAATTGGGCTGGATTTGTTTGGATTATTTCCCTGAAAAAAATATGTTTTTTTAACATTAATCACAGTTAATTAAAATAAATTAAATACATGTACCATAATTATGTTAATAAAATGATCAAGTAAATGAAGTGGAATACTTTTATCCTGTTGTGTCCTAGTTTCGTGACCTTAAGCATTGATTTTCGCGCATGCTCTGCTGCTGAAATGATTTCGATATGAAAAGCGAGTGGTCAAATTATTATTTTATTTTAGATAAGTATCGACATAAACTGGTAACATAAACAAAAATAAGAAATATTTTGAAAATATGTCTCAAATATACGCCTGTTTATCGGCCGTGAATGTCAAAACGCTTTCTCCTCAGTTTGTGACCTACTTTCATATTGCCAAAATATAAAGGAAAGTAACTGGAAGAAAAATGTAAACTTAGAAAAATGCTTCCATGACATTGACGAGTTGTTCAGACAAAAAATATTTCTCGAACAATTTATTTCTTATATGTCATGAAACGAGTGCAAGGGCCAAATGTAGGAGAGAGAAGGATAAATAATATTCACTATTACAGTTAATATGTGTAACTGTTGTTTTTGAGGTAATTTCTTGTTTGTATAAAATTGTGTATAATTATTGGATGCATAATCTATTGAAGCAGTCGGTAGAGTATTCGCTCTGTTTGCAAAGGGTCTCAGGTTCAAGTCCCATACGGTTAATAACCACATATTTGTTGGTAAAACGAATCAAGTGAAATAAAAGCTATTAATATACCTTTCCGAGCCTCTTAAGGGATTTCTGTTTCGCGTGAAGAGCATCCCTGCTAAGCTGAAATACATTTGACTGGTCAGAGAAGATTTTGTGAGGATACTGGTGTCTACGCAGTTTGCGATCAATACTCGAAATCATATTTAGTATTGTTGATGGTTCATATTCAGCACCGTCGGGTTTTCTGACAGACAGAATGTAGTTTGCCAGGTACTCGTCTAGGATATCCGACTCAATTTCATGAACATTTCTTATTTCTTGTTTGGATAAGAGGAACCTTTCAAACTTGGCAACATCTGATAGTGTTTTTTTTAGAGTGTTCTTATTCTCTTCATTCTGGATTAATTTTCTTACATCTTCTGAAGAAATGTGCATAAACTCTGCTGGTTTTGTGACAGTGTGTGTACTGGTTATTTCAGGTGTGGTTTGAATTGGAAATGATTCAACCTGAGCAGGTGCTTCAGAGTTAATGGTTGGGAATTCTACTGTTTGATTATTGTAACTTGTTATATCAGTGTTTAAAATGGGAATGGCAGTTAGCATGTTGCTGGGACAGGGGTCTTCTTGCATGTCAGTGAACAACAGGTTGATGTCAAAACCCTGTTCTTGTAAGAATTCAGTGCTGGTCATTTCAGCTACAGCAGTAGTGGGTGAATTTTGATCGTTCATACTGCTATCATTATAAAAATCATCCCAAATAACATCAAAGGTCCCCTGACTTAAATCTTGACTCATTTGTAGGTCAGTACAGCCGACAATGTTTACAAAATTCCGGTTACTATAGACGCTTGTTTACTACACGTCGTATTTAGGTCAAGCAAATTCGTTTATAAACTTGTGTTTGAACCGTTATAACAAAATAACAAAAACAAACATGTTAAAGTAAATATTTTTTTATTTAAACAACTGAAATCGCTGTCAATTTATCGCCGATAGTTGCTGTATTTATCGATTGAAGTTGGAATTTACAGCGACGCTCTTGCTAAAAAAGTAGTACCGGCTAGCAGGTGCCCGCCAGCTTATCACGTGACCAACTGACGTATATCAAAATAAATATACGGCACCCTGTTATCGGGTCGAAATTGCTACACGTGACAGGATAAATACCAATATGGGCCATGTGGTTTATTAGTGACAGTGTTGTGGTGATATGATTGCTCTGAATATCTATAGAGAATCTACATAATAAACACAGTATTTTAATTCCAGTTAGGGGTATCATATAACCGTTTCCTCCCCAATTTAATACAGATGACATTCAATGCATCTAATGATTTTTACAACTTTTGAAAATATATTAAAGGGACAAACATGAAATTTATAGCTTATGACAATCACAAGTTTGTGTGAAGCAAATTTATGACTATGATTCAGTTCTGGCAGTTCAAAATATTTACTACTGACATGCCACTGGCTATAACAATATTTATTTCAGTAACAAATATATTAGAATTTTTTTTATATGTTATGGCAATAAAAAAAGATTATATAAACAACCCTTTACACATCAACTTGGTCAAGTCAGTAACGAAATATATGACACCCTAATAAAATTGTTTAGTGTTTCCCTAACATCAAATAATCATTGTAGATCTAGCTTTTATAGTTTTTAAAATCAGTTTAATATAAACATGTATAAATTTAGTTAAGTGATGCCTTGCATTTGATCATACTATGAACAGTTTCAATGCGACAGATTGTAACAAAATAACCTCAGATAATAATTGTTGAAAATAGAAAACGTATAACAAGTATTATTATATAGGCTTGGCCTTAGTTTATATAACCATATGTATAGAGTATGCACAGTGTCAGTATCTAGAACATTATTTTCGTAAGCCTATTTCAAGCACAATGGTGGTACATTTTGTGAGAAGTAAAAATCAATAACTTTTGATTATCTTTTTATATATTTGAGTTAGTTGCAAGTTAGTTTCATTTAAATCGGTTGAGTATTAAACATTTGGATGATTTAATTTGGGGAAAATATAAATCTATGCATATCGTTCAGTTGGCCTTTTGCTAAAGTAAATTTATATAATCAGTTTGACAAGCTCGTGCTGCATGAGTATTTCGCGGTTCCAGGTGTGTCTTGGCTACTTAACTGAGGGACAATGTGTGCGTTTTGTCAGTCAAATATCAACCTCGCTAGGAGTCAGTTGGTGACCATTACATGCGGAATTGTGTAAGTACAGACTTATCTTTATTTTGATTTTATTTAAATTGTTGAATGGTAAGTCAATTTAACGGATTCTTTATTCATTGTTTTAAATTATTTCGAGAAAAGGAAGTAGCTATAATTTTGAAAGATGTTTAAATTGATACAAATTACAAATAGTTTAAATTGTGTTATTTGGTATAGTGTTGGAGAGACATACTTTATTCATTTTATTACATAATGTTTATTACGATGTTACAGAGGAATCTATGAGTCTGTTTAATAATTGTATATATACATTGTGTTGCATTGGTGAATGATATTTCATTAATGCAGTTCATTGTTAAATGAAGGTTAATAAAAGAGTTCTTGTATTCATGATATGTATATTGGGGACATTATTTAGTCTTGTCAGTAGACGGTATTGTTTGGTGCAGTGAAAAGTAACTGTTTTAAAGTGTTATTATTATACCGTGAAAGTAAATAATGGTAGTGAAGGCATTGCACTGAAATTGTATGGTGATGAAATTGTAAGACGGAGTTTATTTATTGTAGCCGCTTTCTAGATACGGTAGACGTCATGATCTATAGACGTGCTACTAGCCGACGCTATGGGTGACGGATAACGACGGAGGTCAACAACGTTACGACGTAACCAGGAGTCAGCAGGTGGAGATCGTCACAGGACGCATTAATCTACATATCCGCAATATGTGCGGCATGACCATCCTGACGTCAGGGAATAGCCGGCGATAGGCAACCAGCCTAATAGATATAATCACAGGACGTTACGGTTCCTGATTTCCCGCCATCGCCAATAAAGGTTGAATGCGCAGTGGAGTTAATTTCCTACGAATCCGGACGCGGTAGTAGAAGTATAGTTTATTTATATCGTTTGAAATACGAACAGTGAAAATAAGGAAAGGTAAAAGTGACAGGTTAGGGACGGTTTGATTCCGTGAGTTGTTCAGTGGTGCACAGGGGTATTAGGACTTTCTGAGTTAAAATTATTCTTTTATTATTTCAGTGTTGTATATATAGGTGTTTACTTAATTTAATATGGTTTTTATATAAAAATTAAAACTTGTAAATATTAATTGCCTTAACTTAGTATGTCTTGCTTAGTGAGTTGTCAGCCCTTTGTCATGTTGTGACACAGATCCCTCTTAGTCATAAACTGAATAAGAAAAACAAAACAGTTAAATGATAGACAGACATTTCCAAGACATCTAATCTTTCATGGATAAGTGTTCAACAACATTCGAGACGCCTCATTGCCCGTTGAAATATTGAATTCATTGTTAATTGGTCCATTGCTTCAATGTTAACAATTATAATTATGAAAACTAAAACAAATAGTTTCTTAAATATTCAGCTTACCTCGTTTGTAAACGTTTTTCTTGAAATGGCCAGTGCCGATGTTCTCTCTCTGTGTGGTTGCTTTGTTGT
>JASEVX010000018.1:3912195-4094541 GCA_031761405.1 Serripes groenlandicus
AAATCACTCTAACAATTTCAGAGAAGAATGGTTTTAAAGATTGATCATCCCCTTTCTGATGCCGAAGTATCCAGGGTTATGCACTGAACTTACATTCGGACGATTTCTAAACAAATATACCAGAGGAAAATGCCTGTAGACCCAATGGGTTAAGAGAGTGACCATAGTAGCATTGTCTAGTGGACCTCTACAAAGTTTGTTCAAATCAAAGCCCTGGGGTCAAAATTGGCCCCGCCCCGGGAGTCACATGTTTTACATAGAGTTATAATTTATATAGGAAAATTCTTTAAAAATGATCTTGTTCCAAACCACAAGCCCTAGAGCTTATATATTTGGTATGTAGCATATTCTAGTGGACATCTACAAAGTTTGTTCAAAGTATGTCCCTGGGGTTAAAATTGGCCCTGCCCCAGGAGTCTCATGTTTTACATAAAGTAATATAGGAAAATTCTTTAAAAATCTTCTTGTTCCAAACTGCAAGACATAGAGCTTAGATATTTGGTATGTAGCATTGTCTAGTGAATCTCTACAAAGTTTGTTCAAATCAATGACCCTTGGGTCAACTTTGTCCTCTTTCAAGTTTGTTCAAATATAGTCAAAAATCTACATTGCACATTTAAAATGGCCTGGATTACCAGGACAGCGTTATCGGCCCTCTTGGGCCTCTTGTTTATTTATTAATTTATGTGGCATTAATCGTTTTTTTTTGCATTTACTTATTTAGATACTGCAGATTATAGTTTTACTCAGTTCATCTTACACCAAACCGTATACAGTTATTCATTCATGCTGTAATCAGTAGTTTCGGTTTAAGATTTTTCAAGCGCCAGTAGCTCAGTCGGTAGCGACGCGGGCTGTCAATCCAGGGGTTGTGAGTTTGAATCCTGGCTCGGCCAACTTTCTTTCCGACGATTGAGAAAAGTCAATGCGACATGCGTCATTCGTCTTCCATATGGAAAAGCAGCCAGTTGCTTGGCAAGATTGTTGTGTGGAGTACTGGTGTGAGAAAACCATGAAATGCATGAGTAGGTGAACTGGCCGCCATGATATAACTGAGAAATTGTTAAAAACTGCCTTAAACCCCAATCAATCAATTCAGATTTTTCAATTTTTATTTTACAGGGAGACTATCATAAAAATATTTGTTAGCCGCAACTTAGCGATAGGGAAATCATGGCCAACATAATAAAAGCCTTTGTAGTTTAATAGAAAAAATGCCTCTTAGTCTTTTGACATAAAGAGGAGTTCTGAGTTTGAATCTCAGCGGGAGCACTTCTTTGTTGAGCCATTATTTCATTTTTTAGTTTTTATTTATAAAATTTATTATTACTTCACAGAGTGGCATTTATCATTATTTTGTATTTATTTATTTAGTTACCGCAGATCATAGTTTTCCTTAGTTCCTCGAAGACCAAACAATATACAATTGTTAAACCATATAGTGTTTACAAGAGCCTTGGCACTTGCGCCACCCATAACGCCCTTCCCATAAAGCTGGTCTATTTCCAGGTCCGAAATTGGGCTGGATTTGTTTGGATTATTTCCCTGAAAAAAATATGTTTTTTTAACATTAATCACAGTTAATTAAAATAAATTAAATACATGTACCATAATTATGTTAATAAAATGATCAAGTAAATGAAGTGGAATACTTTTATCCTGTTGTGTCCTAGTTTCGTGACCTTAAGCATTGATTTTCGCGCATGCTCTGCTGCTGAAATGATTTCGATATGAAAAGCGAGTGGTCAAATTATTATTTTATTTTAGATAAGTATCGACATAAACTGGTAACATAAACAAAAATAAGAAATATTTTGAAAATATGTCTCAAATATACGCCTGTTTATCGGCCGTGAATGTCAAAACGCTTTCTCCTCAGTTTGTGACCTACTTTCATATTGCCAAAATATAAAGGAAAGTAACTGGAAGAAAAATGTAAACTTAGAAAAATGCTTCCATGACATTGACGAGTTGTTCAGACAAAAAATATTTCTCGAACAATTTATTTCTTATATGTCATGAAACGAGTGCAAGGGCCAAATGTAGGAGAGAGAAGGATAAATAATATTCACTATTACAGTTAATATGTGTAACTGTTGTTTTTGAGGTAATTTCTTGTTTGTATAAAATTGTGTATAATTATTGGATGCATAATCTATTGAAGCAGTCGGTAGAGTATTCGCTCTGTTTGCAAAGGGTCTCAGGTTCAAGTCCCATACGGTTAATAACCACATATTTGTTGGTAAAACGAATCAAGTGAAATAAAAGCTATTAATATACCTTTCCGAGCCTCTTAAGGGATTTCTGTTTCGCGTGAAGAGCATCCCTGCTAAGCTGAAATACATTTGACTGGTCAGAGAAGATTTTGTGAGGATACTGGTGTCTACGCAGTTTGCGATCAATACTCGAAATCATATTTAGTATTGTTGATGGTTCATATTCAGCACCGTCGGGTTTTCTGACAGACAGAATGTAGTTTGCCAGGTACTCGTCTAGGATATCCGACTCAATTTCATGAACATTTCTTATTTCTTGTTTGGATAAGAGGAACCTTTCAAACTTGGCAACATCTGATAGTGTTTTTTTTAGAGTGTTCTTATTCTCTTCATTCTGGATTAATTTTCTTACATCTTCTGAAGAAATGTGCATAAACTCTGCTGGTTTTGTGACAGTGTGTGTACTGGTTATTTCAGGTGTGGTTTGAATTGGAAATGATTCAACCTGAGCAGGTGCTTCAGAGTTAATGGTTGGGAATTCTACTGTTTGATTATTGTAACTTGTTATATCAGTGTTTAAAATGGGAATGGCAGTTAGCATGTTGCTGGGACAGGGGTCTTCTTGCATGTCAGTGAACAACAGGTTGATGTCAAAACCCTGTTCTTGTAAGAATTCAGTGCTGGTCATTTCAGCTACAGCAGTAGTGGGTGAATTTTGATCGTTCATACTGCTATCATTATAAAAATCATCCCAAATAACATCAAAGGTCCCCTGACTTAAATCTTGACTCATTTGTAGGTCAGTACAGCCGACAATGTTTACAAAATTCCGGTTACTATAGACGCTTGTTTACTACACGTCGTATTTAGGTCAAGCAAATTCGTTTATAAACTTGTGTTTGAACCGTTATAACAAAATAACAAAAACAAACATGTTAAAGTAAATATTTTTTTATTTAAACAACTGAAATCGCTGTCAATTTATCGCCGATAGTTGCTGTATTTATCGATTGAAGTTGGAATTTACAGCGACGCTCTTGCTAAAAAAGTAGTACCGGCTAGCAGGTGCCCGCCAGCTTATCACGTGACCAACTGACGTATATCAAAATAAATATACGGCACCCTGTTATCGGGTCGAAATTGCTACACGTGACAGGATAAATACCAATATGGGCCATGTGGTTTATTAGTGACAGTGTTGTGGTGATATGATTGCTCTGAATATCTATAGAGAATCTACATAATAAACACAGTATTTTAATTCCAGTTAGGGGTATCATATAACCGTTTCCTCCCCAATTTAATACAGATGACATTCAATGCATCTAATGATTTTTACAACTTTTGAAAATATATTAAAGGGACAAACATGAAATTTATAGCTTATGACAATCACAAGTTTGTGTGAAGCAAATTTATGACTATGATTCAGTTCTGGCAGTTCAAAATATTTACTACTGACATGCCACTGGCTATAACAATATTTATTTCAGTAACAAATATATTAGAATTTTTTTTATATGTTATGGCAATAAAAAAAGATTATATAAACAACCCTTTACACATCAACTTGGTCAAGTCAGTAACGAAATATATGACACCCTAATAAAATTGTTTAGTGTTTCCCTAACATCAAATAATCATTGTAGATCTAGCTTTTATAGTTTTTAAAATCAGTTTAATATAAACATGTATAAATTTAGTTAAGTGATGCCTTGCATTTGATCATACTATGAACAGTTTCAATGCGACAGATTGTAACAAAATAACCTCAGATAATAATTGTTGAAAATAGAAAACGTATAACAAGTATTATTATATAGGCTTGGCCTTAGTTTATATAACCATATGTATAGAGTATGCACAGTGTCAGTATCTAGAACATTATTTTCGTAAGCCTATTTCAAGCACAATGGTGGTACATTTTGTGAGAAGTAAAAATCAATAACTTTTGATTATCTTTTTATATATTTGAGTTAGTTGCAAGTTAGTTTCATTTAAATCGGTTGAGTATTAAACATTTGGATGATTTAATTTGGGGAAAATATAAATCTATGCATATCGTTCAGTTGGCCTTTTGCTAAAGTAAATTTATATAATCAGTTTGACAAGCTCGTGCTGCATGAGTATTTCGCGGTTCCAGGTGTGTCTTGGCTACTTAACTGAGGGACAATGTGTGCGTTTTGTCAGTCAAATATCAACCTCGCTAGGAGTCAGTTGGTGACCATTACATGCGGAATTGTGTAAGTACAGACTTATCTTTATTTTGATTTTATTTAAATTGTTGAATGGTAAGTCAATTTAACGGATTCTTTATTCATTGTTTTAAATTATTTCGAGAAAAGGAAGTAGCTATAATTTTGAAAGATGTTTAAATTGATACAAATTACAAATAGTTTAAATTGTGTTATTTGGTATAGTGTTGGAGAGACATACTTTATTCATTTTATTACATAATGTTTATTACGATGTTACAGAGGAATCTATGAGTCTGTTTAATAATTGTATATATACATTGTGTTGCATTGGTGAATGATATTTCATTAATGCAGTTCATTGTTAAATGAAGGTTAATAAAAGAGTTCTTGTATTCATGATATGTATATTGGGGACATTATTTAGTCTTGTCAGTAGACGGTATTGTTTGGTGCAGTGAAAAGTAACTGTTTTAAAGTGTTATTATTATACCGTGAAAGTAAATAATGGTAGTGAAGGCATTGCACTGAAATTGTATGGTGATGAAATTGTAAGACGGAGTTTATTTATTGTAGCCGCTTTCTAGATACGGTAGACGTCATGATCTATAGACGTGCTACTAGCCGACGCTATGGGTGACGGATAACGACGGAGGTCAACAACGTTACGACGTAACCAGGAGTCAGCAGGTGGAGATCGTCACAGGACGCATTAATCTACATATCCGCAATATGTGCGGCATGACCATCCTGACGTCAGGGAATAGCCGGCGATAGGCAACCAGCCTAATAGATATAATCACAGGACGTTACGGTTCCTGATTTCCCGCCATCGCCAATAAAGGTTGAATGCGCAGTGGAGTTAATTTCCTACGAATCCGGACGCGGTAGTAGAAGTATAGTTTATTTATATCGTTTGAAATACGAACAGTGAAAATAAGGAAAGGTAAAAGTGACAGGTTAGGGACGGTTTGATTCCGTGAGTTGTTCAGTGGTGCACAGGGGTATTAGGACTTTCTGAGTTAAAATTATTCTTTTATTATTTCAGTGTTGTATATATAGGTGTTTACTTAATTTAATATGGTTTTTATATAAAAATTAAAACTTGTAAATATTAATTGCCTTAACTTAGTATGTCTTGCTTAGTGAGTTGTCAGCCCTTTGTCATGTTGTGACACAGATCCCTCTTAGTCATAAACTGAATAAGAAAAAAAAACAGTTAAATGATAGACAGACATTTCCAAGACATCTAATCTTTCATGGATAAGTGTTCAACAACATTCGAGACGCCTCATTGCCCGTTGAAATATTGAATTCATTGTTAATTGGTCCATTGTTTCAATGTTAACAATTATAATTATGAAAACTAAAACAAATAGTTTCTTAAATATTCAGCTTACCTCGTTTGTAAACGTTTTTCTTGAAATGGCCAGTGCCGATGTTCTCTCTCTGTGTGGTTGCTTTGTTGTATTGTGATACTTTTTTTAGGAATCGCGTCAGGTTTAAGTTTAACACGTCAGGTTTAAGTTTAACACGAACAATTTGATTGTAACCAATTGATTCTGCAAGTTTTGGGTTAATGCTGTATGGATCGTCCTCAAAATGTTTTATGCACATTCGGGAGCAAAACTTAGGCACAAATTGCTTCGTGGCAGTTTGTCCTCTATTTAGACGATCTATCCACATCTTCATACTCTTTGGATCCGTGAAGGAATTTAAAAAGACTTATACTGGTTTCAGTCTTGGAATCACATCCATAAGCAACACAAATTACCATTTTTTATTCATTTTTCAATGATATTTCGATCACAATAATTTCCTCCGACACGTAAACATGTATAGATATATGCAGTAACCGTTATGTAGACCACACACCGCATGCGACCAATGACTTCATCGATCGATAAATTAAGGGGACGTAAAAGAGTACCCATCTCGCAACAATATATGTCCGGCGCAAATTAAATAGCCGTTTAAAGGCATTTTCGCAATTACCTCATTAGCATAATTCTGACAATAAATTAAGTTGTATAAACGGAAACAATGGCTAAACACCTTTAAGAAATAGTTCCGCAAAATAATTGTAAATCACTCTAACAATTTCAGAGAAGAATGGTTTTAAAGATTGATCATCCCCTTTCTGATGCCGAAGTATCCAGGGTTATGCACTGAACTTACATTCGGACGATTTCTAAACAAATATACCAGAGGAAAATGCCTGTAGACCCAATGGGTTAAGAGAGTGACCATAGTAGCATTGTCTAGTGGACCTCTACAAAGTTTGTTCAAATCAAAGCCCTGGGGTCAAAATTGGCCCCGCCCCGGGAGTCACATGTTTTACATAGAGTTATAATTTATATAGGAAAATTCTTTAAAAATGATCTTGTTCCAAACCACAAGCCCTAGAGCTTATATATTTGGTATGTAGCATATTCTAGTGGACATCTACAAAGTTTGTTCAAAGTATGTCCCTGGGGTTAAAATTGGCCCTGCCCCAGGAGTCTCATGTTTTACATAAAGTAATATAGGAAAATTCTTTAAAAATCTTCTTGTTCCAAACTGCAAGACATAGAGCTTAGATATTTGGTATGTAGCATTGTCTAGTGAATCTCTACAAAGTTTGTTCAAATCAATGACCCTTGGGTCAACTTTGTCCTCTTTCAAGTTTGTTCAAATATAGTCAAAAATCTACATTGCACATTTAAAATGGCCTGGATTACCAGGACAGCGTTATCGGCCCTCTTGGGCCTCTTGTTTATTTATTAATTTATGTGGCATTAATCGTTTTTTTTTGCATTTACTTATTTAGATACTGCAGATTATAGTTTTACTCAGTTCATCTTACACCAAACCGTATACAGTTATTCATTCATGCTGTAATCAGTAGTTTCGGTTTAAGATTTTTCAAGCGCCAGTAGCTCAGTCGGTAGCGACGCGGGCTGTCAATCCAGGGGTTGTGAGTTTGAATCCTGGCTCGGCCAACTTTCTTTCCGACGATTGAGAAAAGTCAATGCGACATGCGTCATTCGTCTTCCATATGGAAAAGCAGCCAGTTGCTTGGCAAGATTGTTGTGTGGAGTACTGGTGTGAGAAAACCATGAAATGCATGAGTAGGTGAACTGGCCGCCATGATATAACTGAGAAATTGTTAAAAACTGCCTTAAACCCCAATCAATCAATTCAGATTTTTCAATTTTTATTTTACAGGGAGACTATCATAAAAATATTTGTTAGCCGCAACTTAGCGATAGGGAAATCATGGCCAACATAATAAAAGCCTTTGTAGTTTAATAGAAAAAATGCCTCTTAGTCTTTTGACATAAAGAGGAGTTCTGAGTTTGAATCTCAGCGGGAGCACTTCTTTGTTGAGCCATTATTTCATTTTTTAGTTTTTATTTATAAAATTTATTATTACTTCACAGAGTGGCATTTATCATTATTTTGTATTTATTTATTTAGTTACCGCAGATCATAGTTTTCCTTAGTTCCTCGAAGACCAAACAATATACAATTGTTAAACCATATAGTGTTTACAAGAGCCTTGGCACTTGCGCCACCCATAACGCCCTTCCCATAAAGCTGGTCTATTTCCAGGTCCGAAATTGGGCTGGATTTGTTTGGATTATTTCCCTGAAAAAAATATGTTTTTTTAACATTAATCACAGTTAATTAAAATAAATTAAATACATGTACCATAATTATGTTAATAAAATGATCAAGTAAATGAAGTGGAATACTTTTATCCTGTTGTGTCCTAGTTTCGTGACCTTAAGCATTGATTTTCGCGCATGCTCTGCTGCTGAAATGATTTCGATATGAAAAGCGAGTGGTCAAATTATTATTTTATTTTAGATAAGTATCGACATAAACTGGTAACATAAACAAAAATAAGAAATATTTTGAAAATATGTCTCAAATATACGCCTGTTTATCGGCCGTGAATGTCAAAACGCTTTCTCCTCAGTTTGTGACCTACTTTCATATTGCCAAAATATAAAGGAAAGTAACTGGAAGAAAAATGTAAACTTAGAAAAATGCTTCCATGACATTGACGAGTTGTTCAGACAAAAAATATTTCTCGAACAATTTATTTCTTATATGTCATGAAACGAGTGCAAGGGCCAAATGTAGGAGAGAGAAGGATAAATAATATTCACTATTACAGTTAATATGTGTAACTGTTGTTTTTGAGGTAATTTCTTGTTTGTATAAAATTGTGTATAATTATTGGATGCATAATCTATTGAAGCAGTCGGTAGAGTATTCGCTCTGTTTGCAAAGGGTCTCAGGTTCAAGTCCCATACGGTTAATAACCACATATTTGTTGGTAAAACGAATCAAGTGAAATAAAAGCTATTAATATACCTTTCCGAGCCTCTTAAGGGATTTCTGTTTCGCGTGAAGAGCATCCCTGCTAAGCTGAAATACATTTGACTGGTCAGAGAAGATTTTGTGAGGATACTGGTGTCTACGCAGTTTGCGATCAATACTCGAAATCATATTTAGTATTGTTGATGGTTCATATTCAGCACCGTCGGGTTTTCTGACAGACAGAATGTAGTTTGCCAGGTACTCGTCTAGGATATCCGACTCAATTTCATGAACATTTCTTATTTCTTGTTTGGATAAGAGGAACCTTTCAAACTTGGCAACATCTGATAGTGTTTTTTTTAGAGTGTTCTTATTCTCTTCATTCTGGATTAATTTTCTTACATCTTCTGAAGAAATGTGCATAAACTCTGCTGGTTTTGTGACAGTGTGTGTACTGGTTATTTCAGGTGTGGTTTGAATTGGAAATGATTCAACCTGAGCAGGTGCTTCAGAGTTAATGGTTGGGAATTCTACTGTTTGATTATTGTAACTTGTTATATCAGTGTTTAAAATGGGAATGGCAGTTAGCATGTTGCTGGGACAGGGGTCTTCTTGCATGTCAGTGAACAACAGGTTGATGTCAAAACCCTGTTCTTGTAAGAATTCAGTGCTGGTCATTTCAGCTACAGCAGTAGTGGGTGAATTTTGATCGTTCATACTGCTATCATTATAAAAATCATCCCAAATAACATCAAAGGTCCCCTGACTTAAATCTTGACTCATTTGTAGGTCAGTACAGCCGACAATGTTTACAAAATTCCGGTTACTATAGACGCTTGTTTACTACACGTCGTATTTAGGTCAAGCAAATTCGTTTATAAACTTGTGTTTGAACCGTTATAACAAAATAACAAAAACAAACATGTTAAAGTAAATATTTTTTTATTTAAACAACTGAAATCGCTGTCAATTTATCGCCGATAGTTGCTGTATTTATCGATTGAAGTTGGAATTTACAGCGACGCTCTTGCTAAAAAAGTAGTACCGGCTAGCAGGTGCCCGCCAGCTTATCACGTGACCAACTGACGTATATCAAAATAAATATACGGCACCCTGTTATCGGGTCGAAATTGCTACACGTGACAGGATAAATACCAATATGGGCCATGTGGTTTATTAGTGACAGTGTTGTGGTGATATGATTGCTCTGAATATCTATAGAGAATCTACATAATAAACACAGTATTTTAATTCCAGTTAGGGGTATCATATAACCGTTTCCTCCCCAATTTAATACAGATGACATTCAATGCATCTAATGATTTTTACAACTTTTGAAAATATATTAAAGGGACAAACATGAAATTTATAGCTTATGACAATCACAAGTTTGTGTGAAGCAAATTTATGACTATGATTCAGTTCTGGCAGTTCAAAATATTTACTACTGACATGCCACTGGCTATAACAATATTTATTTCAGTAACAAATATATTAGAATTTTTTTTATATGTTATGGCAATAAAAAAAGATTATATAAACAACCCTTTACACATCAACTTGGTCAAGTCAGTAACGAAATATATGACACCCTAATAAAATTGTTTAGTGTTTCCCTAACATCAAATAATCATTGTAGATCTAGCTTTTATAGTTTTTAAAATCAGTTTAATATAAACATGTATAAATTTAGTTAAGTGATGCCTTGCATTTGATCATACTATGAACAGTTTCAATGCGACAGATTGTAACAAAATAACCTCAGATAATAATTGTTGAAAATAGAAAACGTATAACAAGTATTATTATATAGGCTTGGCCTTAGTTTATATAACCATATGTATAGAGTATGCACAGTGTCAGTATCTAGAACATTATTTTCGTAAGCCTATTTCAAGCACAATGGTGGTACATTTTGTGAGAAGTAAAAATCAATAACTTTTGATTATCTTTTTATATATTTGAGTTAGTTGCAAGTTAGTTTCATTTAAATCGGTTGAGTATTAAACATTTGGATGATTTAATTTGGGGAAAATATAAATCTATGCATATCGTTCAGTTGGCCTTTTGCTAAAGTAAATTTATATAATCAGTTTGACAAGCTCGTGCTGCATGAGTATTTCGCGGTTCCAGGTGTGTCTTGGCTACTTAACTGAGGGACAATGTGTGCGTTTTGTCAGTCAAATATCAACCTCGCTAGGAGTCAGTTGGTGACCATTACATGCGGAATTGTGTAAGTACAGACTTATCTTTATTTTGATTTTATTTAAATTGTTGAATGGTAAGTCAATTTAACGGATTCTTTATTCATTGTTTTAAATTATTTCGAGAAAAGGAAGTAGCTATAATTTTGAAAGATGTTTAAATTGATACAAATTACAAATAGTTTAAATTGTGTTATTTGGTATAGTGTTGGAGAGACATACTTTATTCATTTTATTACATAATGTTTATTACGATGTTACAGAGGAATCTATGAGTCTGTTTAATAATTGTATATATACATTGTGTTGCATTGGTGAATGATATTTCATTAATGCAGTTCATTGTTAAATGAAGGTTAATAAAAGAGTTCTTGTATTCATGATATGTATATTGGGGACATTATTTAGTCTTGTCAGTAGACGGTATTGTTTGGTGCAGTGAAAAGTAACTGTTTTAAAGTGTTATTATTATACCGTGAAAGTAAATAATGGTAGTGAAGGCATTGCACTGAAATTGTATGGTGATGAAATTGTAAGACGGAGTTTATTTATTGTAGCCGCTTTCTAGATACGGTAGACGTCATGATCTATAGACGTGCTACTAGCCGACGCTATGGGTGACGGATAACGACGGAGGTCAACAACGTTACGACGTAACCAGGAGTCAGCAGGTGGAGATCGTCACAGGACGCATTAATCTACATATCCGCAATATGTGCGGCATGACCATCCTGACGTCAGGGAATAGCCGGCGATAGGCAACCAGCCTAATAGATATAATCACAGGACGTTACGGTTCCTGATTTCCCGCCATCGCCAATAAAGGTTGAATGCGCAGTGGAGTTAATTTCCTACGAATCCGGACGCGGTAGTAGAAGTATAGTTTATTTATATCGTTTGAAATACGAACAGTGAAAATAAGGAAAGGTAAAAGTGACAGGTTAGGGACGGTTTGATTCCGTGAGTTGTTCAGTGGTGCACAGGGGTATTAGGACTTTCTGAGTTAAAATTATTCTTTTATTATTTCAGTGTTGTATATATAGGTGTTTACTTAATTTAATATGGTTTTTATATAAAAATTAAAACTTGTAAATATTAATTGCCTTAACTTAGTATGTCTTGCTTAGTGAGTTGTCAGCCCTTTGTCATGTTGTGACACAGATCCCTCTTAGTCATAAACTGAATAAGAAAAACAAAACAGTTAAATGATAGACAGACATTTCCAAGACATCTAATCTTTCATGGATAAGTGTTCAACAACATTCGAGACGCCTCATTGCCCGTTGAAATATTGAATTCATTGTTAATTGGTCCATTGCTTCAATGTTAACAATTATAATTATGAAAACTAAAACAAATAGTTTCTTAAATATTCAGCTTACCTCGTTTGTAAACGTTTTTCTTGAAATGGCCAGTGCCGATGTTCTCTCTCTGTGTGGTTGCTTTGTTGTATTGTGATACTTTTTTTAGGAATCGCGTCAGGTTTAAGTTTAACACGTCAGGTTTAAGTTTAACACGAACAATTTGATTGTAACCAATTGATTCTGCAAGTTTTGGGTTAATGCTGTATGGATCGTCCTCAAAATGTTTTATGCACATTCGGGAGCAAAACTTAGGCACAAATTGCTTCGTGGCAGTTTGTCCTCTATTTAGACGATCTATCCACATCTTCATACTCTTTGGATCCGTGAAGGAATTTAAAAAGACTTATACTGGTTTCAGTCTTGGAATCACATCCATAAGCAACACAAATTACCATTTTTTATTCATTTTTCAATGATATTTCGATCACAATAATTTCCTCCGACACGTAAACATGTATAGATATATGCAGTAACCGTTATGTAGACCACACACCGCATGCGACCAATGACTTCATCGATCGATAAATTAAGGGGACGTAAAAGAGTACCCATCTCGCAACAATATATGTCCGGCGCAAATTAAATAGCCGTTTAAAGGCATTTTCGCAATTACCTCATTAGCATAATTCTGACAATAAATTAAGTTGTATAAACGGAAACAATGGCTAAACACCTTTAAGAAATAGTTCCGCAAAATAATTGTAAATCACTCTAACAATTTCAGAGAAGAATGGTTTTAAAGATTGATCATCCCCTTTCTGATGCCGAAGTATCCAGGGTTATGCACTGAACTTACATTCGGACGATTTCTAAACAAATATACCAGAGGAAAATGCCTGTAGACCCAATGGGTTAAGAGAGTGACCATAGTAGCTCGTATTGAGCATTTTGTGTTAAGATGAAATAATATTTATAGTGGGTTACGATAGAGAAAGGGAATCACTCGAAAATGATCGTTTAGTGCATACTTTGATTGTTCCTTCTATATTTCAAATGAAAAAGTTATATTAATGCGATAAACTATTATTGTATATTTTGATATTGCCTTTTTTAAAAAAATGCATTTAGAAAATTAATAATTGTTTGTTAAATTGACATTGATGATTTATCGAACAATAATCGTCCCTTCCGTATTTTTATAATGCTATTCTCGCAATGATTTGATTGTTCTATTTAGGTGCTAATTTTTACTCCACAGTATGGTCAATAAAGCATGCAAGATAAATTAAATCGTGGACAGAATGACACCAGAAAACGTGTGATGATTTTCCTAACACACTCAGAAGATTGATTTATCTTCTTATCAAGCTATGTTCACGTGCAAATTATCGTAATTTCAATTAAGATCCCTTGTTTTACCTCACTTTAAGTTCAGAAAAGCGAACTAATGTCTTATATTTACCATTGAAAACATTCGCATCGTAGAGTGATAACATTATTTAATGACATACTTTTGAACCAAATATCTGCTAGTTAATACTAGAAGTTCTTAAATCCATCTTGATTTTGTGTACAATGTGTAAATCCGATAAACTTATATCAAACATCTTCGACCACTAAATGTAAAGCCCATTTATATACGTTCAAATTCAGTGGAAATCGAGCATTGGGCCACAAACAATTCAAACGATGTATGACGTTAAATAAATGAATTGGACCACGAAAGAAAACTTTAATACCCATGGCAGATATTGTTGAAAACGGAAATATTTCGCAAGACCAACAAGGTAGTTATTACACTTTGAAATCCAAGTTTCCTCGAATGCCTACTCGACTTCAAATGTGTTAGGGGATTAGGGGGCCTTGTAAAGGGTAAATTATATATTTAGTTTGTAGATGACTTTGGAAAACCTTATTAAAAGCTTTTGATATAGATACAAAAAAGAAAGTTCAAAATATCTTTATCACATAAATATCTTTAATTAATTAGTAATTATTTTGTTATAAATATGTAGTACACACTTTTTATCATTCAAACACACCACATATTTATCATAATCCTTTTCCTTATTTAAAGTAAGAGCATAATGTTCAAACACTTTAATAGTTATTAATTAAATTCAAACTCTCACATTCTTCTGGTTTTAAGGGCACTGATGAAGATGTGTACATCGGGTGCAGGTGAGTAGTGTTCAATTCGCGGTTATACAAAATACTTTAAAGGTGCTGAACTACAGATTATAGATAGTATAGTCAAAGTTTTAAAACTGTTTAAAAGTTGTCTATACATATTGAAATCAAAATTCTTGAATAAAATTAGATTAATAATCTCACTTTCCAGTACAATAAACATCTAAATATTGATCGTTTATGCTTCTTTTTTACTAGACATACCCAGTAACCAAATTGTGTACATTTTTGTCACTTTCAATTGACTGGTTTTCAACATTTACTGACAAAATAGTTTTGAACTATTTAGTACTTACTTTGTTGTCACTATTTGCATCTGTAGTTTAACACCTTTAATTAGGGTGAAATTTATCCATTCATTGGCTGTCAGTGTTACGGAATCAAATTTTCTACTTATATATCGTTGACAAGATACAAGTACGCAACTTGAGTAACGAACCATTGGGTTCGCTATGGACTGGTTCAGTTTCGACTTGCTTATATGGGCTATGGATTATAAGTATTGTATTGATGAAGGACAACGGACAAGAATATAATGCTCGTATATTTAATAAAGTAAATTAAGTACAAGTTTACAACAGGTTGACATGTCCAGGTCCGTTCTGAAACGAGAAAAGAAATACTTTTCCATTAAGTGTGTTAAAGAGAGCGTTTGTTTGTCCGCACTGGAAATAATTGTTATTCCATGCTTAATAAACCTTATCGACCTTAATGTCAACTCTCAACAACACTGTCGATAAGGGGTTTCTGTTACTCCGTTGGAGATGGTGCATATACACACATCAAGATGATTTTAATATACCCTACGCTGTACACTCAGATACGGCGGGTTCCTGAGATGCAATTTGACGAGAGACCATAATTGAGCCATTGAGCGAGAAAATCAAAATTGTGGGCTCTGCGTTAAGCATCGATCCGGTTCAGCCTAAGCATGCCGTGCAGGTTAATCCGGGCAGACACTTTTCGCCTCATATTAATAACTTGCATTGTTAACTAATATAATTTAACAAGACTAACATCATCCGTAGAGGTTGCTTGTTTTGCTTTTCCAATAGCAAAACCTCTTTTTGCACAGTTTATGTTTGCACCACCAGCATTTTCCAATGTCTTTCTGAACTTTCGGCAGTATTTCCTACATTAGCAAACCCATTGTCCCTTAGTAGAATAACCGCTACCTGTCTAACCGCAGTAGTAATAAGAATATGGTTTCAGCGCACTTTTCACTTTTGGAATGCGTAAGCTTTTGACTAATTATCCAAAGCCTAAACATCCATTGTTTGAACTATTAACTACAGGTTCACCTATGTTGATTACGATTAAAACAGTTTGATCCAACTCAAAAAACGCTTTTGCCTGGAACCGCATATGGGAGTATATTCGAAATGAGAAGCTTTCCAAGAGGTAAGGCAAAGGTGCATATAATATCTGCATAACTATACCATATGGCGCGAATCTATGATAATGACAGAAGCTTATAGATATCCGACTTCCTCACTACGATAGGGAATAAATAAAGGACTGGCTCTATCATTGACTATATTCATTATACTTATGTGTTTCTGTTTATTTTGATTATTGAATAATCCCATTCTATACAATTCAATTATTTATCATACCCATTTATTTTGAATTTTTTCATATACGTTTCTTAAGTTTCCACAAAATCGTCACTGTTAATTAAAGCTAAAAGCTTATTGAATATATCTGCGACTACATCTTTTTCAGCATAACCACTTCTGACTGTTTGACTATTTGACAATAAGATAGTAATAGTGGAATTTTCTATGATGCATTTTGAGTTTTGTCTTCTTTTTTTTCTCATTTTTAGTTTATTTTGTAAAATACGTATTACCGCAGGAACTAAGCCTAAAGCTGATATAAAAACGAGAATTGCTGGTACTGTAGCAAGTATTGCGCTTGATCCGAGTAATCCAGAAACAATATCTATTCCTGTACTATTTTTTCCACAAAATCTGTAACTCTTTCTATATGCTGCTACGTATTTTGTAAGATATACGTTTAGTTCTGAAATAGTTTCAATTTTCTGTCTGTTTCGAGTTGATCCGGGGTTCATTGTTTTTGCTTTGATAATTTATCAAGAATTTGTATTCCTTCGTTTATTAGGCTTCGATTATTGTTTCCAGCTACGATGGAACCGCAAACTAATTCCAGTTTACTAATTAAATCATCAACACAATTGCAATTATTTTAACTTAATTTACTTATAGGCATTTCGCTTAATTCCGTTAATTCTTGAAATAATTGCTTTGACGAATCGGATTAAAGTTTATTGCTATTATACCTTTTCGTGATTAGGACAATACAATCGTCATCTATATTTTCTCACATTACTATTCCCGAGCCATTAGATGCAATTAATTTCTTTTTAAAATATTGTTTTGGTACATTAATTTGTAAAGAGCAAAATATTGATTTAGACGGTTACTATTCCGCTACGAAAAAGCAATAGGATTTTCTTTATGTAGACAAACACAGGAAATTAGTCAAGAGAAATTTCTTGTGGATGTATAAGATAAATTTTAATATATAATATAAATGAGTTGTTTAACGAAATATTAAAAAGAGATGAAAGTATAGAAAGAACAGTAAATTTCAATGTAGATCTAAACGCTTACGCGAAAAAGAAATTATTAGCGGATTACCATAAGAAAGACTAATCGCGGGAAGAAAAATAATTATTAATTTACTGGAACCAACGGATCCGAACGACGCCGCTTAAACATTTTGTGGTAACACGCGAATTTATATTAATAAATAAATATGAACTTGGAGATATATCGGAAAACCTAGCTTCTATCGGGGAAAAGGCGAACGATCAGATATTATCCGTTCAAAACCAGATAACAGAAACAAAAAATAAACTCATCGATATTCACAACTTTTTTGTAAGAGATATATATTTACAGTGTTTTTCTAGGGTGCAAGATGTAATAACGAATCATACTATTAATTGTATAGAGATAAATTGAACACAAAAGATTGAAATGCCGGATGAAAATTATTAGTATTTATTTTTTCAAAATTACCATAAAATGTTGCCAATTCCATTTGTAATATACGCAGATTTTGAAGCAATAACTTCAAAATTAGAAGGCGCTTTTGAAAATGATTCTCGAAATGCATACACCGAAAAATAGCAAGATCGCGTTGACTGTGGTTATTGTTATTAAGTCGTTTGCTACTATGATGATCAATTGTCAAAACCCGTTGTTGTATATAGGGGTATAAATGCGGTCTATAAATGTTTAGAAAGCTTACTAGAAGAAGAAAAGTACTGCAGGGACACTTTTAATACTCATTTTGAAACATACCTAACAATGACTCTAAAAGAAGAAGATACATTTAAGAATGCAAAGAGTTACCATATATGCGTAGGCGCCGCTTTATAAACGATAGCAGATACATAGTTAGAGATCACTGCCATAGCACCGGAAACTTTAGAGGAGCGGCTCACATTAAATGCAACTTATATTACAGCTTAGCTAAAAATAAAATCCCGTAATTGTTCACAACTAAAGATATGGAAAAGCGTATGGCCTTCATGTTTGAAAGAAACTTAAAATGTATTGATTCGTTTCAATTTATGTCCCCATCATTAAGCAATTTGGCAAAGAACTGCCTATATTTTAAGTACACAAAATAATGAGATAAAACTATGAAGTTGTTAAAATAAAAGGTGGTATATCCCTATGACTAAATGGATTCATTTGATAGGTTTGAAGAGTGTGCATTACCACCAAAAAAGATTACTATTCCTTGTTATATGATGAAAATATAAGTGATAAAGATTAGCATTCACTAAAATTATCAAACCTCGCATTGCATATCTTTTATGGTTAGATGAAGGTAAAGAATTGTATAATTATATACCACACATTTAATGAAGGGAATGCTGTTGTAATAGAAAGATTTAACAGAATATTAAAGCGTATTATGTGGAAATATTTTACAGCAAATAATACAAATACTTACTTCGACAAAATACAAGACATGGTTGATACATACAATAGCACAAAACACAGTAGTATACAAATAAAACCAAATGAAGCAAGTTAAGATAAAAATAGTGGTACGGTTTACTTCAATTTGTATGGGAAATTAGGCAAACCTCCTCCAACAAAGGCAAAGTTTATGATTTGGAGATCAAGTAAGAATTAGCAAACTTAAACGCTACTTTGAAAAAGGGTATACACCAAACTGGACAGAGGAAATATTTGTTATTCATCAATTTCTTAATACAAATCAAATAACGTACAAACTGAGAAATTTAAATCGAGGGTTCTTTTAACGAACAGGAATTATGTTCAGCCAAACAAGAAATATTTAGAATAGAAAAAGTTATAAGAAGAATTATAAAAAGAAAATTGCATTAGTTAAATGGAGTGGATATAGTCATGCATTTAATTCTTGGGTTACTTTCAAGAATATGGAAGAAAGATAACCTACCACCTCCTTAGATAAAAGAATTGGATCAAACTGTTATAATCTTAATCAACATGGGTGATCCTGTAGTTAATTCTTCAAACAATGGATGTTTAAGCTTTGGATAATTTGGCAAAAGCTTACGCATTCAAAAAGTGGAAAGTGCGTTATTCTTATTAATACTAACGTCGCCTCAATAACGGCCACCACCAAAACTGCCTCTGCCGTATCCTACTCCATTTCCTCCTCCGCCGTATCCACCACCACCATATCCGCCAAGTCCACCGTATCCGCCACCACCGCCATATCCGCCACCACCGCCACCGCCATATCCGCCACCACCACCACCGCCATATCCACCACCACCGTAACCGCCTACGCCATATCCGCCACCGCCAAAGCCGCCACCACCTCCATCTATAATCAAACGAACATATGCAATCATTTGTTGCACCTTGTTTTTGTATCATATAAAGGAGTGTGGTAGTGCAAATAAGTGGGATGTCGTCTAGTTTTACATCTATTGACCTATGCAGTCAGTCTAGACAATAGTAAACCTGTTTGCATACACGAACTAGCTAGATTCGTTACATTCGAAGACGCAACAAGTCTTTTTTCGACTGACGGTAAAGTTAATTTAGCCCGTACTCATCAAGTCCTTCGACTTTTTTCTGTCTACCTTCACGTAGAAAGATCATAGAATAATTTCAAAAATTATTTGATTTCCAAACCCCAAGCTTTGTTTATACCAATACAAGGCTGCATAAAAATATAAGTCAGCTGATTGTATTTCAATAACGTAAATAACCAATAATAAAACCGTCTTACGACTCAAGTAAGTAAGTAAATAGTTTATTAAAGTGACATTGGTATAAAATATATGATAACACATACTGCAAAGTTTGTTTGTAAAACACCCGACCCCATGGGCCTATATGTCACTATATATAAAGGTAATGTCTATGTACGTACATTTATATTTTCTTATCTGTTTGTGGTTCATGGAGTCTATATACATATATACATATATACACATGTACATTATTCTATCGATGGTCTCGTTTGAGTAGGCCGAAGCTAGAGTTTGTATAATATGTGGGTATTGCATCTCCGAACGAAGCCACCAATAGTTCAGAGTCCATGTATTTTATATTAACAGGACGACATTGAATGTGTTTTGTAACTGTATGTTTTATTTCTCTTTCAAAACTTATAAGGCTAGCGAACATATACTCTAGCATATGTTGTAAATATTGTCCGGAATCGTTGCTGTATTTATAAGTAGTGTAGTATATACATCGGCGTGTAGGAGCTCTGCAAGATTGAGCCGTAAACATTCGACCGTTTCATAATACGAGAGAAGTAGATAAATCGTATCTAATATCTGCTAATAACATGTAGCTTCTATATTCATAAGCGTACAACGATTCATGATGGTTCCACAATCTGCATGTTAAACCTTCAAAACGTACGTCAACTCATTTAGAATTTGAATGCCGTAAAAAATACTCCATGATTAAGATACAAAATTGAAAAAGGTCTTTGACTATTTAGTTTATAACTGAGCTGTCCCACGAGATAACCAACAGTATGGCCTCTGCTTAATGTATCGACACAATCAGTCTCAGGGGGATAGAGGTATAGAGTAATGATTCATGAAATAGAAAATCCACAAGAGGCGAAAAGTGTCTAATCGGATAAGCCTGTGCGGTATGCATAGGCTGATCCAGTTCGAGTCCGCAATGTTGGTTTTCTCGCGGGACGGCTCAATTATTATGTTACTTTATGCACAATACAGAGTACGTGGTAACATAGCAAAGTAAGAACACATCTTCACGGATTCGCGATCACTCGATCATCTAATAGATATATGAGCCCGCGAGAAAACCAACATTGTGGACTCTCTGGATCAGCTTAAGCATGCCGCACATGCTTACCCTTACCCCCCCCCCCACAGAAGGAATGTGTCAGACCTGATCAGCCTGCGCGAACTGCGCATGCTGATCTGGGTCGATAGATTACGTAGAGACCATATTGTTGGTTTTTTCGCGGGGCGGCTCAAATATAATATCGTTTAACTTCAACCTATTTCACGAATGAAAATAGCGTAACAGCAATTCTGTTATTTCAACTTGCATCAAGTATTTTCTTTTTGGCAATAGCTTTATAATCTTAAGATATAATAGGAATGTTTGAAAGGTCTAAAACTACTTCGTGGCAGAAAAGAAAGGAAATACAAAAATAATATAAAAAGATAACTTACAGGGTATATGGCTATAGCTCGCGGCTACACATAAAACGAGAACTAGAAAGCAGTGGACGATCCTCATGGTTGCGGCTGTTGTTAAGGAACACCGGCCGTTGGTACTGTAGCTCGGTAGATCACGGTTCTTTTATATTAGTTTATCACACGTTGATGGGCTACGATTGATTGTGATGATCGAACACAACGGTTTGATCGATCAGAAAAGTACAAGCTACCGCCAGGTACGGTATTTTGCACACGTTTCAACAGGTCCCTTAGGCTATAGAAAACGTTTGGTGTATCTTTAGGAAGTTGTATGTTTGAGAGTGTTATATACTCTTTACAACACTGTTTTTCTGGTCAGGCATCTGGAAATTAAACAAACACTATGAAAGTCATTATGCTATGTTTTTCAAAAATCAATATGCCATGTTTGTTATTTTACCCCCTTTTCGATGGCGACCGGTGGCCATATTATTTAACAAACCAATATGGCTTGAAAGATATCTGTTCAGGGTCACTTAATTTGTATTTTTGCCATATTATCTAGAAATCAGACACGTTCTTTCTGACTGTTGGTCATGATATTCAACCAATCAATATGGATTGAAAGAACTGTGTCCAGGTTCAATTAATGAACATTGCTGTCTAGTATCTTGAATTATGAAGTGTTGTTATTTTAACTCATTTCTGATACCTCTAATCAGCCTTTTTCTAATAAATCAATTTGACTTGATATTTTTTATAGAGGATCAACCAATGAACATTTCTGCTAAATAAATCTTGATTCAGACAAGCACTTTCAGAGACGAAGAGTTTTTGAATGTCCTCATATTACCTCATTCGTGATGCCGCCCACTGGACATGATTATAAACCAATCAATATGACTTGATAAGTTTCGCAGGGGGTTCCTTAAGAAACACATTTGCTGAAAAATCTTTTGAATCATTCAAACAGTTTCAGAGTTTTTAATGTTGTTATTTTCCCCTTTCTTGATGTCGCCACCAACAGAAGTTATACATATAACTTAAATTCGGACACAAACAATACTATGGAACGTTCCATTTTTCCCCCATTTTACTCCCTACTTGATGCCGCCTGTTGTCATATGTATAAACTAATCAGTATGACTTGGAACAGTTTTGTAGGGGTGTCTTAAGAAATTATTCTGCCAAATACTCGTTAAATCATTCAGAGGTAAATATTTTTAAATCATGTTATATTTCCTTTCTGACGACACAAACAGAAGTTATGAATAGAACTTAAATTCGAACAATCATAATACCAGAAGTGCATTTCTGTGCTTTTGAATTTCATCATTTAACTCCCTTCTTGAGGCCGTCTGGTGGCCATGTTTATAAACTAATCAATATGAATTGAACAGTTGTGTAGGGGGTTACTTAATGAACATATCTGCCATATTAATTTTTTTTTTTGGTTATTTTACCAATTGATTGATGAAATGAAACAATATCAATTTGTTTTGTTCATGAAAGGTGGTTGATGAAATAAATCAGTTATATGGTCTGTTACTGACCCACTACGGAAAACAAAGAATTTAACAAGCGTAGGACATGCATTATATTGATACCTTCATTGATTTTTTTTTTCTATGGAAAGGGAAGTTACTTTGCATGACATTCAACTTCGTAGTCGTTATGATATATTGTAAACAAATCGCTGTTAAAACTATCAAGATATTATACAGTGTATAGATCTATTTTAACATAGGCAACTGAAAAAACTTCCAGTCAGCTTGATCTGAGAATAGACGCCATATTGAATTTACTCACCCCCTATAGAAATATAGGGGGTGTGCACGTGACAGGCTTTAACCAATGAAATTGCTAGAATTTCGTGGGAAGCGAAATAAATTGTCATCACAGTAGCTCACATTGAGAATTTCGTCTTTATGTGAGCTAGAAGTGACAACGTGCACTATGTTTACAAATTACTACTGATTTGGCGTACAAATTGTGACCTGAACTGCTAAGAATGGCAACATGTCGAGTAGTGCTTCCAAATGCAAACTACATATTACTGAGCGTTCAGCGGTTATAAATTTCGGCAAAATATCAATCATCTGTGGATACATATCCCAAAGGTTTGCTGTGCAGAATTTGGAAATAGACAACTGAAACTTGCTCAGCTGACTTACCACTTCAAAAAACCGTTCATTACTGCCAATAACTGATATGATCTAACAATCGCTTTTTCATGTATTATTAGCTGTACGGTTCCCCACCGGAATCCTTCAAAAATTCTGCCATTTTGGTGAAGATCATAGATTATCCGTTCAAAGCAATGTCTGTAATGGACAAGGAGAGCTTACCTTTTTTACTACCCGTATGGCTAGGTGTAAGATCTCCGCTTAATTGTTTGGGCTTTTCTCTGCCTTTTCCAAAACAGACACTACACTTTGGATGTTAGACAGCGTCAGCTGCATGGAGGTCACTCACCATGTTAATTCTAGCAAGGACCTCGTCAGACCAATAGTCTTTCTTAGTCTTTTTTCCGAACCTTAAGCATCTCAAGCTGTTTAGCCAAATTAGAACAGGTAACACAATTTGAGCAAAAGAGACAATCGGTATGTGAAGAAAATACAAGTCTCACTTATTTTCTTTGAAAAGAGGGAAAATAAAATTTAAACTTATGAAACGATTAATGAAACAATGCTTTGTGAAAAAAATACATGAAAATCTTAATCTAGATTAAATGAATGTGTAAAGGTGGAGGAAAACCACAGCCTTTTGTAACCTTGACAGCAAATTAACTGAACAGTCAAAAAGTGAGCTGATTTTAGTCAGGTGGACGTAAAATAAAACATACACCCCTAGAAAGATTAGTGAAGGAATTGAGTTGTACGGTGCAGCAACACACATGGGCAAGTAGAGAACGATATGACATCATGCATTGTTTATTCATTACGTATTTGTGACTTCACCTAGCAGGTCACTTGTTTTGTTTCAATAAGTATTGGTTAAACACTGTTTTCAATGGATTCTCAAACAAATTGAAAGCATTTATTCACCACTTACCAGTAATGGGTGAATAACGATCAGTTACTGACAGAGGGGAAAATATGCAGCAAAGAGTTCTAGCCACAGCAATAGGTTTTTACTGAAATTTCATAGTGAAAGTGATAAATAGTTAGATATTACAATATTAAGGAAACAGTGTCTCAAAAAGCTTTATTGTTTCCACATTATGTGTGTGTTTGATGATAAAGCATACTATTTATTATTTTGCAAAAACTGTCTCTGTGCAAAAGTGTCCATGGTGATTTTACAACGGTCTTGGGCTATAACGCTAAGTTGAATATATTTCATTAAAAGTATTTCTTGTAACCAGTACCTGTGTTTGAACGTTATTATGCCACAAGGTATAGGTGTTTAAATACATTGTTGACGACGTATGGCAATGCACGTCGGACACAGTGTGGTCACAGTTGCTCACATTGAGTATTTTATCTTTAGGTGAGCTATTAATGTAAGTGTGCACCATGTTTACAAGTTACAAAAAATGATACTTTGAAAGAGGATTAAAGTGATGCATCGTGTCAACCAGACACCGGAATTGAAAAGGTTTCTCTTAGCCCAGTATTGTTTAGAGATGTTCGATATGATAAGACTAAGGCTCCAGTGTCCTGTTTCAACCTCTCCGATTTGATCCGAATTTTATGATACGCGCTTTGAAGATTCAGATGTTATTTAAATACCAATATATGCACAGGCATATACGTAGTATGTACTCGATTCCCTTACCAAATTTGTCTAACCTTATATGGTAGCAGTAAGTTAGCAGTCGTATTTGAGGCCAATAGCGTATACGAGAACAGCCTTGATCGTTTATGTGACGAAAATAGTACACCTCCAGATAGCCGTTAGAACAGTTCAATATGACTTAAACATTTTTCTGTACTGGGTCAACAAAAATGTGTTATAATTCTAAAGTTCACTCTGTTCTTGTGCCGACTCAGTGGTGAAGCGGTAGAGCTACCGCCTAGGGTGTGGTAGGTCGCGTGTTCCACTTACACAGGAAACGCCGTGATGTAACTGAAAACATGTTAAAAGCGGCGTACAACACCAAACAGTGATTTCATCAACTTGTGGCTAAGTTGTTTATCCAATCAGTATGATTTTAACAATTTGTATAGGGGATCAATTAGGAAATAGTTCCGCTAAATTAATTCAAATAATCCCAACAATTTCAGAGGAGAATGGTTTTAAAGTTTGATCATCCCCCTTTCTGATGCCGCAGCATCCAGATTTATGCACTGCACCTTAAGTTCGGATGCTTTCTAAACCTAGACAAGATTACCAGAGGCACATTCCTGTGGAGCCAGTAATTTAATAGTGTGACCATAGTAGCTTATATTGAGCGTGTTGTGCTGAGGGGAACTAAATAAAAAATGTGATAAATGATTATGTTTACATTACAGAGATTAATCGATATTTACGGCTATTAGTGCAAGTACGTACCATTGTTACTAATTAAGATAAATACCAACACCTTCAATGATCACTAAAGTCTAGCGCCGCGGTAAATAGACACATATACTGGAATTTGTCCGCGACACTCCGTAGTAGAAAAGGAATTTATTACCACTCTAAAGGTAACGTGTATTTTGAACGAAGCCTACTTTCCAAGTTCAGCATGAGATAGCAAGATGTTCGATATAATAAGAGTAAGTCTCCATGGTTGGTCAAACCCGTGAAGTTGAGTGTTCTGTTCCAACCTGACATGATATGCGCTTTGAGGACTCGGACTTTATTTAAGCATCTAAACATGCACAGGCATACACGTAATATTTACTCGTTTTACTGACCAAATTATTTTAACCGTATATGTACGTAAATAATCGTATTTCAGGCCAATAACGTAAACCAAACGCGCATTGGTCGTTTAAGTGATAACAATAGTACACTAACTGGTGCCCCGTTGGCTTTAATAAAAAAAAACATCAGATGTTGATGCAGTGATTGCATTAATTAACTTTGTGCAATACTTCTTAAACAGAAATAAACGTTTATATGTAGGTGTTGTTGATCTTAGATAGTATATATATATACATATATTAAATTAAAGAAATCAGGAATACGTGGAAATGTTTTACGCGTAATCATAAATATTTATTCGTAAGTAGGATCATGTGTTTTAACATTTTAACGTGTTTTCCGACTTCTTCGAACATGAAATCGGTTATACGACAATGTGAAAATACATCTCCCAATTTAATATCTCAGTTCTTAGGCGAATATGAAAACAATTTACAAGAACATTTATAAAATGGGAATTTATTTGATGTTTTTACATTTACAATTCTATAACTAGGAAGGAGCGCTGGGTGAAAATAATGATATTATTGAGGTAGTTGATGATTTTAATTACTTGGGAACTATTTTTTACTATACAAGGTCTATTGCAAATAAAGTTGAATATATTGTACGTAAACAATAAGACGCTTTATGCTGTGTGTTGAAAAGATTGTCGCATATATTCGTTGCAAGCTAATGCTATATGTCTATATGATTCTTCTGCCGGGTAAAATTTGTGTTATGGAAGCTTCCCTAAGAACGTATACATTTAAAATTGTTTTCTCACATTGTAAAACTGTAAATAGCATGATATTTAATCCTTACCCATATACAACACAATTGAAGCCGACAACTTTGAAATCATCTTTGTAGAAATATGGAAAATACGAGGGACGTTCGGAAAGTTTTGAGACAACGTCCATTTTAACACTGTTCCTTTGACAAATCGTTATGAAACTTAAGCATGTATGAGAATATTATATTTCAAAGCTTATATTCAGATTATAGTATTGTGATGTCAGCCATATTTTTATATTCGTATCCAAAACAACATGCGTTGTAAAGACACGGCGCAACCCTAAATTTCTCGATTACACTGCACTTTATTGAACACACACAATCATAATAAAAACGCGCGAAACGTTGTAAAACATACATGACGTTATTCTTAATTCATAACATCATTTGCTGAAAGTATTCCGGAAGTAATAATTTAAATACACGCACCTAGAGAATCATACTTATTAAGCGCATAATGCAGACGCAAACAAAAGAGGAACAGCGGATTTTCATTAACATATTTGGTTAACCTCGGGAAAACGCCACCGGAAACTAAGGAGCAGTTGGAGAGGGCTAATAACGGAGAAACTGTGAACAAGGCACTTGTGGACAGATGGAATGAACATTTCAGTGACGGTAGGACATGTACAAAGTACAAACACATATCATTTTGTCCGTCTGTAGTTGATGAAAAGGTTGCGATTATGTAAAGAACGCGCTTAATACAGATCGGCGAATGACTGTGAAGGATTTAGCAAATGTGTGCTATATTGGTGGAGCGACTGCTTACAAGATTTTGACAGAAGATTGTATTTGAAAAGTGGATGAAAAGACATGCGAAATGGGTACAGTGCATCGGGCGATTCTTTGAGAAGGAGTTAAATTAGGAACTGCGTTAAAACAGCATTATTGTTTAGACGTTAGGTGAAAACGACGTTACTGCGCCGGGGACCCTTTAGATATCTTTTTCTATGTATTGTTGTTAATGTATGTATTGCGTTATTTGAATGAAAATGGTACCATTCAGTAAATTATAACTTAAAGATAAACTGTGCAAATGTTTATTCACTGTTTCCGACTTATCATTAAAAAACAAAGATAGTCTCAAAACTATCCGAATGTCCCTCGTATCTATAAATGAAGAACAACTTAAAAGAGTAGAAACATTTGAGACAACATGTGAAATCGTATGATCGATTTCTCCTTTTGTCACAGTCTATATATGGAACAGGGTTAAGATTCGTTACGTATTGGTGCAAGAATGTAAAATCATATCTTAAGCGAAATGGTACAGATATATCGGGAAAAACGTTTAGAGCTTTGAAATTGTTGAATTCATCTGTGGCATCGTGTGTTAGAATTAATTTGTATTTTACCATATAGTTTAATTGTTATTGTGGGTTAAGACAAGGGTGCGTGTTATCGTCTCTTGATTTGTATACATACATGATCTAGCACTATATCTTAAGTCACTGGATGTCGGAATGCAATTGGATATTAAGAAGGTGTGTATTTTTCTATTTACGTAGAAAATGAAAACGATTTGCAAACGATTTTACATGCGCTAACTGTTTAGTGTCTTAGTAATGATATGTCTCTTAACACAGAAAAGAATATAATTAGTCATTTCCTTCCAGATTCACATGGTATATCCGAATTGTATTCCTTTCAAGTTGAACTTGTCGACAGGCATAAATACCTTGGTATTGTCATTAAACAACATTTAAGTGTTAGCTTGTCGGCAAAACTCTTTGCACAAAGTGCTTGTCGGCCTCTAGGATTACTTATTGCAAGATGTACATCTAGTGGTGGAGTGCCACAGATTGTTTTACCAAATTATATGACTCTATGGTGTGGTTTGTTATATCGAATGCAGCTTTACTACGGGTGTATACATACGATTCATCTGTTAATGCAGTTCACAATCGAGCGATGGGATTTTATTAAGGATTAGGCAAATAAACCCCTAACGCAGCAGTCTCTGGCGAAATGTGTTGGGTATCACATGTGGTACGCCACTGGTAACGTATAACTAACTTCTAGGTTCGTCGCTCTCAAACAAATAGTGCAAGGTTGAGTGGGCCCATGCTACGGCCTAACGCTTCAGCAATTTTAAATGTGATAGGAAAATGATCTTGACTGTTTTGAGTTTTGATATTGAGAAACTAACACCCTCGTGAGCATGACATAAACATTAACCAAACTGGTCATCTGGAAATCTACCATTGAGAATATGTATATCATAAATTGAATGCACTACCATCAAATCAGTCAGATAGTTTCCCAATTACATGTAAAATTGCTGTCTGGAAATGAGTTAAGAAATAATATAGATGCAAATAATCACTAAATTAGCAAAAAATCAAAAAATCAATCGGTAGTTTACGCCGCTCTCAACACTCGTACAGTAATATCACGGTGTTGCCTTAGTAAGTTACCTGTACTTCTGTTCCATTTGCCCACCAAAACCGGCTGGTCAGTCGTAATGCTTACCCCCGCAATCCAGATCGCCAATCTAGTAAACACCCGACGTCACAACGACGTTGGATTTAATTTGGATTGAACTTGCGAGGTCGGATTCATGACGACTATGCCACGTCAATGTTCGACGTTGGGTCGACGTCGTCCCAGCATTGGATTTTGGTCACGACACTGGTGACCTATATATGACGTCTGAACAATGTGTGTTTTCTACAAAAAACATTAGATAAGGGTTAGGAAAAGAACAACAACACAAAATCATATATTTTATAAAAAAACTGACAAAAACAATAATCTTATTCGCTAGCATATTTCCCCGTTGGGTGAGCTACATGCTTAATTCGTATCCGCAGATACGAATAGACTGCAGTCCGTGATCTGCAGCTAGACCCTGCCTGTCAGCACTTTTAGTGCTATGTTTTTTGGAAGCTGCTGTCTTTGTTCCGAATTACAACGTTCGGGATTATCTGGCTTTTTGCGCAGATAAATTAAAAGTTTAAAAATGCAAATCAAACTTCAAAATCAAATAACTTTTAATAGTGATAATTATTATTCCGTAGGACAGGAAATAATGGAATTATCGGTCATAGTTTACATGCCAAATACGTAACCACGACTGTGATGGATCGGTACCTTTCAGACTCTGAGTACTTTGATCTTAGTTTCGGGAAGTAGAAGTTATCGTTCGCTCTTTTCGCCCTCCATTTCAGACATGTTTTTGTATTAAACTTGTATAATCAAATATGGAGCAAGGACGTATCACGGCGTAAGTACCTTCCCAACCTATGTACAGATCCAGTGAAATCAGCCGCTACTTTTTATCACCAAATGTATGCATTATAACACATGAGAAGGACATTCACAAATCTATATTAATACTTAGCAAAGCCAGCTCATTATCCCGTTTCCCAATAAAACACAAATTGTGACAATTGAAGTAGACTCCTGCATATATATAGGCAGAAATAAGGTATACCTCTGTAAATAAAAAGAAAACTATTGAATAAAGTCGAAAACATATTGGCAAAAGGGAAACTTGCTCGCAATGTATTCAAAGTCGTCTGCTGCAGAGGTGTCAGTAATTGTATGTATGTGGGAAAGGGTTAATTCATCATTATATTCTCTTCGTTGTCTTTAATTTGAATAGCATCATACACAACAGTGAACAATGATCATCCCACTGCAACACACACTAACCGTTTTACGAGAGTAGACGACGTGTGATGCATTTATTTTTACAGTTCCAGCTTAAAAGCCAAACATCGAAAGTAGAATCCTACAGTTAGGTTGCAGTTCTGCCATGTACAAAGAAGGAAGAATATATTCTCGGATATCTTTTGAAAGATACATATTCAAAGAGTGGGTAGAGGAAGCCTACATTTAAACAAGAGGGTCTTATAGCAATTTATAGTATGTGTTTTTCATTGTTAGGTGATGTTTCTTTTAGCCATGCAAAATAATTTACCTTTCCATAGTATTTCTAGAAATTAATATTTATTTGTGGGATGTGGAATACTACTTTTTGTGTATTTTGAGGGTCCATCTATCTACTGACGTACTTACAAATCTAGTGATATAGATAAATCATACATGCATGTATATATGTTGTAAGACCTTTGAAAACCACAAATTGAGAACCCACGACCATTTGTCAGGCGAAAATAGCACTATTTGGTATTACAATTAAAATAGATGAATTTTAAGTACCGGTAGTTAAATTAGATAATTGAAAATTGGTTTAAATCTATAAAAATATTCTAACTTAGAATGCAACAATCTCTATTTGTTGGTAAAACTATTACTTTTCCCCTTGAAATATTAACAAAATTATGAATAATGTGTTCAAAATTACATGCAAAAATGTTTACTTCATTGTTTCTGCAGAAGCCAATAGTTAAGTGTTCATGCAGGTTCAATGCCATAACGAATATTTAAATTGAATCTCACATGTCAGGTAAATTCTTTGTCAAATCCATTCAGGTTTTTTTTTGAAACCCTATAGCCTACTGTTGACTGATAAGGAAAAGGTTGAATAGAATGTATGTTATAACTGTATGTTTCAGAAATCAATGCAAAGATATTCTTGTTTGTGTAATGGGTGATGGTTTCGGAATAAATATGGAAAAACTAGTCATCTTTAGCTAAATGAAACCACAAAAAAATAAAGAAGAATTGTGATTGTATTTGTTTTTGCTGTCCTTCCTGCAATATAAAGAAAATAATTTTGAATTGAAGAAAAATATTGTTATGTTTTCTAAATTATATTTTTGTATGCATTTTAATGTCATTGTACTGATAATTTTCAGTAGCTATAAATAGTATTGTCGATATCAAGTTAAAAACAGGGTCCCTTTGCCCATAGAAAAAAGCATAAGCAGATCTGTTTATGAATAATTATCATGAACTGTCCATTGAAAAAGAAGACAATATCCATTGAGAAATTGCTCACAATAAATAATAATCAATTTCTCCATTGCCACATATTTACAACTATTTACAATAATAATACTTTGATTTTGAGTTTTTCCATATGTTTGCCCTGTTTTCAAACCCGTCTCCAAAAGTAAAGTGTCACACCTTTTGACAGAACCTTGGACCTCCCGTTCAAGAAGTGGACATTTTGACGACTAGGCTATTGGGATGTGGAAAAAGGTTAAACTTTGGTTGCATTTTGGTTAGAACAAAATTGGAATTGGGTCTTATTGCTGCTTGGTTGTATATTCGTCGTGAATGATTGTATTTCTGACGTTGGATGGATGTCGAGATTATGACGTCTAAACGGTTTACAAAACCTACAAATATCAAACCTTGATCTGAAATCGGGATCTGCTGTTGGATAGACGTCGGAATTCTGACGTTAGATATACATCGGATTAGGACGTTGAATAGACGACGGGATTATGACGTCTAAAGGGGTTCAAATTCTATACAACGTCAATCCAACGGCTTTTGTTTACTGGGAAGGAGGGCAGCAATAACTACCATTTTTAAAGTCCTTGGTATGAACCGGCCGGGGATCAAACCTGCGAAGTTACGTTTTCGAAGCGGTCGCTCTACCACTAGAACACCGATGCGGTGATCAAATGAACAAAGGTGACTTATACTTTAGCTTTTATATAACATAAAGTAGGTGCCAATATGTTATCTAAGCCATTTAAACGTCTCAGCTCTTGTGTTGGGTTGATAACAATTGTAATGTTTACTAACGTAATAAATGCTCAGCATTCAGAAGACCTCGATGATCAAATCAAAGTCACGACTTGAGAGAAAATTAGCCAAAGAGTAATTTATATAAGTATGTGTGTCGTTCTAAATCATTAAAGTATCAATGCACACAACAACAAATATTTTCAGTGCTAACAGAAATTCTACATTAACATTGTCAATATTGAAACAATCCTATAAGGTCCCGACAAATAATAACCAAATGACAACTAACGAGTGGATTTCCCACTTTTAAAAAATATATTTTTATAGAAACACTGAATTATTCAATATTCATGGTAATATATAAACATGATTACTATGATTTAGATGTTCCTCCTATGAGCAATGACATAGAACGCGCCATCTATTAATTGTCCAATAATAAAATTCCTTCGCCTGATGGTATACTGTCAGAGTTCTATACGAATTCATTACAGTTGTTATACATTCTTGAGAATATTGGATTAAAAGATATTAAAGTCTATGTATTGCAACCGAAATGCGTGTTTAAAATTACATTATAATATTTAAAAACAAGAGCTGTTGCTGTATTAGTATGGATAACATCCATTGTCTTACCGATTCGCAACAATTCGACGTATTTAGTTCAACAAAGTTTATTTATTAACGGATTTTGTGATCCTTGAATATTTATTTAGGAAGAAATATCTGACATTACTTGACGCATGTTTGCAGACGACATGGTTTACTTTGCTCAAACGCCTGGTAATAGTGTCTCTATGTAAGAATAATAAGTAAGTAAATTTGTGTGGCGCTTGTGGTAACAATAGCCACTGTAATATGACACAAGAAGAACAATGTATAGGGAGATTTCGGCAATACATCAGAAATGCTTAATGCAAAACGTTTACCGCTAACTAGTTCCATCATTTCTGTAGAGACATGGTTAACAATAATAATGTCAGTGCTATTTTGGTACAAGATTGATACTTAGATTTTAGAACTATCGAACTAAGATGTAATTGAGTTAAAAATGTAAACATAAGCCTTCGTTGTGTCTGGAGACAGAGAAAAGTATTGCGCGAGACATACGCCCATTGGGGAGTGACAAAGTAAGCAGTAGCTTGTTCGTTTACCCGAAGTTGGATTAGCACCGAATTGATACTAAGATTTGAGATGTATCGAGCTTACGATTTATATTGAGGTAAAATATGTAAATATTAGCATTCATTATGTTTTGGCAGATACTACATATCGTTGCGCGTTTTATCAGGCATGCGAAGTATGACGCATAAGCCTGGATATTCCAAAATGTCATATAAATAGCTTGCTAGACTGGTTTTCTATAGACCCGACAGTCTGGCAAATAATTTTATTATTTTGATATAAAAGGAGGTAATTCATAAGTCATTACATTATTCTTAGATTCTGTGTTGAATATAGTACAAATACATTTATTTAATAATTTTCGAAGTAAAATACTTCTATAAAATTGTATTTTGATTCAATCGAAAGTAATATATAGAGTTGCTGAGATGTTTTCTTAAAATAGTTTTATAATTGAAATTAACTAACATTAATACTACGACACAAACAAAAGCAGCTTTTCACTATATCTTGGTTCGTGTAAGATCATGAAAATGGATGCCCGGCCCATACATTTGAGAAGAAGAAGTATCAAGTATCACCCGTTTGTGCTAGCTTGTGCCGAAATTCGTATACATTTAAACCTTCTAACAAAAGGAATAAACCGGCTTCTCGTCAGAAAGCGTCTGTATGTGGAGAAGGTATAAGAATGAGAAGTTCCACTTAACATGTTCCTTTCTTACTTGAGCAGACCTGAGGGTTAAAGACCATCCATGGGCAGAGAACAATCACGTGGTCTTTAACCCTTTCCCACATAAAACACATCTGCAGAAGTTGGTTTATTCGAATATTCAGGCAAAACTGGGAAAAGCTCTATAAATGTAGGTAATTACTAAAAAAAATTGAAAACATTGTGGCAAAAGAAGAAATTGCTCGTTTTCAAAAGTTGTCTGCTGCAAAAGTGCACTTTTATTGAAAACCGCAAGGCCTACACCGAGATACTGCTTGTTATGTTACAGGATGTTCTACACGATCGCCACTACAGTACATTCGGCGATTTGATTTATGATTGCGCGGGTGCATCAGCACCAGCGCATATACTGCTTGCGTTTAGAACTATCTCTGGTGCAAAGGGCTTGCGCATGCGCCGTGGTAATTGTCTTGATCGTGTATGCGCCGTATTTTACCGCCAGCTCTCGGATATTTCCGTAGCAGTTCGTCACTAGACTGGTTCTCGTTCGAGTTTGCAATAGAAATTAAGATTAATGAACAAGTCTATGTATATGCGAGTAGTTTTTTTATAACTAAAATGTGAATTAAAACCATAGTTTTTTAATAACAGGAAAATGGGAATATTGTCATAAATGCGAAGTTATTGTGCTAAATTATGCCATTTTAGAATATATTAAGGAAAAAAGAGGCGCATGCGCAGACAAATGTTTACTATAACTTTGGGAGGTCGAGGTCGACACGTTGGGAAAAGGTATTTTTGTTTTTGTTTTATGTATTTAACATAAAAACTATTTTTATCATATATCTATATCATATATTTCAGAGCGGGTTGTGTGTTTTTCGAATCAAACAGTATTTTTTTTAAGCCATAAAATGCTGATTCCCGCGCTAACATCCAATTGCTGCATCTTGCAGCATTCTTTTTGTGACAAGTGTTTACAATTTGTAATACACTTGTATATTTTAACAATAAGTATCGGATATAAGTCACTAGCGAATATGTTTTTCGATATATTCATCGCACATGAAATATGTACAAAAGATCGTGATCGGACGTTCATTATTTTTTATAAATCTCTTAATTAACTGCAGTATCTCTTTAGTTTCATTGTAAATAAATCTTTATTTATCAACATCATACAGACAAATATGGAAATCATCAAATATAAATGACCATTTTATCTTCGAACAGAGTAGTTATCAATGTGGTAAAAGTGGTTAGTTGTTACAGTCAATATCTTCGTTCCTCAACATGCTTTTAAGAGTCGTCTGCATGCATTTCATCAAAGGACATTTACTTATGATAACTGTTAAGTTAGTTGAATAACGTACGCCGTCACAGCATATAATCATTCACTATAAATGTGGCTGTCTTTCTTGTTTTTTTCTGAATAAATATCATTTATTATTCTGTCATATAATGTACTCCTCAATAAAATGTGCTCTTCACTTTCTATTTCCAAACAGTTACAAACTTTGCATATTATATTGTTCAATTGTTCACCAAGGTAACGGCATGGCAATGCGCGCTTATTTTTAATTCATTTTAATTGTAAATATGTTTCACATGAAAAGTCCATTTTAAAGAGTATATAGCTCAAGAGCCTGTGCATATTTTCCTCTTCTGATTTCCATAGGCTGGAGTAATAGTTAATTATCTTAGAATTAACATTAGAGAAGATTACGCTTAATCGTTGTAATAACACATCCGATCTAACTTCAGTTTAACGCATTTGAGGTTTGAACTCCAGTTTCTCTCAATGGAAGTATCGAACATAAGAAAGACTTGTTTGGTTAGCCTAGTATCATCAAGTTGTACGAGTATTAGTATTAGTTTATTACACTAGCGTATCATTATTATCCACAGTCTATATGGGAGTGCAATTTAGATCAACATTGTCTTGGGAATATTTCAATGTATAACTTGTCATTCAAACTTGCAAAATATTTTTTAATAATCAAACATTATTAAAACCCTTTTGTTTATTTTCCAATTAATTAATATATTTAAAAAAAGTTGATTCTATATTAAAACCAATACTATGCCACTCTTCCAATATATGGGCAATTGTGATGTAGGAACATGTACTATATAAACTATTAATTTCGAGTGTGTAAAAGAAACCTTGTTTGTAGATCGGACTTCCAATTAAGGTGTTGTCTTAGGAGAATGTGGAAGGTTTCCAAATTGTTTTGCTTATATTATTAACTGTATAAGATATGTGGATAATCTTATATATTTGTCTAATTGACGTGAAAGATTAAAGAATTACTTTTTAATTAAGGATTTTTATTTGCTTTGCTATCACAAGAAAGTGGTAACATTTCAGAATCGTTTATGTATTCAGATTAGTTGGTAGAGAATGGTCGATAATTGTTTGATGTGTTGTATAAGTAATGTTGGTTCATCCAAATGGTGTTATCAACAATGTCATTTATATCATAAGACAGATATAATCAGATCTACCTTGTACTTATAAGAGAGGTTTGTTTCTCCAAATTCAGATATTTCAACCATGGATTTTGTATTGAAATTGTTGGACATAAAAACACTCTTGTAGAAAGGAGAATATGCATTATATTGTGAATCTCTTACCAAAAATTAGGTTATTGATTGTGCATAAGTATATGTTTATTTCAAAACTTCCTGCAGAATAGTTATTTTCATGAAAACATTGACAGAACATTTGATCGGTAGTCAGGCCATCTCCGCGACTTATGTTGATGGCTGATCACAATGTTTTCAACTCCATTCAATAATTATCTTTCACTTTCAGACATTTTCACATGTTTACCAAGATATGTTGAAGAAGGAGTCTGCCTCCGAATTGATGGAGTTGTGGGCGCTACACTTTTTTTGTTGTGTCAGATGATTCATCTTGGTATATGTAACATTTATATGCGGATGTTACAGCATATTCCAGCGAGGTTTCCGTCATTGTAGTGGGGAAGCCAGGACACATTATTTTCTAAACCCAGTCAACCCACTTTCGTTGGTTGAACAAATTTATTACTGAATTGTTAACTTATGTGAAAAGAGTATCTTCTTTTGTGTAGTTTTATAATGGCGGATATTCGGATATTACGGAGGATAGTCGTACATACCACCGGGTGTCTATGATACTAATGAATGTAATACTAATTACTGGATTGACACAATACTAATCAATTTAACAGTCAAAACTGAATAGCTTTGAATGTCCACATTATTTCTGTGAAAAGTTGGAAGAGTGTAGTTTCCAGTCGAACGTTCTAGGTCGACTGTTCCTGAACTGATTAAAATGCAAGCCAACAAGGATTGTGTAACAACCCCGTGTTAACATTAAATTAATCCTTCCGCACATACAATACATCCGAAGCAGGCGACTTCCAAAACATCTCGACATTGTTACAAGGTGAGATATTTCTCATTGTGAGCAATATTTCATTCAGCCACAACGTTTTCAAAGTTCAAATGTTGAAAATGCGTCAGAAGGCGTCAAAATATGTATGTACGAGGGTCAGTCGTACAGTTCTCGGACTCTGCGTAACATTTCGATACTACTTGTTTTAAAACCACAATAAACCAAACGTTGCAAAGATAGATATTTAATGAAGTGATGTAGCAAATTTCACAGAAAACAACTAGCATACCATTAAATAACAACACATTGTTACACATAACCATCAACCGCACGGAGCACTTAGTAGACATTACGCGACGTCACGTCTAACGTCAGGCCGTTTCAAAGTATTCAACACATGAATTAACACATTTCTGGTGTCTCTCCAATCACTTATTGGAAACAGTTTATTGTTCAGCTCATCTTGTGATATGTTATGAACTGTTACGTGGCTCAAAGCCTATGATTATGCGATTTCACAACCGTCCTTTGTCTGTTGTCGGCAACTTCACGTGTTACAGGATGAACATCTGTCACGTAATGTTGGTCGACCGACTGTAGAGCTGTTTTCAAGTTCTTCTCTGTCGTCTATGAACAGTCGATACCAATCAAACACCATTGTTCGGTTGAACTTTCTATTCGGGTCCCGTTATTCCTGCATTTGCGCAATATTTTATCACCGAACGTTGCTCCGTGCAAAATGTAGTTGGCGTTTTAATGATTGCACCTCTTGAAGGGTAGCAATCATCAACCTGTGATTCCATACTTGTTATGATGGATATGACGTCAAAACTTTCAGGAAATATTCAACAAATATGATTCTGACAACATGTCTGAAATCATGACGTTAACGCGCCAAGTTTTGAAAGTTGAGATAGAATACATATAGATTATGTTCCTAAATGTGTATGATTTCAAACTGCTCCGTACCACGTAAACTGCATTATTGAATGTAAATGCAAAACGCATTGATAGCAAATAAATACATGTAAGTTTTTCTTTACATGGCTATAAAACATCATATTTTAATATTTCCGACTATTAATTACGATTTGATAAAAAATGCGTATTTTATGAGAACAGTCCGGGAGCTTTACAACTGACCCTCGTATGTGGCAAAGGGTTAGAGATTTCGGGAGATAAAGCGTCTGTCACAGACTACCGATGTACCTCGCCGGGACTAAATCGGAGCACAAAATTAACATCGGCGAGAAAATCGGCGGAGCTCCGTCGAGAAAGCAGTTAAAAAATCACAATTAGCCGTAGAAATACCGATTTAGTACCGGCTTTCCCGTTGTGATACCACTGTTCTACTGTTGTTCTAACGATGTAAGAGCTGATGTGTTACCAAATACCATTTGTTTGTCACCTTAGTGTTACCTATGCGCCGCCGGTGTTTTGGTGAGGCGCCGCCGTTGTTCTACCGATGTGCCGCCGATGTTATGGCGAGGCGCTGCCGTTGTTCTACCGATGTGCCATCGTTTACCGGACCTATAGCGGAGTGATACCATTGCGCATGGCTAAGAACGGTAGTACATCGTTAGTACATCGGCAAGACTACGGTATCACATATGTATCAGAACGGTACACATTAAGGCCACCGAATAGCCACCGATCTTTTACGGAGCGCTACCGGTGCTCTACCGACATTTACGAAGCTATACCGGAGTACTGTCGTTATACTGCCGTTTTAATCCCATTGCTCGCTCCGGCAGCGCAACGGCAGATCACTTTGAGCATGTTCAAAAATGCATACTGATGGCTTCCGTTGCTTGTTTAATTACCAATGTTCTGACGATGTCCTGACGATGTACTACAGTTCTTAGCGATGTGATACCGTTGCGCTGCTGTACAAGTACCGATTACCGCAAATAATCAGAGTATAGCTCCTGCGAGCAAATGGGCTAGGTCCGACAGGCCCTTAAATGAATAAAGACGTCAAAATATTTTCCTAGTGGTTCGTCACAAGTTACTTCCTTAATGTTAGCGTGTAGTAGACGCTTTGCTGAGGCTATTTATCTATGCCAGGCTTATATGGGCCTGCCCTTCAAACATATGTACTCGTAGTAAGACGCCATTGTACAATCATTAAAATCATCTGATATTAACATTCTCATCCTAAAAACTGTTGCAAAATAGTGTAAATGGCATTTGCATGGGAACAGACTCCGTAGTAAGAACGTCAACCTCGGGATTAGGGTTCGATCCCCGTTCGGGTCATACTAAATACTTTGGAATTGTTAGTAAGGGTTAGCACTCATTGTTGCTGCAATAGTACCAGTACATCGAAGTCAGAATAAATAATACCGGTATAACTGGTAAATTACATACGAAACGCAGTGATGAAACAGGACTATTGGTGAAAGCGGCGTAAATGACCTTTCAAACTCGATAATGCTAAGGCCGCTGTTTAAAATTTAATGTTTTTGATGAAGCACAATGAACGAAAATTAAATGCTGGTGTATTTATTACTGTAAATGTAGTACATGTATAATTGAAAACACATGAAACCAAATTCACAATATCAAGGTCCGTTCTGAAACGAAAAAGGATAAAAATACATTTGAAAACGTTTGTCAGCATTGTAAATCCCTTTGATATTACTTGTGATGTTATCATTCGCTTGCTGTTCATTATTAACATTTTTATAAAGTATAATTCAGTTTCGAAGCAATAAACAACACAATAATGCATTTAGCATAACTCGAGGGATCACTCGATTATGCTGATAATTCTAATGTGTGGGTAACTCGATCATGTGGATAATTCGATTGTGTGGATAACTCGATTGTGTAGATAATTCGAAGTAATTAATGGGTCCACTTGGACTTCGAGTTATCTCGAATGTACTGCACTTCCTCATAAGCATGATAGTTGAAATGCAACTATTTCGTAGAAGTTCTGAAAAGGAAGAGCATCTGCCTCTCGTACCAAACGTCCCTGGTTCGAATGATGTGATGTGTGAGTTCTGCCTTTAGGATTGTTGACACAAACGGCCCGAGTACTGGTCCAAATTAACTAATTAGAATTAGAAGAATATTTACACACACATGTTAACGTACGTTCACCGGTCGAACAGTTAACAGATATTGTGTGTGTTTATAGTTTTTCGTTTTGAAAGGGTTCTTTATCGTTCTAGGGACAGGAGAAATAGCTTGTTAATTACGTCCAAGCACTATCTGTCGTAGAGACTTTTTTTTATTCGTAAATGCAAACGTGCCTATATAGACTTAAGCATATCCTGATTTACTAAATGTAGACTATTCTAAATGTCATAGTTTTCATTATTTCTGGATAAAGTTGCCGTAATAATACATGTTTAATCAGAATGAATTAAAGTTACGGCTTACCTTATCTATAGGTGTTTCTTCAATACCCTTGGTGCTTGAGGCTGTGTCTTCTCCAATAGCAACACCTCCTTCTGCACCAATGTGGTTTGCACCCCCAACATTTTCCCAAACTTCTTTCCCACTTTCGGCAGTATTTCCTACATCTACAAACCCAGTGTCCCTTGTTTCCCCATCCAGTATGGCCGCCTCCAAGACCTCCGCCTCCATAACCACCGCCTCCATAACCGCCACCTACTCCATATCCTCCTCCGCCCCCACCGTGTCCGCCACCACCATATTTGCCAACGCCACCGTATCCACCATCGCCACCGTATCCGCCATCGCCATCACCATATCCACCACCACCACCACCGCCATATCCACCACCGCCACCATATCCACCACTGCCATATCCACCATCATCACCGTATCCGCCATCGCCACTGTATCCGCCTGGCCCGCTATATCCACCACCGCCATATCCGCCGCCGCCTCTACCGCCATAGCCGTATCCGCCGCCGCCTCCACCTCAACCGTCTATATTCAAAAGAACATGAGAAACGAATTATTGAGGCACGTCGTTTTTTTAAATATCACATAAAGGTAAGTGGTAGGGAAAGATACGGGAATGCAGTCTAGTTTTTACCAGCATGTGTATCACTCGGCCGTCTAGAAGAAATATACAGTCAGTGATGACACTTATGAGCCCTTGTATAAACACGGACTCGCCCGAGTCGGCACTGTTCGCAGCCACAACAAGTATTTTTTTCGACACCTTCACGTTTTCTGATTGGGTATTTTTTGCTCGGTACAAACATGAATCATTTACATGCATCATTTTAACATCTGAATACAAATCATAACCCAATAATAACTGCATATGTATACAATTGTATCCGTATCGTATTATATTACGAACGATAGAATAGAATCATCAGACTTGTCACTGTCCGCCTACGGATTATTAACATTGTTTAATTTCCGAATACCCGCTAGGTGATGCAAATACAGCTGATTAAGTTTAAATCAAATAAACAGATGACGATATCCAAAGACCTATTAATGCATGTATTATTAGGTCTTTTGGACATCATCATATTAAATCATGTTTGTAGTTTAGTTTTATTCAACCCCCTGAAAGAGCAAATAACGGACACCAAATTAGTATTCATTACTAAACAAGAGCGCCGCAGAACGAACGCCAACATTCGTCTGCTTAGTTTCTAAGTCGACAAAGGGGCATTACTGAATAGTTATTAAAGCGAGAGTTATATGACTTGATAGAGACATGTAGGAACATGTGTACCAAGTTTCATTTGAAAATGCTGATCGGTGTTTGAGGGGTAAGGTTAAAGTTTTGTGACGACGCAGACGACGCTTATGATGCAGATGACGACGACGCCAATGATATCATACTAGCCCGAATTACAGACGAGCTAAAAATGTGAAAGTAATACACACAGTTCATAAAGGGATCAAAATGCAATGAACAAAATGTTAACACAACATATTTTACATTTTGAAAGAAATTTATGATTCTTTGATATCCATCTATTGTTAACCCCACTACATACTGTACAATGTTATTTACACATGACATTTAACTATTTTGTGTATTCTGTATCGTCATGTAAAATCTTTCAAACGCACTCCAAATCATACTATATTCGAAAGCAGTTAAAATAATGTCTTAAAATTGAAAGAGGTTTTTTGAAATTATTTAGTTAAGTTTATTTTATAATATATAGTACATTATACAATAGCCAAGAAAACATACATCTACACGTTTTTGAATTTATATCTTAATGACTTTTTTCAATAAGGCATGAAGAAAATGCACTCCCGATAAGTCGAACATGTGATAATTCGAATGTATCGTTTAACTCGAACCAATTTAATTATGTACTTGATAGACAGTTTTGTTTCCGCATATTAAAGGCGTCATACAGTATTCTAACATCAAACACTTATAATCTTGAAATGCGACTATAAGTCATGTATGTGATTTTTTCTCCTACTTAAGAATTTAAAGAAATTATTAAAACACTAACTTACAGAAAGCATTTAAATTAAGAATTGTTTTATTGGGATTTTACGCCGTTTTCATCATTATTTCAGTTATACCACGGCAACGGTTCACTTGTTCATGAACAAACCACTAGTACTAGGATAGGAAATGTACCTTGGGTACACCACCATGACCGTAGCGACATGAGATTGAACCCGGGACGCACGGTTCTAAATCCCCGGCTAAGGCGAATTCATCCTGATTGGCTAGAAAACAAATAACTATTTTACAATAAAAAAAGAGAATTAACTTACGGGATATGTGGCTTCATAATCTTAAGATATAACAGGAATATATGAAAGATCTAACTTTTCCTCGTGGCAAACAAGAAAGGAAGTACTAAAAGAATATAAAAGAAAGTTAACTTACAGTATTTATAGCTATAGCTCGAGGCTATGCAGACAACGAGAACTAAAAAACAGTGGACAATCCTCATGGTTGTGGCAACTGTTGAGGAACACCGGTCTCTGGTACTGTTGAAGAAAGATCACGGTATTTTATACAAATGTATAACACGTTGCTGAGCTACGGTTTATCTTGGTGATTGAACAAAAGTCGATCGATCATACACTTCCTGCTGCCGCCTGGTACGCTATGTGTCAAATCATGCAAAACAAGTCAACTAGATTCTTGAATTCAATCAGCATGATTTTGCATAAAATAATAAGTGTTTTTAGTTGGGGTTTACATTGTATCGACACTGAAGTTTACAAGAAATCGCAAATTAAATCAAATAGTTTAATGATGACCTGACAAAACTAACTCTTAAGTCTACTAATTTCAACTGGTAGAATGGTTAAATTGTATTTGCCTTCAAAAAATAAAATGCAAAGAATCAGGAAAAAGGATCAATTACTTAATTATCTAATCAACAGAGATAATAGATTATTTACCTTTGATCTTTGTAATAACCCTTTCCCATGAAAAGAGGCTTCCTGACGCATTTGCAGCAGACGACGTGTGAGAATATTGTGGAAAAAGAAGAAATAATTGCTAATGATAAGCAATGTCCCCTTTTGCAACAATTGTTCAACTCTATTCTTTAACTATAATTTCATTTACAGGGAATGTTCATGATGTTTTGCCTAGATGTGTTCAATGTCGTCTGCTTCATATTTGGTGTATGTTGGAAAGGGTAAATTAGGGGAGTGATGGTAGTAAATAGCTGTCAAAATGATGAATATGTTAATATGATGTGTATAAAATAGTTTTAAACGCGTGAACATCACAAAGGTAATTGCATGCGGTAGTATCAATCAAACAAGTGTTACGGCAAGTGCGAAATACTATTTACACTGTTCAAGCTTTAACTATTTCACTGCCGGATTTTAAAAAGTCGATAAAGTCGATTTCTGGAGAGACAGCTCGTAACTGCATTGTTTGAAATAGGCTTCAATTGACTTTGGCAACGAAAGAGTTTAAACATATATATTTAATGTTGTTGTTTTACTCCTATTCTGATGCATCCAGTCAACAAGGTATTATCAAATCAGAATGGCTCGATCAATTTTAGTAGAGAGTCAAGTAAAGACAATTTCCGCCGAAATAGTGTGAAACCAGACAAAAACAAAACTTTTTTTTTCTTTTAGATTTCGGTATTTTAACCACTTATGATATCTGCTGGGGCTTTATCCCGTGGTTAAATCCTGGTTAAAGTTATCCGATTTGGATAAACAACGGATAGTGGTTGTTCAAAAATTTGGATAACTTTTATCCAGTTTTTATCCCAATAAATTGTGTTAACCCTGGTCCGTAAGGTGGTTAAATAGTTACCCACGGCAAAATCGCCAAACAGATATCAATGTTAATATGTCGGATACGGAGATTAGGGCGAGGTACAGGTTCGGGATCGATAACTTGGATCGTTTGTGTGAGATGTTGCGGCCACGCATCGAACGTCCGACGCAAAGATCTCATGCACTAACAGTTAAACAGCAACTTTTGATGACTCTACGATTTCTAGCGAGTGGAAATTTTATCCAGACTGTTGAGGATACGTTCGGTATCGATAAAGGGACGGTATCGCGAATTATCACAAGGGTGGTTAACACCCTTTACGAGTTTAAAAACACTTTCATAACATTTCCGGCCGACGAAAACACTCTGAATAGTGAAAGGGCTGCCTTTTTCCAACGCAATGGATTCCCAGGCGTCATTGGGTGCATAAACTGCACACATGTGCGTATCATTTCCCCTCCAGCACCTGGTGAGAGAGACTACGTTAATAGAAAGAACTATCACATCGTTAATGTGCAAGTAACCTGTGATAGTAAGGGTGAGTAAACAATATATATGTATATTTATTAAGGCCCTGCACCGGTCCCATATCAAAACACATTTGCACTGGAAACAAATTATTGTGTAAAGAAAATGTGTAAATATTGAACAGGAATCGTATGATCAGAGACCTAAAATGTTATTTTAGGTCTCTGATATTTATGAAATGAATGTCCGACTTAATAATGTTTAAATTGTAAAGTCAGTGGCGAAACTCGATTTGATCGACAAACGATACATTTTTTCTAAGATGGGCCCATTGTTGACATTTTGTGTTCATTTGTTGCTCGTTAATTTTGGACATAAATTTGTGTCGAATTAGTTTGGTAAGTTGATTATAATTGTAAATAATTCGCAAACGGACGCTACTAATTGTAGAAGATTATGTCAACTTGTGTAGATTCCGATTATACTAGTGACGAGGAGGATGATATGAATTATTCATGAATTTCCCACATTCAACAAATTTGAAGCAGATGACCGAAAATATCTAGGAAAAAATAGTGAACTTTGAAATATATCATGTGGGATAATTTCTAGATAGGAGAAATATGTTATGAAGATTTTCCGTAGTTAATTACTTTGTAGTTTGAATTTTAACCACATTAACAAAATATTCAGAAGTTTATGCGTTTTACACCGGAGAGAAAAATGAATGATGGCGTCAATGTTTTTCTTATTATGCATTAAATTAGAAATATGTTTCTGTTTCAGGTGTAATTACTAGTATACATGCAGCATGGCCGGGATCTACGCACGATGCTCATAATTTCAGAATATCGAGATTATGCAACTATTTTGAAGAAAATCATAGAGGTAATTATAATGTTAATATTCCACAGTAGCACTTTCACTAAAAATATGGCTGACTCTCCTAACACCTTTACACAGTTTAGACCGGTTAAATCAAAACGTACAATGTAAATGTAATAAGGTACATGATACATACATGTACCAAAATGCTGTCGAGGCCAACATTTAGACACATCAACTTGTAGATAAACAGTTTGAGATTGGAAATCACTGTACTCAAAGAAATGAGGAATTGAAATTTTACACTAGGCTGCCATGCAATGCATGCTTCCAATGGCTGTTAGTGCACGTCAAGGGTGTGTTACCGAAATCTTAACTGTTATATGATTGTGACCTTATTACTAATTAACTCTATGAAAGTCAGATTAAACCCCGAACGTAAAGACCTCGCCTTCAGATTTGGAATATCGGAGTCATCAGTGACTGTTTACATCTATGCAGCAGTCCCAGCAGTGGCCAAGATAAGAAACCGACTTTTGTTATTCGCTCATGGTCTGTACAGGATGAGGTTCTTTATTCGCGACCACAGTGTTAAAAGGACACTTTTCAAAGATATATTTCAATATCTGATTGCACAGAAGTTTTCATTTCTGCCCCATCTGACTTTGAAGCCAGAAATGCAACATATAGTTCATACTAACACACTCAAGTTTAAAATAAGGCCTCCAAGGCATTCACCACTTTTTCCTTCAAATTGACATTGTGACCCAGTATGTTTTACCTTGAAAGGACACATTAAAGAAGTATTAATTATTGAATCGGGTTGAAAACACTGTGGTTAATAAATATTTTTTTAAAATTTTATTGCATGATTCAAATTTCAAAAGTGTCTGTATGTCTTTGTAGTAAAGGGGTAAAAACAACGTCAAGTATGAACACACAAGTATGCATGGCAGTATATTTTTTAATAATAAAAAATCATATTCAATTTTCTCAATCATTTCTGTTCAAACATTTGCAAAATGAAAAGTAACTAACCAGCTAAGGTTCTTGTTTAATAATAATAGTTTGTCAATTTGAACATAGGACAAATGATTTAAAAGCTCTTTAATCGTGATACAAAGAATGTAGAAAGGTGAAATCATTGTGGCAAAAGAAAAAGTTGCTCGTTCTATGTAATTTCTCCTTTTGTCACTTTGTTTTTAAAGAATTTTCTGTATGTCGGAAAGATTAAATAAGATTAAGTATGTACACACAAGAATAAATGAAGTGGAAATTTACAAATTAGTAATTATGAACAATGAGTAATGTAGAAAGTGGAAATCATTATGGCAAAAGGAGAAGTTGCTTGTATTAAGTAATTTCCCCTTTTGTCTCAATGTTTTCAAAAGTTGTTTGTATGTCGGAAAGATATAACAAGATCAAATATGTACAAACAAGTATATAAGTGCAGTAACATATTTAATTATGAAGCAGAACAAATCAATTTCAGCATTCTCAAAAACTGAATCGAGTTTGGTTTGAAATCTGTCAAATAGTAACTAGCCAGCGCTCTTGTACTACAATAATATGTTTGCCTTTATTAATTAATCCTTGTATTACCACCTACTAAATACCTGCAGAAGACTTCTATTTTAAAAGTTCAACAAAACTTAAAGGTAAAATCATTGAAAAAAGTTGAAAAATGAGAGCTTTGTAGAAAACATTGTGGCATGATGTGAAAGTGCTTGTTTTGAACAATTCCCCAATGATCAAAATGTTTTCAAAATTCATCTAGAGCCATGTTTTGAACAACCGTGGTCTCCTATTGAGAACACTGTGTCGCCAGTGTCTGTAGAATCTTTATTGACTTGTATATATAGATTTTTGAGTCATTGCAAGTTTTTCATCACTTTAAAAGTAGTAAAAATAATGAGATTGTCCTTTTCAATATTCTTATCTTCTTAGCCAAATATGCCTCTATGTTGTTCTATATCACATTTTGTTTCAGGTGTACAGGATGGTGTTTTATTGTATACTGTATAGAGCGAACATTTGGAGTTTTGAAAAGACGATTCCATGTCTTACATGCAGAGGTATGGTGAATAAATAATCACATCTCATCTTATTTCTTTTCCACAAGCACCACACCTGCAGTCGTTGATTTTGCAAACATAAAACACTATTTTGGAAAAGCTTTATAGATACATTTAGTTGAAAAAATATATACTATATATATATATATATGTTTTATATAATATAGACACATTATATATCTCAAAATAAGAAAGTGTTCATCATGTGCAAAAGTGGAAAAAGTTTATAACTGATACATTGAGTATTGAGGATATTTAAATATCTCTGAATAATTTTAATGGTGTTTCTTAATTATCTGTTTTCAATCAGAACATTTTATTATTCATGAATCCATATCTGTTTACATGAAGCAATCTCTGGATTGGTGGTATAGTTAATGTTGAAATATGTGTAATTAATATTATTGGCGAGTATACATTTTTCACATTGATATCGAGACTCTGCACTACTAAATTCTTCTATAGAAAACATGCAATTAAATTAATATCAATTAAATAATCCATAAATAGCTTATTGTTCTCCTCATTTTTGTTCAAGAGTAAGCAATTGAAATACAACAAACTATGTTTCAGCTGTGGTCATTTTTCATTTGCTTGATTGATGCCTTATCCAAAATCCAATATGCATGTATAACATAGCCGAGATGTTCTCCTTACATATGTTACACTTCAAAAAGCTCATAATTTAAAATCATTATGTCTACCATTACATAGGAGTACGATGCAACAGCCCTTTGGTTTGATGGTTTGAGGACATCAATTAACAATAAATGCTCTCTTTTTTTCAGATCAGAATGAAACCCGAGAAATGCAGTACGGTGATAGTAGCTTGTGCTGTGCTGTTCAATTTAGCTAAACTGTGGGGAGAACCAGATGTTCAGGAGGAAGAAGACATCCCTGAACCTGAAGTCATGAATTACAACGGGCCCCATGATGGACGCAGTGTGAGAGATCACATTACCAACACTTTTTTCCATTAAACATTTACCCTTTTCAACAAACAAACCCATTTTGAAAACATTGTGATTTAAGCAAACATTTCTCAAGATAAACAATTTCTCCATTTGCAACTATGTTTTTAACAGCTTTAAGTGACAAGACATGCTTTTATGAAGATCTTTCCTTATGTCACTTGGATGTTCCCAGACATCTGTTGCATATTTAAATTTAACTCTTTTCGGCATACAGTAACTCTTCAGTAGAATACTTTGATAACATATGCATGTAAATAAAATCTTTATAAAATAAAGCTTGAATATTGATAGTGGAAAACATTGATGTAAAATTAGATTTTGTTCAATATGAGCAATTTCTACTTTTGCCATAATATTTTCAAAAAATGTTTAAAACCTATATAGTAGTTTGAATCTGTATCAATTTAATATTGATTTTAATAATGATGTGATATAAGCTAAATGTGTATAACTATATTTCTGATACAGTAATTCTAAAATGTTTTTGAAGAAACTGTCTTTTATAGTTTTGAAAGCATGGTGGATAATTTGAAATATTACTCAATAAGGAGTAAAACTCCCTTTTCCCAAAGTGTTTTCAAGTCTGGCTGAAAGGAAATCTCAAGTTAATATATATACTAAAACAGACAACACTAAGAATATATTATGTGGTAAACAGTGAATTAAACTCTGTTAACACTTTAAAAGAGAATATTTTAACATTTTAATTTTGTCTAACACTTAAACATTTTTCTCATATATACAAAACAAATCTGCAGCAGATGACTTATAAAGCATCTTGGAATGAGTATGGAATATATCTAAAGTTGAAGGTTTACCTTCTGGAATAAATTGATAACACTGTGAAAAAATGAGGAAGAGCTCTTATTGAGCAATATCTCCCTTTTTCACAATGATACATGATGTGATATAAGCTAAATGTGTATAACTATATTTCTGATACAGTAATTCTAATTTTTTTTTGAAGCAACTGTCTTTTGTAGTTTTGAAAGCATGATGGATAATTAGAAATATTACTCAATAAGAAGTAAAATTCCCTTTTCCCAAAGTGTTATACATACACAATTAATACATCTCATTCATCAGCCAAACTGTTTGTTTTTCCTTCAAAATATTTAGTCATTGCCCTGAAAAAGCTTTTCTGTTCGATAACCATTTCTTCTTTAGCCTTTAAGTAGGTCTTTTTCTTGTCCTGCAGAACTATTTCATTCTCAAAATAGACCTTTTGCAGCTCCATTTATCGCGGGTTGATGTTGGTCTAAAATGAATAAATTAGATGTTTTATCATTACTTATATGTTCAATATTTGAACTTTTCAGCCAAAATATCTTGAAATCAAAATAAGCTGTTAAATCAGTTGTTTTTCAATGATTCATTTTGAAGTTCAATTTTTTGTTTAGACTGCAGTATCTACAGTTTCTAATATAATAAGCTTTTAAACGTTGGAACCTTTTGTTAAGGTTTGTTGAAATCAACTCTTAGGTTCAGTAGCTATTGTTTGAGCTATATGATAATATATTCATAATTTTGGATGCGTTTAATTGATTTAAACAATATGATCTATTTTCAAATACCTTTTGCGGGATTCTTCATTTTTACTATTAATTTCAGCAGTGGCATGTTCTTCTTTACTGTTCATTCTTGTTTCGCTGGCCATGGTGATCGGGTCTGAAATAAGATTTGGTGTACATCAGAATTGAGCTAGTGGTACAGTTGTATATGAAATGATTAATTACACTGTTGTAAAAAGATATCGAATAATTGATTGATTGATTGATAATTCAACAAGATGGTCCTTAATCGATCATAAAAGTATATTAGTACCAAATAATTAAATTTCTGTGAATGTTTGATCAGTAATCCAAATTATTTTGGAATCCGAAAAGCAGATACTTGAAGAAAGGATTTAAAAGATGAATGGTAGTTTGATTCATTGATTCGGGATTAACGCCGTTTACAATAATTGTTCACTAGTTCATCTACTCATGCGTTTCCTGGTTTTCCCACACCAGTACAACACACAACATACTTTCCAAGCATCTGGCTGCTCTTCAACATATTCTATTTATCAGCCAAATGGGGAATGACGCAGGTCACAATGATTTGTGTCAAACGTCGGACAGAACGTTGGCCGAGTTGGGATTCGAACTATCAACCCCTGGATTGGAAGCCCGTAAATGAGCTACCGGGGCTCGATGGTAGTGCTACCATGACTTGGCCGGAATTCATATATGTATATTCGAACTCTATTGTATTGAAAACGTTTACCTTATAATACTTCAAAAGGTGGTATATCTGTATTGTCCAAGTCAGATTCCACGCCTCCTATCTGCATGTCAAATTATTCTGGGTTGACATCTAAAGTAACTTGAAAAAATAAAACACAAAGACAATTATTAAAATATTTTCCACTGGTAGACGTATCTTGATGCATCATCAGTATTTCCCCCAAACATGGTGACCAATTTAGAAATCGCATTACTGGATTGTTTTCTATTCGATTAATTAAGCCTATTTCCATTTAAGGATATTCTCGAAATTTGCATTAGGTGTTTTCAAAGTCGCCGGCTGTAGATTGTATTATGTGTGAGATGGTTGGAAATAGGTACTATATAAGAACAAGAACTAGTGTAATCTTCCGCAACAATTTGCATAGAGGATACATATTGATTGACAATGCATTCATGTTTGTATTGTTATTAAATTATGAAAGGTTTTAACTTCTTTATTTAAGAATCAAATTGAAAATCATATAATTTTAAAAATTAGTGAAACATACTTTAATACTATAACATAGTATTTTTTCGCACGTAAACTCATTCATAATTGTTAGTTACCGAACTTAAGATTACATTGACCTCAATTTAATCAGATAACGACAATGCCTAACTATGACAAAAAAAGTGTATGGGCATTTTGTAACATTGCTTAGTTTAAAATTTAAACAAAGGATCATTGTTGTTTTCCAGACATGATTAATCATTTTGTTATGTGACTTGGATTACAGTCATATCTAAATGGGTGTCTTCACCAGATGCCAAACCCTGGACGAAGATCAGATACGGATCGATAGTAATACCGTTTTCAGGGACAACTACAAAAGAAACAACATACAATAAATCACACACATGTTCATAAGAGAACACGTTTGAGCAATAATAAATTATAACTATGTGGGGCTCTTTCATTGTATTGGTGCGTCTGTGCCAGAATGCATGTTCACAAATAATGAGTCACTCATAGAAACATATACTCCTACTTTCTGCTTAATTTGTTTAATCATAATTACATTTTGGTAGATCTACTAAAGAAGGGCCTCAAATTAAATGTCCTTGACATTTAAAATATACACGCATGATGCATAGTGTGGGGGAGTAGCGATTGGCCGAATGTTATTGGAGGAGGGGTAATGTATAACGGATTGAGTAGTAAAGTGTTTAAACTTTTTAGAGGTCGGGGATGTAGGGTTGTTTCTTTCAATAACTCGCAAAAAATGGAATCGGAATACATGGAATGATTTTTGGATGCATTACTAGTGTACCTTATATTATACGGAACATAGATGCAACAATACAATGATTAGGCATATTAGGATGGATTTATTTGAATCATCCACAAACTCGCTAATGACGGATGGGATTTATGTATAGAACAAATAGGATTTAACATATAAGTTGTGCACATGTGGATATATTATTTATAGAAGTTAAAACTTTACATATTTCTTTGGTTGCATACTTGTAGATACGTGTTAAATATGGATTTCCATAACTTATCTCACGTTTCACAAGTATTCATCCGTTGGAAGTAGTAAATTCAGCAATAGCCTCAACAGTTATTGTGAAACACATTGGATACTGAACATATATATACATGTATACAACACTTTGTGACGCCATTTTGTTATAATTATGTATGTAGCTTCTGATTAAATATCGGGATGTGGAGACTCTTTCAGTTTAATATGATCGTTTATAGAGGTTGTATATATATTTTTGTATTATTCGAATTGATTTTAAGTGTGGTCGTATAATCAAGTGTTATTACCGATACTCTCTAAAGATGAGGCGCCAGGGATGCCATTAAAACTGGCAGAACCCTGGTACTCATCAATTATCCTCTGTGAGGATACGGACAAGCTGGCGGGAGTTGCACTGCCACCGGTCTTCAGACTTTCTCTCCTCTTCTCTGCAAAGTCTCGCTTAGCGTTTATCCAGGGTGGATAAGTTTAGACGTTCTGGATAGTTATCCACTTGGATAACTTTGTTTGAACAACTCGGTTAACTTCCTTGGATAACTAACCAACTAGAATAACTTTAACCCATGGGATAAGATTTATCCAGGGTTAAAGTTATCCTAGTTTTGAACAACCGGCCCCTGATGGCCATATTTGTCAATCAATTTAATTGCAGTAAACAAACTGTATAGTGGTCACTTAAATAAAGGCTTTAAGAAGTTATTTTAAAATTATATATAGCAGTTTGAACAGAGTGGAAAAGTTTAAAGTTGTGTCCATTGCCCTCTTTCTGAGGATGCAGCAACCTGAATTAGAATATAATGTTAAATGTTTTACGTGGGAAGACTTGTGGAACACTCCTGTGCGTCAATTGGTTTTACTACAAAACGGTGTTTAAAGAAATTGATGACGAAGCATACCATACTTCACCCGACGTACGCCGGTGGACGGCTGACACGGGTGATAACAATGGCCGAGCTTGACCACTTTGTACTCAGTTTGTATGTATATAATGTTTAGATTGTAAAACATGAGGCGGTAAGATAGTGATGAATGGTTATGCTAACTCTTTCCCACATACAAACGTTATACGGCAGTTCTGCAGCAGTTGATGTTTGAAAACATTAAAACAGAGGGAGATATTGCTCTTTATTTCTCCTTTTGCCACAATGTTTTCAACTATTTTCAGTAATAAAACTTTTATTTATAGAGATTTACCAAATCTTCGCCAAGATGATTTTAATGTCGTCCGTTGCGGGTTTGTTGTATGTGGGAAATGTTTAAACAAGATGTATCGATAATAAACGGTGTAAGTACAGGTGTATCAGTGTTGCTAATTACGACAGATAATCAATCACACCTTGAAAGTGCATTGAATGCAATCTTCAATTTACACTGTCGCAGTAACTCAAACAGCAACAAATATCCGCTTACATATAAAACAGTCTTCGTATAAACGAAATTGGTTTTCACGTTTAATGGATTCGTTAAGAGTCAAACCACTAGTTGATGAACCAAATCCTGAAATTAAGCTTAACGGGCAGTTTCAGCATGACCTAGCAAAAGGATTGATTGTCTTTGAAGACAGATTTTCCGTCTGTCTGTGTGTGTCCAAATATTTGTAAAGCGACGCTCCACAGCCCAAACCGGCGGGCCGATTAAACCTGGAGAACAGGTGCCATAGGGGTTCAGGGTGTGCGCGTTTGAGTTTCGTTGCTAAGGAACCAACCGTTGCTATGCAGCTAGCAAAAATCCGCATTTAAAAAGCAAAACCATTTTTCTATCTTCTCCTACAGTTTTGAATGTGGAGAGCTGAAACTTTGGTTATAGATACTTCGAGATATTCAGAAAAAATGTATCCGTTACGATTTTTTTATTAAGGCCTTTGTTTCCAAATGATAGCATTTCTAAGATAGCAGTTGCTATGCAGCTAGCAAAAAAAACGCGTTTTAAGAACCCAAAACATTTTTCAATCTTCTCCTACAGTTTTAAATCTGGAGAGCTGAAACTTCGGTTATAGATACTTCGAGAAATTTCAAAAAAACGTATCTGTAACAATTTTTGATTAAGGCCTTTGTTTCCAAATCATACCCTTTGAAAGAACGGATCTGTTTACAGTCATGTTTTACTTCAATCACCCCTAGAGCTGTAGTGGTAGTATTCGATAGCAATTTCATTGCATCATCTGAAAGAACTATTCAACAGCAACAAAAAGTGTTTTATGTGATTGACCTCCGACCGCGGGTTTTCGAGCTAGAGCCGGAAGTTTGCAAACTATACCAAGGCGAAACGGTTGGATGTAGCCAGATGCGTCTTTGCAAGGCAATGAGACATGCTTGTTTGACCAGAGAGTGTTTTTACAAGCTGCACACTTTTCACCAGTGTTCACCAAGTCACCACAATAGTCACCCTTTCACACTTGTTCTTCATATATATATATATATATATATGCAAAGGCGAATCCCACGTCGCCTACCGGGTTGTTTACTAAGTACTCTTTTCACTTTCAAAACTATTCTTACAGTATAACCTCTGTAACCTTTTAGTACAAACAGTGTATTTAAATAGACGTACTGGTTGTTTGTCCAACGCAAATAGTACAATGTTGATGTCAAGTCCAGCAAAAATCAAGTGTTGATCAGTGAGTGCAGTTTTTTCTTTGATTAACTGAGTGCAATACTTCTTAACTCATTCAGAATGTACAATAGTTTTACTTTATGCATACAAGAATAACGAGCAACGCCGCCCTGGTGGCCATGTTTTTCAACAACTCTGAGTATGTTCAACAGTCTTGGTAAAGTATTTTAAAATCCGGCTTATTCTTTTGAAATAAAGATTTTGAATTTTTTACTATACATTTGTATATACATATAAGAAAAACCTTCGCGGCCATTTTATCCAACGTATCCTAATAATTTCAATAACCATTTCAGAGGTTCTCCTAAGGAACATTTGAGCAAAATCAATTTCAAATCAGGCTAGTACTTTTGAACAAGAAGTGTTTACCTTACCTACACATTATAACGACAAAATGCTGCGCGTCGTGGTGGCCATGTTTTCAATGGATCGACATAATTTGAACAATCTTGGTTGAAGGTTCGCCATGAAAGATGTTTAGATATTTCCTTTCCGTTACCATGGCATCCAGAGTTCCGCATGGAATTCAACTCATTGAACAACTTTGAAAGGGAACACACCAAGAACATCCCTGTGCATTGTTATCAAATCGGCAAAGCGGTATAGGAGGACATTTTGTTTGGAGCAAACTGTTGACGGACGACGGTCAGAGATCGGTCACAATAGCTCACCGTGAGCCTATGACTCAGCTGAGCTAATAAGGAATACGCGTCATTAAAAATGTGTATTCTAATGTCGAATCATGTGTTAACAAATGTACATTATTATCTGCCTTCTTCGAATAAACGATCGGTTTACGACAAGGCGATACGACATATCTCATATAAGTACATAATTAAGAAACGCGTTTCAAGATAACTTACATAGTGAAATTTTATTTGATGAGTTTACAAATATTTAATTACTTTTTGCAGACGATATATGGCTTAGGTTGTTTTAAGGACAGCGGGTGACAACAATTAAACACGCACTTGATGTATTATAATGACCTACGTCGTTGACGTTGAGACTGTAGATGATGTATCATCCGTAAAACGCTGTTCACTATGTAGGTAAATTTGTAAATAATAATGTATATCTTGTCAGTAAATAATTAACAACTTTGTACTACTTATTCAACAAAGAGCATAACATTCCGTTGAGATCTAAAACATAACATCAACTACTTGCTTCTTTTGTCGGATCGATTTTTGTTATGTGTAGGTAGGAAGTCAGTGACTTCGCGAAGCCTACAGAAGTAGAACATATGTATTTGAAATTTTATAAACGCAATTTAAAAGTTAAACCTAATTCCTTCTCTGCTGTTGTATGCGGTAATTTTGTCCGCTTCACGGTAATATAATATGTAAGCCGTTCCACGAGATAACCAAACATTATGGACTCTGCGTAAATTATCGACCAGGATCAGCCTGCGCATTCCACGCAGGCTAAACCGGACAAGCACTGTTCGCCTCCTGCGGATTTTCTGTTTCATGAGTAATTACTGTATACCTCTATCCCACTGAGACGGAATGTGTCGGCCCGGATTAGCCTGAACGGACTGCGCAGGCTGATCTGGTTCGATACTTTATGCAGAGTCTATAATGTTAATTTGCTCGTGGAAGGGCTCATATATATATATAGCACGGTATTCAAGAATCATAAAATATTGGTGCACAATTGTCTATACTGACAATGTTTTTTTTTAACCCATTCCCATACACCGATGCATTTTGCCGTCCCTGCATCAGATGACATTTGAAAAGATTGCGGAGAAAATAACAATTACTCATGATGAGCAATATTCCTTTTTTCAACTTTTTTCAACCATCATCTTTTCCTGTTTAGAGAGTTTTTTCCATAGTTTTGCTTAAAAGTCGTCTGCTGCTGATTTGTTGCACGTGGGAAATGGTTAAACAACTATTTATAATAAACAAGAAAAATCTTTAAAAAAGATAAACGGCGATCAATATGAGAAAATACTTAGAAATGGAACATGACCATATTATTTGACTTGAAGATCCGAAAGGTTTTGTTAGTAATCAAAACAATCAGTAGTTTTCCATGAATTATAAGATGTGTGCAATAATGTTGTATATCTAAGAATTTCGACAGCTCCTTGAATTGGTAATGCATTATAATCGTGAACCAGTTGGAACATTGTTGGATTAGAACATTATTAGTCGCCGGGCAGACGCCCGCGACTTCTATTTTTATTAGGTTTTCGGAAATGACATGGGAGGGGGGATTATTATTAGAAAGAAACACATTTAGATGTCTCGAACATATTACAATTATGTTTGTTTAAAAACACTAAGTAATGACACATCTAAAATGAAATAAATATTCCGATGTTTTAGGTATTTTCAGTTTCTTTATTTTGACTCGCATTTATGTTTTTTTGTTTTATTTACGAAGACAAAACAGTCCCTATTAGCTAGACTGGTATACTTTATTTTACACTATATACTACATGTAATCAAAAGGCGATAACTACAAACCTTTACGTCGCACAGTCTAATTAGATTACATACGAGCACCTGCTTAAGCAGACTGTTTGTTATGTGTAAATATCGAGATGAAAATGACGTCAACTATTCTCTTTTTAATGGCAATGTTAACATACTAAATGTTATTTTCATGTTCAAAGAGATGTCTTGATTTGTAAAGAAGGCATTTTATAATGTTTATCCACATATATCTAAAATATGAGCTGTTTCTAAGCTAAAACTGTTGATCGCGTGACTCGCGAATACTAACTGCGTAGATCAATCTCCTTTGCAGAGAGCCGTTCTTTACACTCACTTACAAATAGTAAATCATAGGTGATTTAAAATGTTTATTTGGTTCGAAACAAATGAAGAAAAACAACAAACCGAGATAAAACTGGTTTTAATAGAAAAATTACTTTGAACGAACACTCTCTGCCTATAAAGAGAGTTACAAGATGGACACCTCTGCGAATGAGAAAGAATCGGGTCTTTCGTACAAATTTATTTCGTCCTTGACAATTTTAAATGTTTCATTTAATTCCCTAAAGGCATATTGCTTCCGATCTGCATATTGTTATGCATCATTGACACAAGGGCACTCATCATAATATAATTTTAAAACATGAGTAGTTTGTTATTTTCATTATCAAAAAGGAAGGAAAGAATTAAAATAAATTAACATGTTGTAGGGCTCAGTTTATGTTCGAAATTAAGTTTAAATTATACCACAATTTCAATGAGATTTTACTGTTTAGTTGATATTATATTTCGAAGGTGGTCTAATTTATAAATATTGGACTACATTTCAACATTTGTTAAAGTATGATATAATTAGGATGCCAAGCTAATATCATTTTGAGAAAAAGAGAAATCTCATTGTTTTAAAAGTAGATTGCTGCAAAGGTGTCCACTGTTGACTTTAATAGAGGAAAGGTAAAATGACGTGCTAATTATAATTAGTTGGCTGTGTGTATGGTCAACCTACTTTGGAATGGAGATTGATCATAAAAAATGAAAGGCTTCAATTATCATTCACTTCGTTGACAAAACAATGCAAGTTATGATACATTTTCACCTGACACCACCCCTGATGTTCCAATATGCCCCTCAGTTGATAACCGTTTATTCAACTACTATAATGTTAGTGTTATGCATAACTTCATTATGGATATCCGGAGACATTGATGCGTTGCATCAACTTTCTCTTGTTCCTTAACAGATATAGAATCGGTAATTCTACAACGAGGCTCCCAAGAGGTGTATATATTTCAATTGACGATAAATAACTGAAAACTTATCATGTTTCAAAAATAATTAATATTTTGCTCTTGAATATTATATTTCATAAGTTTTCACTGATTTTGTTCACTGAAATGTATCGTTTAAGGAAAACAATTAAAGGTTAGTATGCAGAACATTTCATTTAAAACTTCACCTGATAAGTGCCTTTCGTAGGATCGCCAACTTAACTATGAACCAATCAGAACGTTTCATTTCCTTTGTTTCTTCGACATTATTCATTAAATACAACATTTGATTGGTCTACAATCTAGATCATGTGTTTAACATATATGTCAAAACCCATGTGAAGCAGCTATCGCCGAAAAAGTGAATGATTGCAAACAGGGGTTCAACAAAAGACTGTGTCACACAAAGAAACTCATTTTATGTTTTTAAATGGCGTGCCAGGCCCCTATGAGTGCTACTGGCAGAAACCCGAGGTCGCAGGTACCATGAACAATACTGTCAATGATGTAATAACAAATATATCAATCTTTGCAATCGTACGTTGGATTGCTCCAATCAGGAAATAAAATAATTGTTTAAAAGTGCAGTTTGTTATTGTATTAATAACTTATATAAAACCTTGTGAGAATGCTGCAACAAAAGGGAAGCGCTGTGGACTGAAATAATCTTAGGGCGAAATTTACTTGATTTTCAGGTTCAGAAATATGTCTTTAAAAAACACGTTTCGTTGAAATTGCGAAATTCGTTGAAATTGCATGAAAACTTAATTAGTATATAACTTTTAAGTCATTTCAGCCTCTTCATTGTATTCTCTCCTTCCTGTCTTCGTTGACTCTTTTCCAATTCACTTTTTTGATGTTTTTCACAATGTCTGTTTTTTTTCTTTATGCATGTTTGTGTGTCAATGAGAATGTACATTGTTTACGTCTCAAAAGAAGCTATGTTCAGTATATTCAATTGTATAAACTTTCATATATACATACTCCAATTAAAAGTGTGTGTGCAATGATTACAAACTTTTATGTTTTCGCTATTTAAACTTGACATCTCCTAATTTTAAAAATAAAGGTTGTCGAACTAAAGTTTCGAGTCGACAACTGCAAATGAAGAAAGAATGTTTGTTTCTCTCCCCTCAGCATTTTAGCTTCTTATACGTATTCTCTTGTTTGTTCTTTGAATACAAAAGAGTAGAAATTTTGCTACGAGAAACCCTTAATTGTTAAACCTTAAGTAAAATAACGTGCGTGAAGGTAGGTTGACGAGTGACGAACTTCAATTTGTTTGTGAAATAAGGTTGACGAGTGACGAATTGACGAGTGAGGAACTTCAAAAGATTTGTGAAAGTAGCTTGACGACTGACGAATTGGCGAGTGACGAACTGCTGTGAAGTAAGCTTGGCAATCCATTAATTGACGAGTCACGAACTGCTGCTGCTTCATCAATTCGTCAACTCAGTTTGGTTGACGAATCGACGAAAATAATACTTTTCTGAAGTCCTTATTTCTGTCTTTAAGATGATGTCTCTGCACGTATTTTATTCACATTAGACCCATGTCGTAATGTTCGTCAATTCGTCAACTTGTCAATTTGGTTGACGAATTGACGATAAAGATATTTGAGATCTAATGAAAGTACGTTTGCAAAATTATTGTTAAATCAGACAAGCACGTGCTTGGAAAAAGAATATTTTCAAATACAACTTTTCTGATGCCACCCTGTTGGTGTGTTATTCCACCAATCCGTATAACTTCGTATTGTAGTGGATCATTTAAGAAACATTTCTACAAAAAATATCTTGAAATCCGACGAACACTTCCAGAGAATAAGATTTTTAACGTTTATCAATTTTACCTCATTTCTGATGACATATTGTGGCTATGTTTTCCAATCAATCAATATACATTGAACACTTATTGTAGACGGACAAATTTCTTTCAAATGAGCTAGAAATCAGATGAGGAGAGTATATTTGTTTTTAGACAACCAACTCCTTTCTGATGATTCGACTCAGCCTGAGTTATCCATTTAATTTACATATTTGAACAATTGTGAAAAAGGACAACCAACTGAATCATTTTGAGAAGCTTGGTTGAAATTTGCTCAGTGGTTAAGGAGATGTCGTTCTAAATTAAAAATTTACCACGGACGAAAGATGGACAGAGAGTGATCCCATAGCAACGCTCTGACCATTGTGGTCAGGTGATCTAATAGTGGTAAGACGTTCATTTTTCCTAGACACCATTAACTTTAATGGGAATCGAAGAAGAAGCCCTGTATGTGTAATGTTATCGTTCTATCTTTGGCTCGTTTTCGTACATATTTTTTAGTACTTCGCGATGCGTTGTGAAACTATTTAATAGTACAGTTCAACTTGACTAACACACTATTTAATATTTACTTCTCACACATAATACGACACTGACCAATTAAACATCTAACAACATCAATAGTCATTTTAGTCGCGCCTCCTTTTATCAAGATATTTAAGTAAATGTTTCGTTAGCCCAAAGTGGCAATAATCTCTGCGCGACATCATTTCTTATATCATATCTTCCCCTATGGTCCCCGCAGAGAGGACCCATCTGGATATATCTCTCATCTCTTGGCCCTGATTCTCGCCCAAGAGTCTGATCTCGGCAGCCCCTCTACATGATGTAGTTCTAACACCCGCTTCCTCCTCTCTCTATCTCCTGCCTTCTCTACTAGCTTTATTTCTCTCTCTCTCTCAGAAGCGGATCTGGGCCATCTTTAAATACTGCCTTGTTTACATATTCATAACTCTCTTTATTGGCCTAGCTTCATATTGGAGAGGTCAACATTGACACCTACCAGGACAGAACTGTGACCAATATTAAAAAGGAAACCATCGAGCATTTCATATCTTCCAATTTAATTTATTCATTAAGTCATCGTAGTTCGAGCCGTAACGTTACATATGACAATTAGAAGAGAACAGTGTGTTTCTTACTCAACATTCTTTCCGACGCTTGACAAGTCATTGTGACAAGCGTCAGTCGTCTTTCACCAATGGGCTAACAGTTTATGTGGAAAAGCAGCCCCTTGATTGGAAAGTATATTGTGTAGAGAACTGGTACAGGAAAGCCCGGGGTAGTTGAACTGGCCGTGATATGACTGGAACATTGTTGAAAACGGCGTTAAACCCCAAATCAATGTGATTGTTATAACGTTTCTTCTATGGGAATAGTTTTACTCCCGAGGACACGCATACATTTTTAACATGATAGAGTGGTATGGAACCTAATGGATGATAATGAAATGTTATGAGCCAGAGCTCGAGAAAAGGTGTATAGTTCATGTTCTAAAATCCTTATTTGAACCGTTGGCTCTATGTTGTGGGTACGCAAAGAAATTGCGTCACTGAGACGATTCTTTGGAGTATTCACGACCAAAGGTTTATAAGTTATAAGGGAGATCTGGTAGGGGAAAAGACCAGTTTACTTCCCCTAATCGAGTTCTCCGACATGTAACTACACATGTGTTCATGTTATTCTCATTTCAATAAAACAAAGATTCACTGAAGATTATTTTAGTAGCTATATGCCTATACTATATCGTTGGTTCGATACTCGGCCAGGTCATATCAGGGACTATTAATACGCTTAAAGTCCCTGGTCAAACTAAATACTTTAAAATGGAGGTTATGGCGCTCAGGGTAATGAGGGTTCGCATTACGACTGACTCGCTGGTGTTATGCTAAATGGACCATTAGTACGGGTAAATTCCTAAGAAAACAACCAGATATAACCGAAAAATTGCTGAAAGCAGTGTAAAACACAATTAATGAGATTCATCCCCTTTGTACGTTCCGTAACAAGCACAGACAGTTGTTTATGAAACAGTGAAATAATACATCCAGTGTAACTGTTTCCTACATACAACAAATCTGCATTAGATATTATGGAAAACGTCAGTAACCTCTATCAATTAGGTTTAACCAATGAAAAGAGAGTAAAGTAATGTGGCATAAGAAGAAATTGCTCAGTATGAGCAACTTCCCATTTGGCCACAATGTTTCAAAAATTCCATTGTAGCAATGACATCTGTATGTGGGAAAGGGTTAAACATTCACTTGCTTATATAATTTTTAGAGCCTGTATATTATAGACATCTTATTTGAATGCCATTCAGAACAACCTTCGTTGAATATGCACAAGTGCGACATGAGTGTTCCCTTGACTGTGTTTCAACAATATGCAAAATAAATCCAACACCAACGCATGTGCTAGTACATCAGATAGAAAGGAAGGACTAACTACAGAGGGGTTAAGTGTTGGGGATTTTGGAGCGGGCGTCACAGGTTCAATAACAACTATAGAGGCGTTCAAGGTTGATTATCTTTGGGCAAGGCACATTTCGTTGCATAGCACTAATGTGTCACCCAGAGATTATGAACAATTGTTCTGTCGATGTGATATGACTGATATATTGTTAAAAACAGCGTAACATATTGCCTATTAGTTACTGAGATATGGACTCTAATGTTGTTGTATGCAATACTTTCTTAAAGGGTTTTCATTTGTATTATATGCAGTATAGAGTTATCTAACTTGATAGTTTACATAGGTGTGATGGTTAGGACGGGTTGTGACAAGTTTCAATGCAATGCACCAGGTAGTTACTAAGATATGGTCTCTTAATGTAGTTGCAGGCAAAACTTTAACCAGAATTTCTAAGTAAAATAAAGGGCCATAATATGCATTATATGCAGGATATGGTTATCCTACTTGATTGCGTATATACATGTATATGTGATGGTTGGGAAGTGTTGTATACAGTTTCAATACAATGTTCCATGTAGTTACTTAGATATGGGTTCTTTATGTAGTTGCATGCAAAACTTTAACCGTAATTTCTAAAGGGAAAAAAGGGCCATTAATTGCATTAAATGCTGGATAGAGTTAATAATCGTGAATATATATATGTGATGGTTGGTGAGGGTTGTATAAAGTTTAAATGCAATGCATCTAGTAGTTACTAAGATATGGACTCTTAATGTAGTTGCAATCAAAACTTTAAACAACATTTCTAATTCAACAGGGGCCTTAACTTGTATTTAATGCAGGATAGAGTAAACTAACTTGATTATTTTCATAGGTGTGATAGTTGGGAAACATTGTTTAAAGTTTAAATGCAATGCATCAAGTAGTTACTCAGACCTCGACTCGTAATGTAGTGGCACGCAAAACTTTAACCAGATTTGCTAAGTAAGAAAAGGACCACAACTTGACTAAATGCAGGATATATTTATCAAACTTGATCATTTAAATAGGTGTGATAGTTGGTAATCATTATAGAAAGTTTCTATGCAATACATATAGTAGTTACTGAGCTATGGTGAAATATATGTACTTGCATGCAAAACCTTAACCAATGTGTGACATGGACGCCGACGTCAGGGTGAGTAGAATAGCTCTCATTTTCTCCGAATAGTCGATCTAGACATAAAACATAGACATAGAACGAAAAAGCTGCCACGGACGACAGTATGAATTGCTCTATTTGAAAACAATAAACCGTTATACTTTCCTTTACAGCCCATGTACTATCGTATAACAACCCCAGGTGTTTTCAACGTCCTCTGCAGCAGATTGTGTTTATGTAGGAAAGGGGTAACTCTGTAGTCCAGACTCAAACCTGTTTGTCGGATATAAACTATTGGTGGAGTGCCTCGTAGTGTTTTACCATGGTATAGTCTGTTGTATCGTATGCAGCTTTACTTTGGGGATATAAATCCTTTTCATGTATTGAAACCCGCGACCTCCCGCGTCCGAGGCCAACTCTTTACCACTACACCACTGATCAAACGAAGAAAGGAGATTTATACTATAGCTCCTATATAACATAATGTATATTCTATTATATTAATGAAGCCATTTAAACTTCTCAGCTCTCAGTGTTGGGATGATGAAAATTGTAATGTTTGCAAACGTAATAAATGCTCATCATTGAGAAGATCTCGATGAATAAAGGCCCGACTTGAGAGAATATAAGCTTAAGCGTAATCTATTTAAATGTGTAGGTCGTTCTAAATCATTAGAATATCAACGTACTCGATCTTAAATTGCACATATTTTAAATTATGTCCGCATAAGTTCGTTTCCTTTATTATGAGCTGTAGATATTATATTTACATAGGTTAATTAACACATATTTTTGTATTGGACTGTAGGCTCGACTTGAAAAAAATATAAGCTTAAGCGTAATCTACTTAAATATGTATGTCGTTCTGAATCATTAGAATATCAACGTAATCGACGACAACTGTTTTCAGTGCTAAAAGAAATCCTACATTAACATGGCAACTATTTAAATAATCCTATAAGGATCCGATAGTAACCATATATAAAACAAGGAGTGGAATAACCGATTTAAAAAAAATACTTTTTTATAAACAAGCTAATTTGTTGAATATTTACGGAAACAGATGAACATGATAACTATGAATTAGATTTTCTTTTTGTGAGCAATGGCATAGGACGCGCCATCAATAAATTGTCCAATAATACAATTCCTTGCCATGATGGAATATCGTATTAGACGATTATCAGTTTTATTTAATTGAATTTCCATTATTGTGTGACATTACAAAGACAAATAAGTAGTTCATGTAATTTAACCACTAAAGTTTGGGCACAGTGAGCCTGCAAACATGCGACAAATATTGTCAGATATTTCTTCGGAAATAAACATTCCAGGACCATACGATTGACGAAGTAAGAGAGACAAAATTTGGTAAAAAAATAAAGATTGTTGCGAATCGGTATTGTTTTTAACTATGGTACATGTACTCTTCCAAATATTGGGCAATTGTGATGTATGTACTATATAAACTCTTTATTTCGAGTTAAAAGATACCTTGATGTAAATCGGGTCGCAATTTTAGTTGTTACTTGGGAGATTATGAAAGGTTGCCTTTTTGTATTTCTGATATGATTAACTGTATTAAATATAAGGGTAATTTTATATATTTGTCCAATTGACGTCCAAAGTTGAAGAATTGCTATTTAATTATGGATTTTTATTTGCTTAGATATCAGAAGAATTAAAGAGGTACATTTCAGATTGAGTTTATCTATTCAGTTTAGTTGGCAGAGAATGATCGATAACCTTTCGATGTATTGGCAAAGTAATATTGGTTCATCTTAACAGTGTTATGACTTTAATCGTGTGTGTTATAAAATACATATTATTAGATCTACCTTATAAATATAAAATAGTTTTTATTTCCAAATTCAGATATTTCAATCATGCATGGAATTGCCTAGCTGGGTAGAATCACTCAAAAAACATGAGTATGTGCAAACAGAACGACATCTTAAAGCATGGCGGGCAATTGCTTCTCTTGCCACAATGTGGTCAGGTCTATTGCATAGCTGGGTTGATTCACCCAGGGATCACGAGTGTGTGAACTGATGGGGTGGTATGAATGCTGTTGAAAACGGCCTAAAACACCCAACAATACAAACAAAACGACCTTTGAAAGCAAGGCGGGCAATTGCTCCCATTGTCACAATGTGTTCAGTACTATTGAGTAGCTGGATTGAATCACCCAGGACGCATGCGTATGTGAACAGTACGGGTGATTTGACATATTTGATGTTGAAACCGGCGTAAAACACCCAACAATACAAACAAAACGACCTTTGAAATCATGATTAGCAATGGCTCCTCTTTCCACACTGTTTTCAGTCCTAACGCATAGCTGGGTTGATTCTCCCAGGTCCCATGAGTTTGTGAACTGTGGGAGTGATTGGACATGAATGCTGTTGAAAACGGCCTATAAACCCCAAAAATGCAATCATATTGACATTTGAAAACATTATGAGCAATGGCTCCTTATACCACACTGTTTTCAGTCCTATCGCGTAGATGGGTTGATTCACCCAGGAAGCATGTGTGTGTGAGCAGTGAAGGGTATTTAACATAAATGCTATTGAAAACGGCATAAAACCATCAACAACGCAATTAAAACGTCCTTTGAAAACATGATGAGCAAGGCTCCTCTTACCACACTGTTTTCAGTCCTATTGCCTAGCTGGGTAGAATCACCCAGCGACACGAGTATGTGCACTGTGATGTCGATTGGGCATACATGCTGTTGAAAACGGCCTAAAATTAGATTAAACATATTTTATTACGTATGTTACATAATATCAATATATACAAATGAACATTAAATGATAACAAAATATATAACATATGCAAATGGATTGAACTACAAGTTATAACAACATTAGTTACAGTTCTCTCCAGTGCGGCTGTATAAATGTATATGTTTACCGGATTGAAAAAAAAATGAAAAGAGAATTTATGAAAAGAAAAAGAAAAACTATATTGAAATAAAGAAAAAGTAAGAGAAAAAAAAAAACACAAACAAATAATGATACCATGCCGCCCAGTCCCCATAGAATCCTCACTCCTCACAACATACACTGTTCACCCTACAACAGTGACAGCACTCAGTTAATTAAAGTTATTATTCAGGTTGAAAACGTTTTGTCTGTTTAATATATTTCTGGAAATGATGAAAAATAAGTTGATTATTCTCTAATGCTAGATCTGCATTGCCGTATAATAATTTAATGGTACTTAATGGGTAGAATTCACGAGTATTTGTAAATAGTTGCCGTCTTTCAATTCTGAAAAGGTCACATCGAAAAATAAAATGTTCTGCATCTTCGAATTCATACATCACCACATGCACAAATGGGAGTATCTCTTAAGTGGTTAACATAAAGGTCGGCGTTTAAATTACTGCAATTATTTCTTAATCGAGTATGTTGAATTGATAAGTATCGGTCACCGAATAAAAATAACTTAGGTACTATTGGAGGATTAAAAAGATCTTTAAGTTTGCTTTTAAACGATAGGAGTGATGTAGACTCTCGGATATTTATATCAAGTTCATTCCAGAGTTTCAGTGATGAGGGAATAACTGATCTTGAGTATATTTCTGTGCGCCTAGTCAATGTAACAAAGTCAGAATGGTTTCTTAGATTGTATGGATTTGACTCGGATATAGCAAAAAGGGAACAGTTCTTCCAAATAGCTTGGTAAATCGCCTTGTTTTTGTTTATAAATAAGAATTAATGTTTGCTTTTTCCTCCTGTCTGTCAAAGAAACCCAACCAATTTCATTTAGTAATTTTTCAATTGAAACAGAACGCGTTAGGCCTGTAACAATTATTGCGGCTTCATATTGAATTTTTTCCAAAGTATCAGTTTCGTATTTAGTACAGTTATCCCAAATTATGGATGAGTATTCTAAGATAGGGCGAAGATAAGATATGTATATTTGGTTAAGGGTTTTGCGTTTTAATCTGAATTTCATCATCCTCATCGAACCAAGTACTTTGGATGCTGATGATGCAATATTCGAAATGTGTTCGTGCCAAGTACCGTCGTGACTAAGTGTTACTCCTAGATGTTTATGGTGATGATCAACGAATGTTAATTGTGTATTATCAAAATATAAAGATGGAAAATTTCTATTGGTAAGTGAAAAAAATATTACTTCTGTTTTCGACGGATTGAAATTGACTAGCCATTGTTTAGCCCAAAGAGATATTTTGTGCAGGTCTCCATTAATAATACTTTCTGTATATACTGTGTCCGCTGATGATACTGCAAGAGAACTATCATCAGCAAACAATCGCGTTACACTTTGTAAAGAGTCGGCAATATCATTTACATAAATTAAAAACAAGAGAAGTCCTAATACAGAACCTTGGGGCACACCAGCATTTAAATATTTTATTTCAGAAAAAGAAGACTGAACAGATACCCTCTGGTTACGATTTGTCAAATAGTCAGATATCCAATTGATAAGGTTGCCAGTTATTCCGTATTGACGAAGTTTAAAAATTAAACCTTATGCCAGACACGATCGAATGCCTTCGAAATATCACAAAACACCATACATGTAGATTTTTTATCATCAAAAGCTTTGCAAATTTGATTGTAGATATCAGTTAATTGGTAAACTGTGGAATGTCCAGGTAAAAAACCGGATTGTTTATTATATATAAGTTTGTTCGCATGTAAATAATTGTGAATGTGTTTAAATATAATACGTTCCATAACCTTTCCTACACAACTTATAAGTGAAATTGGTCTGTAGTTTGATGGTGAGTCCTTTGCTCCTTTTTTGAATAATGGCATAACATTTGCTAATTTCCAAGCATTTGGATATTTACTTTCTTGCAAAGACCGATTGAATAATATACAAATTGGATGACAAATAGTTTTACATGTTTCTTTTAACATACGGTGGCTTATTTTATCGGGTCCGCTGGCTTTGTTTACAGTTAAATTAGATAAAATATCGATTAGATAAAATATCGATTATTTCTGTTTCAGTGACTTTGACGTCGGTTAAGTTTTTGTTAGTTTTCGTCAAAAATGGCGGAAGATTGATATGAGAATCGTTAATTGATGAAATTGACACAAAAAAATCGTTTAAAGCATTAGCTTTATCTTCATCAGACACAGAATACGAATTGTCATTGTTGATTAGAGGAGGTATGCTGCCAGAACTTTTAGAATTTTCTTTAATCAACAGTTTGATTGTTTTCCAATAAGTGCGAGAATTTGTTGAGTTAATATCACCCAATGAGTATTCTAGATTATTAAAATATGTTTCTTTTGCATGGTTTTTCATGTTACTTACCTTGTTTCTTAAATGTTTAAAAACTTGCCAATCCGATTTTTTTCCAGTACAGAGAGCTAATTGTTTTTGCCTATCGCGCTTACGGGATGTTTGTCTAATTTTGGAGTTGTACCATGGCTTGTCTCTTGGACGAATTGTTACAAGATTTGTTGGAATACATAATTTCGCTAAGTCAATAATTTTTGTAATAAAAGATTTAGTAGCAACATCTAGAGATCCATCAAGTACAAATGTCCAGTCTGTAATGGTAATTCAATTATTAAATATTTTAAAATCAGCACGCTTATAGTTCCAAACTGTTCTTTTGTATGGTATATTTTCATATATATCACTTTTTATAAATGCATATGTACCAAAGTGATCACTAATGAAACCCGGTGTTTTGTGAATGCCCGAGTCAAAACATGTTAGCTGGTTCGAAAGTGCTATTGGATCTATCAATGTTTGAGTAGTATTAGTTACACGCGTTGGTTCTTTTATTATATTGGACATGTTATTTAATTCAAGTATATTACGAAATTTGTTGTTAGAAGTATTTAACTGATCTTCATTTATGTCACCTAAAATTATTATATTTGAGTGTATTTCCGAAGCCTTTTCAATAGAGACGTTAACTCTATCCCAAAAATCAACTGGATAGTGTGGAGGTCGGTATACAGTACAAATAAGATAACATTGACTTTGATCTTTAATTTCAATCCAAATAGATTCAGGAACAATATTTTCTAAGTCAAAATTTCTGGTTGGACGACCTCTGAAAGCAGGGCGGGCAATTGCTCCCTTTGTCACAGTGTGTTCAGTACTATTGAGTAGCTGGATTGAATCACCCAGGACGCTTGGGTATGTGAACAGTGCGGGTGATTTGACATATATGATGTTGAAAACGGCATAAAACACCCAACAATACAAACAAAACGACCTTTGAAAACATGATGAGCAATGGCTTCTTATACCACTCTGTTTTCAGTCCTATCGCGTAGATGGGTTGATTCACCCAGGAAGCATGTGTGTGTGAGCAGTGAGGGGTATATAACATAAGTGCTGTTGAAAACGGCCTAAAATAACCAACAACGCAATCAAAACGACCTTTGAAAACATGATGAGCAATGGCTACTCTTGTGAGCAGATACTACAACCCTTTCCCACATGCAGGTATTTTATACCACTTTCCACATTTATTTAGTCATGCAACAACTCGCTTCCAAGCTCAAAATCCCTACATGTATGATGTATTATTATTTGTACAATTTTATTATGTATTTTGGGCCGGTGGCCTTTGATTACGTAAATGAATAAATTGAAAAATTGAAATTGAAATATGTTGAAGATCAATCCTATATGAATAAAGGTTCTGTTCCATTCTAGGTCACACAGACACTAACTGCTATTACATCTAACATTAATATTAACATCGTCTGGTATATAGTTTGTGTATGCCCTATGTATGTGTATATTATATTATTAATGAAAGGTTATGTTCTGTTCTGTTCTATTCTTTATCACAGAAACCCAGATAGACGATTAGCATTGAACAAATTGTCATCATCTGATATGTTTCGTATGCCCATGTATAATGTAAATCTTTTCAAGATGAACCATATATGAATACAACTTATAGTCTGTTATGTTCTGTTCTCACACAGTGATATGACGGAAACATTGTGGAAAGTGACACGAAACATCCTTGAGAAGAAACACGCCAAACTGTGGTGTTTTGGAAAGTAGCATAACGCATCATTGAAAAAGAATTTATAACCTACCAGTATCATCTGCATGGCCCTAAATACATTCAACTACAATATATATATAATCATTCATTTAGGAGAAATTACACCAGTGTGATACCCAAATGGATCGCAACTGTGCGTATTCAACTTTTGTTCCAGCAAACGTTTAAAAGTAGCCAAATCCTAGGTTGTTTTGGCATTTGATGGTAGAACAAACTCTCCTCTATCCGACCATACCATCGGTTTGGCTTAGATCACTATATTCAAGAAAAACACAAGGGCCCATTCGCATATTTTGCCATACCGGTCTCACACGAGTACTAATTAACTTTAGTGTAAATCAAATCGCGTTCAAAGACCCCTTGCAAATCTTCATATAAACTTCAATGTCAAATATACAATGTCGGTTGTTTCTCTCGTCTACCCTGTCCTGCGTACCATTTCATTTATCCATCCCCTACATTAAAACATAAATACACATATACATATGTATATATAAATAAATAATAATATACAATTAACAAATCACAAGTAAGCGGGGCATCAAACACATTTTAACAATAAGCTATAAATAGACCAAATTGTTGTTTTTTTGTATGTCTATCGATTTTTCACTACGTGTCATCTATAAAAGATGTACCAAACACTGTACTATGAACAGTACAAGCACAGTCTTTTCCTAAAACTATCAGAGACTGGAACCCCCTTTCCTCCGGACCTTGCGCAGATCACGTCTGTAGACTGATTTAAGTCCCGTCTGCAGTCATACACAGCCTAAACTAACACAGATGTTTTTTATTTCATTTGTATTTGTAAATATGCCTAATTGGTTGTTTTTAACATTTTGATGGCCTCACTTGCCTGCGATGCACTAAGCCCTAGACAGTAACAAAGTAGAAGAAGAGGTCTCTATATAATAAAATGTTGGATGAGAACGCTTTGTAACGTTACTGTATGTTACTATTCCGTCCTTAGCAGCACGTTATGAGTTGTATATGGCTGTAGTGAACATTTGAAAAATCTTCATTTTTAAATACTTTTGCAGAAATGTTTCTAGGGTGCTTTCTTAAACTAATTATTCCCCTAAGCCATGTTATAAGTCGAAAACATGGTCGCTAGGCTATGCTATTGTGCATTATATGACAGTAGTGATTCAATTTTGACAATATGATAGCTACTGTTGCTGGTTGTACGTGCTTCTGTTCTGTGGAAAGAAATATGACAAATGTAATCAATAGTTCAATGCAACGAAATGTTATCATACCGTTGTACACTGTAGTGTGCACACTTAAGGCGAATACAACATTAACTGAAGTATTATATACATTACATTGTAACACAGAAGACGTACATTTTCGAACTAAAGACAGTTGTTAATACAAACACTATTGCTATTGACAAGTAATAGCTACTGTTGGTTGCTGTACGTACTTCTGTGCTATGGAAATAAATCAACGTTTAATTGTGATGAAATGTTATCATACCTTTATACACGGTATCTTGCACACATAACCCACTTATGCGAACATTCTGTATTATTTGAAAAGTCAAAGAGTGGCTGCTGTCTAATCTAAAAATTGCTTCCGTTCGAAAGTATAAATACGTTGGCAAATGCCAGCGTCGACTTAACGTAACGAAATAATAATCATAAATTGAAACCTTAAAACTAACACTTAAGGCGAAAATGTACCGAATATAATAAAAATGATATTAATAATAAACATTGGTTGTCGTTAAATATCCTATATTATTTTTAATCTGAAAATGAATGTCTTTTTAGAAAAGCATTATCTTATTTTGTATATACAACACATCGTAGATCACAAATGAAACGTCTGTTTACGAAAAGCAAATTTTAACAATAACATTATCATTGCAAAGTTATGGACACGGTTGCCCGATTTGCTTGCTTCCGTGACAACTGACTCAGACAGGAAAGGAAAGGAATGAACTTAAATGTCACAAAGTTACCATAACTGTATACATGTCTTCTGCTTATTTCAGGCGAACCGGCAATACTGTATAAGTTGAACTGACAAGGAGTGACTAAGGGCTACTTTATAATCGAAAAATGAACTACTACCTGAACAATTAACTGCATTTACATATACAATACATTGTAACACAAAGACACAAAGGCCGCTTTACATTGGCTAACTGAAACCAAATTTTAACAAGAATACCACTTCACGAAAAATTATCATACCTTTATACACGGTATTTTGCACACTTCATGCGAATATACCATACGTTATGAATTAAACTGTCAAGGAGTGGCTACTGTGCTTCCGTATGAAAGTATAGATTCTTTATAATCTGTAAATGAACGACTACTGGAACAATGAACTGCATTATTATATATAATATATTGTAACACAAATGCCGTACATTGACTAACCGAAACCAAATTTTAATAAACAGATTATTACTATTGACAAAGTGATAGCTACTGTTGCTGGTTGTACGTGCGTCTGTGCTGTAGAAAGAAATATGACAATATGACATAGGTTATCAATATTTCAATGTCACGAAATGTTATCATACCATTGTACACGGTAGTTTGCACAAATTAACGCGAATACAATATTAACTGAATTATTATATATAATACATTGTAACACAGAAGCCGCATATTTTCTAACTAAAGGCAGCTTTTAATAATAACACTATTGCTATTGACAAGTAATAGCTACTGTTGGTTGCGGTACGTACTTCTGTGCTATGGAAATAAATCAATATTTAAATGTGATGAAATGTTATCATACCTTTATACAAGGCATTGTGCACACATAACCCACGTATGGGAACTTACAATGTCATAGAGTTGCTTCTGTCTAATCTAAACATTGCTTACGTTAGAAAGTATAGATAATTTGGCAAATGCCAGCGCTGAACGTAACGGAATAAAAATCATAACTTGAAACCACAAAACTAACAATTTAGGCGAAAATATACAAAATATGATAAAAGTGACTAAGGGGATCTTTATAATCGGAAACTGATTGACTACCTGAACAATTAACTGCATTATTATATACAATATATTGTAACACGAAGGCCGTACATTGGCTAACGGAAGCAAACATTTAAGAAGAACAATACGTCAGAAATATTATCATAACCTTTTAGACGGCATTTTGCACAATTAAGGCGATATACCATACGTTATGAATTAAAATGTCAAGGTGTGGCTAATGTCTTATGTAGTAAATGCTTCCGTATGAAAGTATAGATTCTTCATAATCAGGAAATGAACGACTACTGGAACAATGAACTGCATTATTATATATAATATATTGTAACACAAATGCCGTACATTGACTAACCGAAACCAACTTACAAAAAACACTATTACTATTGACAAAGTGATAGCTACTGTTGCTGGTTGTACGTGCTTTTGTGTTGTGGAAATAAATATGACAATGTGACATAGGTAAACAATAATTCAATGTCACGAAATGTTATCATACTATTACACACGGTAGTTTGCACATTTAAGGCGAATACAATATTAACTGAATTATGCTATATAATACATTGTAACACAGAAGCCGTACATTTTCTAACTAATGGCAGCTTTTAATAATAACACTATTGCTATTGACAAATTATAGCTACTATTGGTTGCGGTACGTACTTGTGAGCTATGTAAATAAATCAATGTTTAAATGTGATTAAATATTATTATACCTTTATACTCGGCATCTTGCACACATAACCCACTTATGGGAATATGCTATATAACTTAAAATGTCATAGAGTTGCTCCGGTCTAATCTAAACAATGCTTCCATTTGAAAGTATAGATCATTTGGCAAATTCCAGCGCTGAACGTAACGGAATAATAATCATAACTTGAAACCAAAAAACTAACAATTAAGGCGAAAATATACCGAATATAATAAAAGTGACAAAGGGGTTCTTTATAAGCTGGAAATGAACGACTACCTGTACAATTAACTGCATTATTATACGGGAAAAAAACGTATCGGTATTTTGGGTATGTATAAAATGAGCAGAAAAACACGGATTAAGATCATTAAAGTGCTATTATGTGGGAATAAACATTTGTACGAAAAGTTAAAAATAAATGAAAATCTGTAAGAAATATGTTTTTCCGTTCTTCAAAAAAACCTGATAGCATTAGCCTTCTACGCCTTCTACGCCTTCTACGCCCGAACCTAAATTGTGACTGTATCGTAGCCAAAGAAGGACGTGACGTCATTTCCGTTACACTTCATCTTGGCGTAACGTCAATGGAGCGAAGTCGTTTCCCGCAAAAAAAGTGGTATCAACATGAAAGACCCAAAATTCCTTTACATAAGCTATTGACTCACTCATTCAAAGTATAATTATTTATCAAACATTGTGGCAAAAGGATAACTTTCTCATAAGGAGCAATTGTTCTTTTGGTGACAATCTTTTTCTAAATCGTCTGTTGCATAGGCATCAGAAACCGTCTCTAATAGGGAAAGGGTTAAGCAGAAATGTGACCCCTTACATAATTTGTTCCAGTCATATTGACTGGTTGAAAAAGGCAGTCGCCAGGTGGCATCAGAAAAGGGCTGATCTATTTGCTTCTTTACCATAATGCAGGTGATCGATTAAGGTTCATCTTGGCCCTCATGTTTTAACCTCGTTCATTATAAATGTATTCCTTGATTTTCTGAAAGTCTTTACTTTATTGTTTTCTGTTCGTAATAATAGACGACAGCAATACAAATTCCAAATCTGTTTTTATAATGCAAGAAACATGACATTAACATTATGATTGTCAAGTCAATTACTTATAAATCCTTTTTTATGGCCAAAGTATGCTCTTTAACTTTTGTTTATATTTATCTTGCGGTTTTTTTCGTAAAAAGGTAGCACCTATAGATATATTATACAATACTTTGTTAAAAAAAGGCCGTACATTGGCTAACGGAAACAACCTTTTAACAAGAACACTACGTCACGAAATACTATCATACCTTTTTAGACGGTATTTGCACACTTACGGCAAATATACCATACGCTATGAATTAAAATGTCAAGGAGTTGATACTGTCTTATGTAGTAAATGCTTCCGTATGAAAGTTTAACTAAAGGCAGCTATTAATAACAACACTGCTACTTGGTCTGGATCACATTTGGTCATCAATGGCGTCTGGTAGTTAGTCTGGTCATTATTGTCGTCTAGTAGTTGGTCTGGTCATCAATGTCGTCTGGTAGTTGGTCTGGATCACATTTGGTCATCAATGTCGTCTGCTAGTTGGAGTGGTCATCACTGGCGTCTGGTTGTAGGTCTGGTCCTCACTAGCGTCTGCTTGTTGGTCTGGATCACACCTGGTCATCAATGGCGTCTGCTAGTTGGTCTTGATCACATATGGTCATTGTAGTTGATATGGTCATCAATATCGTCTGGTAGTCGGTCTGGTCATCACTGGTGTCTGCTAGTTGGTCTGGATCACATATGGCCATCAACGGCGTCAATAGTACCCGAACTATCATCAATATGAACCATATGTGCAAGTATGACAACAGTGAACTGTGTCGTGATAACAATAACAGTTTACAAACGGATGGACGGACGGACTGACGCACGGATGGACGCCAGGAACAATGCCATCCCATAGACCTAAAAAGAGTAGCGTAGGAAAGTAAGGTCAAACATACTCATTTGATACATAATTCATTTTAATTAAGAGATAATTGCGGAAACGGTAGATGATGTTTGTCTTCTGTACAGAAAATCGTACAATAAACTTAATTAAGAAATATTCATTAAATATAAGAAGATATGTAATTTAAAATTTTCGTCATTATGCTGGTTTTATAGTTAGAAACCGACTTGAGGGAAATTTTAGCGACATGGGGGAATCGTTTTTTCGTCTTTACTTAAGGCTAAGCACTTAAGGAAAAAACAGTCTTAAAATCGGGTTAAGAGTGAAATCAGAAGGCCACGGAAATAGTTCTTAGAAATAAATTCGCTATAAGTTATAGAAAAATGGCATTTCCCCTTAATGTAGGATCCATACTTATACATATATATACTATCAAAACACTTTCTAAGATAAACACCACCTACATATAAACGTTTATTTCTGTTTAAGTAGTATTGCACAAAGTTAATTAATGCAAACACTTAAACAACATTTGATGTTTTTTTTCTTAAAGCCGAACGGGGCATCAGCAAGTGTACTATTTTAACAACATAAACGACGAATGCACTTGTGGTACACGTATTCAATAATATACGTACATATACGGTTAAAATAATTTTGTCAGTTAAACGAGTAAATGGTACGTGTACGTCTGTATATGTATAGGTGCTTAAATAAAATCCGAGTCCTCAAAGCGCATGTCATGTCAGGTTGGAACGGAACACTCAACTTCATGGGTTTAACCAGCCATGGAGTCTTACTCTTATTATTTCGAACACCTTGCTATATCATGCTGAAATTGAAAACTAGGCTTTGTTTCAAAAGACAATTTACCTTTAAAGCGGTATTAAAATATTTTTCTACTGCGGAGTTTCGCGAACATAGTTCAGTTTCTTTGTCTATTTAACACGGGGCAATATTTTAGTGCTCTTTGAAGGTGTTGGTATAAATCTTAATTAGTAAAAATGCAACGTATTTGCATTATTAGCCGTAATTACCGATTAATCTTTGTAAAAATGAAACATAATCATTTATCACTTTTTTATGAATTAAATTCAGTTGAATGCATCGCTATCTCCCTCCCCCTTTTAAATATAAACATACTGTACATATTAGCTCACCTCAGCACAACATGCTCAATATAAGCTACTATGGTCTCCCTCTTAAACAACTGGCTCCACAGGAATGTTTCAATTGAATTCATGTTTAAAAAGTTTAAGTTAAGTGCATAAGTCTGGATGCTGCGGCATCAGAAAGAGGAATGATCAAATGTTAAAACAATTCTTTTTTGAAATTATTGGATTTATTTGAAATAATTTAAGGAAACTATTTCTAAATTGTTCCCCTATACAAATTGTTAAAGTCATACTGATTAGTTAAACAACTTAGCCACCAGGTTGTTTGATTCATTGTTTGGTGTTTAAAGACGGTTTCAACATTTGTTCATTTACATCACGGCGTTTCCTGAGTTAGTGACCAGTGCTACTAAGTAATTACTACCATTTTAAAAGCCGATGTATCACACGGCCAGGGATTGAACCCGCAACCTCCCGGTCCAAAGGCGGAAGCTCTACCGCTACACCACTGAGACGGCACAAGAACAGCAAAAAAAATTCAAGTCATATTGATATGTTCACATGTTCTCTGGAGGCATCAGAAAAGAGGTAAACTATCACAATTTTAGGATTCTTCTGCTCTGAAAATACCTGTGTGATTTTATGAAAATCTAGCAAAAACGTTCATTCATAGCGATTCCTGCATTTTGATAAACTTCAGAAGCGGACAATATATTTTAACAGATGCAAATGGGACTTTTCAGTAGCATCTAATGAAGGAGTGAAATGAATGACCAAAAACAATTATTTTGTTGTTTTGATTACAAGATATTTGGACAGGCACGTCACGTAGGAGTATCTTTATTTAAATCATTTTATATAAAAACAGACACGGTCCCTAGGGATGTACATGTTATAATGCAGATTCATTTTAAGTGGTGAAGCATTAATTTACATTAAAATGAATAATTATGTCTGCCGTATATACCGATCTTGTTTTAAAAAATACATTCTAAGGTTATCGATCCTCATTTATAATCAGTTAGAAACAGTAGACCGGACACTACATCCTGTCTATCATAATTTTCACATAAATAATGTATACATTAAAAGAAGCTATTCAGTTTTGACTGTTGAATTGATAATCATAGTGTCAACGCAGTCACAAGTATTACATGCATTAGTAGCATAGACACTTGGTGGTATGCACGACTACCTCCGTAATCTCAGAATATGCTTCATTATAAGAGTTTACGAAAGAAAATACTTTATTCATATACGTTAATGATTCAGTAATAAAAACAAATTCATTCACTTCTATCCATGTGTTCAACCAACGGAAGTGGGTTTACTAGTTTTAGAAAATAATGTGTCCTGGCTCCCCAACTTAAATGACGGGATCCTCGCTTTAATCTAATTTAACATCCGGATATATGAATGTTTTCACAGAAATTATCTGACTGTGTTGAGTTTTGAAATAAAGAAATTAACATCTTCGTGAACATGACACGTTTGTTTAAGTGTATTATCGAAATTTATTTCATCTCGTGAAAAGCAAAGGGTTATATTTTCATTCGATAATACACTGAAATAAACAATTATCCTCTATTACAAATGTACTTCTGACGCTGTGCAAGGTTTTATTTGACACCTATTTCACCAAGATTACTTAACTGTTAGAGTCACCCTATGTACACATTTCGATAGAACAAACAACATGTTATGTATACAATTAATCATCAAACGACTTTGATAAAATGTTAAACATTTTCAACATATAATAAATCTGCAGCAGATACATTCGATATATATTCTTTATTTCCTCCAATTTAGAAGATTATACAGATTACAATACAAACATTACAAAACATACATTACTCGTTATAAACTACGAGAGATAGATATAGAAGAACAGAGAGAGAGATGAGTAGCAGCAGATTTAAGATAATGATAAACATGTTCGTTTCCTCTAACAGAGCACTTATCCGAAACGAAAGGAAAAGCACTCAATGAGGAAGACTTACATGAAAGGTACATGTACCTATGCATATACTCCCATACCATATATACATCTATGATACATGTGAACATCATACAGAATTCAAAGGTAAATGCATAAAAACATACCCAGACAAAGGTACTCAGTCATATCCAAAAGTTTTAAGACGAATTATAATATATTACATACAACTGCCTTATATCAACGATTTCTCAGCTTGTTTATACGAATTCCAAATGGAATCCAGAAACAGTGCGACATGCGAGCAACGAGTAAAATCCGGAAATGACGAATACGCAATTAATTGAGCGATAGAGAAACTAGCCCGTAGCAAACTAGGATCATGTTTTGCATAAGACCATGCTGGGCTAATCGAGAACTGCTGTTGAATGTGTCTGTATAGTACAAACTCTTGAGAAGATGTTCTCTCGGTCCATTCATTAGTGAAGTAATGAGTTATCTTTGTACTTAAACATTTTTTCCAAATATGTTTGTTCGGGAAGCTGCCATGGGTAATAAATTTTGCAAAACATGTAACAAGTCATATTTATGTAACAGTTTGACAACGTCAGCTAAACGACACAATTGACCTAGAAAGGTCAGTTTTCTCTTATCAATTTCGGCTTCAATAGGGAATGCTCCTAAAAGACCGAGGACAATATTTGTTCTCGATCTAATGTGAAGTCCCTGGGCTTGTTTCAAGCAAAGCCTATGTGACCTTTCCAATGTTAGACTGTCTCGATCAGAGAGCGATTGTAACAATTCACAACCAAAAAGTGCCCTTGGGATAACAATTGAATTATATATTTTAAAACTAGTCAGAGGATTCAACCCATTCCTGTGTAATCCCTCTTTGATTAATCCGAAAAATGTACCCCTTAATTTTCTATCAACATGTTTTACTATTACGGAAGAACTAAAGTACTTGTTACAGAGTATGCCTATATGAACATACTCTTCTTGTTCTTGTATAGCTGTTTTACCAACACGCCAGGACCGTGAACTGCGTGTAAATGAACGCTTGGTTTCATTAAAAGTGACGACGGCACATGTGTCCGCATTATATTGGTAACGCCATTGACAGGAATATTGATAGCAAATGTTTATCATATGTTGTAGGGCTTTACCAGATAAAGCGAGAGCGTCATATCGTCTGCAAAGGACGGGGCACAATAACTCGTTTAACCTAGTTTACTGTTAACTAACAGTTCGATCAATGGATTGATATAAATAAGGTACAAAAAAGGAGACCAAACCCCACCTTGTCTGGTACCCTGTATAATGGGGAACCAGTCGGAGTAAAACCCACCATACATAACGCAACTATACATGTCAGTATGCATTGAAATTACTGATTTTAGAAGTTTGGAACAAACGCCTAGCTTGTGTAATTTATAGAATAGACCATCATGCCACACACGGTCAAATGCCTGCCGGGCATCTAAAAAGCAAGCAAATAATTTACTATGATTTTCTTTACTGTAAATTATACTTTCATTTAGAACAAATGATGTCATAGGACTCCCCATACCAGGTTGAAAACCGCCCTGAAGTGCATGTAGTGGTTTATTGACAGTATCTTGTAACCGTCGCAATAAAACCTTTTCATACAATTTTAAAATAGACGAGGAAAGGGTAATTGCTTGATAACTATTCGAATCATGTTTCGGTTTACCCCCACCCTTATGAAGGGTTATAATCACACCATGTTTAAGATCAGTAGGGACATAGCTGTTACAGTACATTAGGTTAAATAAGCACGTTAGATAATGTTTTAACATCAGTCTACCATGAATGAGATGTTCATTGCAAACCCTATCATTACCGCACATTTTTCCAGTTTTCAATGTCGATAATGCAATTAAAACTTCCTCTTGACGGATATGATCACCATCAGCACTAATGAACTCATCCTTCAGACGATTGACATAGTCCGTAATGGTCCCATAATTCGATCTGTTATAAGATTCGCACTCAGTGTCAGAGTAAAGGGATGCAAAATGACGACCCCATTCATGACAAATATTTACGGGATCTCTTACAACAAAATCATTAAATTTAACTTCATTGGATGTATTTTTAAGCAATGTTTTCTTCTTGGAATTGAATAGTCTCCAACATAAAGGACTGTCTACACCCGAAGCAGTGTCTATATTGCTGTTAATTTGCTGTAGGTAGCTGAGAGAGATATTTCTATGCAACTTTCGAAAACAACATTTAGCTGATTTATATTCCCTGTATGATAGATATTCATCTCCTCTAGGTCTACCAGCATCAGTCCAAGCTCTGCTTTTCATTAAAAGTTGATATAAATGATGAAGATATTATTAAGTAGATCTGGGACCATTGCGGGAAAAGGAAAAACACGGTCATTCTGATCCATTTCGTCTGATACAGATGCTTCAAAAGTCGTCGGAAATCGTTAACCCTTTCCCAGATACAATCGCCTTCTGAAGCCTCTGCAGCAGACGACATTTGAAAACATTGAAGCAAAGGTGAAATTGCTCATGATGAGCAATTTTTTCCATTTGCTACAACGTATTTCAACTCTATTTGATAATTAAACTGTCATAAATGGAGATTGTTCACATTATTTTTAAGATGTTTTCAAAGTCATCTGATGTAGATTTGTTGTATGTGGGAAATCGTTAAACACGCAATAAATTGAACCGTCTCCTGCCCCTCTGGGAACCAGTGAAGAACAGTTTTCTTGGTAGGATTTATCGCTGGCTTCCTTTCCATAATATATGTTAATGCTTCGGGAATAGATGAGTTATGAAGCTTACAATACATAGATGATTATATTTTGTTTTTTCCCAGCGATCAGTGGATAAGTGAACACGTCCGTATATCCGTTTAACGCAGTTTTCAATATTACTTCAGTTATATCACGACCACAATTCACTTATTCATGATCCCTGTGTTAATGAATCTTTACTATGTTAATAAATGTGCCTTGTAGTGCAGCAGATAAGCATAAAAAAACGTTCACTTTGTGATAAAAGCATGAAATTTGGTACGAGTATAGCCAAAGGTATTATAAGAGTATTTAGATATTGGGCCATCCCGAAATTTCTGTATTTCATAAATGGCAGCCATTTTTCAAGTTGGCCGCCAGTTTCAGTTCTTTTTAATTCTTCATAAACGGGTTTTTTCTTTATTTTCTTTGGAATGTGAACAGATATGTCATTGAATTTTAGTGAATAGTCGTATTATGGCAAGATTCGTATCACATTTTGAATTTAGTTGGCATCAGATTGTTCTTAGGCGAGTAGTGGCCCTTGGATGTTGAAAACATTGTATGGTTAATAGTATGACTGAATTTTCTCTGTACTGCATTTATCTATTAAATTGAATTTTTTAGTGAGTAGTTTAGCTCACATGAGATCGTTAATGATGTTGGATCATTCATTTCAGGGTCAAACGTATTTGCACTCGGTCTTTTGAAATTTTGAATATTTGAGTTTTGCCATTTTACTCATTTTCTTTCGAAGAGCAACATTTCTCATAAAATATTGGTAGCAATACAAAGCAAACAAGCTAAAGAGACCTAACGATGAGAGTATTGACCCAAACACAGAGAGCAAACACACAAGGTCGAAGTCATTGCGTTCTGAAATCCCTACAAAACATGATGAAACCTGCTTCTTCTGTAGCCAGCATGCTGGCCAAGATTGTCTTCACGAGGATTCTGTCTCTCAGTTAGACAAAAAAGTGCACACTTGTGCAACAATTCTGCAAGACACAGACTTACTACATAAACTAGGTGCTGGAGATATGGTGACAGTCTAAGCCAAGTATCATGCCAAATGCCTTATGGGTTTGTACAAATGCGCAAGAAAAGTTAATCTGGAAGGTCTTGATGACAATGGCCGAGGTAAAGCAGAATCCTCCCCTAGCTTTGCATTTGCTGAAATTGTACTTTATATAGAAGAGACAATGCAAAATGCAAAGAAAGTGCCAGTTTTCAAGTTAGCTGAGCTCGCACAACTGTTTATGTCACGCATGGAGCAGTTAGGAGTAAACGCTGACAACATGATTACTTTAACGCGATTGAAAGATAGGCTTTTTGCCTGTTATTATTACACGAGCTTCACAAATTGTCCGCCTTGATCTCTTTAGTGATGTTAAGCCTTTAAATGGTTTTCATGAGCGATTCAAATAGAATCTGTTACACAGTTATTGGGTACCTTAGTTAACAAGAACCTAGAAAAACCAAGTATCAAATGGCAGCGTGAACATCTCTGGCAGCCCTTACCATTCCTCAAATATTAAAATTCAACAGCACTAAGCATAAACAAGCACCAAACATATCATCTTCTGGCAGGCACAATATTTCACAGGAAACACCAGTGTCATTGTACATTGGATTATTGTTGCATGCCAAAACACGTAAAAGAGAGTTGGTAGAGAGAATGACAAACTTTGGTTTAAGCGTATTATACCATCATTTTCTTGATCTCACAAAAAAAATGGAACAAAGTTTGCGATCTGTATCAAAGTCAGCAACTTGTATGTCCTCGACAATTGCGTAGTCATGTTTTTACGATTGCTGCTGTTGATAGTATTGATCATAATCCTAGTTCAACAACAGCCACAGATTCTAGCATGGCACAGCTATATAGCTCCATCAGCAACCATCATTTGTAAATGAAGGGAATGGCCGAAACATTAGTGAACTTTTGGAGACTGAGAGAGGTAAATCCAGAACCATCAACCGTTTGCCGGATTGCTACACAAATGTTCCTCCTGTAGCTGGCAAAATCAAATCATTGCAGGTCCCAGTAAGTAGGGTTGAACGTGTAGAAAGAGATGGTGTCAGCTTTCATACGAAGAAAGAGTACGAGTGGTTGAATCATTCAACGGATGCAATTGAAAAAGACACAGACACATCAGATAACGTGTTGAATACATCTTAGGCTGCCTTCCATGCAAGGACCCTCTACCTCTTTGATCCAATGCTCTGCTTCCGCTTTTTCAGCAAAGTACTCATACTGTTGCGATGATTACAAATTACCTTGGTGTCATCGGGAAAACAGTTCAACACCTGAATCATAACCAGAGTCATGCCGTCACATATGACCCTAATTGGGAGAGGTCTCTTCTGTGGGATCAAAAGTATGTTACTGGCATGCCTAGAAAGTGTTCATGGTGCAATATCTGATGAACCCAATGTCACATGCATTATACTAGATGGGGCAGTTATCGTTCAAATGCTTAAACCAACATGTGTAAAGACCTTTTATGACATAATTATTCCATATTTATGAAGGAAAATTATAGTGTGTCTAGCCTTGATGTGATGTGGGACCATTACATAGCAGATTTCTTGTAAACTGCTCCAAGAGTTAAGCGCGGAAAAGGAGTGCAGCGAAGGGTTGTAGACACCGTAGCTATTCCGAAGAAATGGTAGGAGATTTTGAGGGTTGACAGTAATAAAGTTGTTTTGCTTCCTATCAGATGTCCTTCTTAGATGGTTTGTGAAGGACGATAAATGACCTTGATACCACAGACAATGCATAATTCCATAGTAAACCACGCCTTCCAAATATGAATACCATTGTTCCGTGCTCACACGAGGAAGCTTATAGTCGCATGCTTTTACACGTGTTACATGCTGCAATAAATGGTCATCAGAATGTAATGATTAAAACTGTTGATACTGATGTTGTAGTTTTAGCTGTAGCCGTGACTCGGAATTTACCACTGGAAGCTAAACTTTGGTTAGCCTTTGGAGTCCATGATACTGAAGTCGGACTAGGATCAGGACCTGGACAAGTGCACGCCCTTCCTATATTTCTGCATTGACAGGCTTTGATACTGTGTCAATATTTGTTAGTCGTGGGATAAAAACTACATGGGCTGTATAGGGGATGTCTTTCCGGAGCTTAAACATTCTCTAATTAAAGTATCTTCTGGACCAGGTGATGTACCACAGGACGTTATGACCATCATTGAAATATTCATTATCTTGCTCTACGACAGGACAAGCACATGTCGTTAAAAAGACAAGGCTGGAAATAAATTATTTGTGAATGAAAAGAAACAATGTACAGTCCATTACCCCCAACAAAGGCTGCCATTTAGGAGCATGCCAAGAGGGCCTTGTATCAAGGTGGACAAGTGTGGGGTCAAACACTTGTGTCTGTACCCAAACTAACTTCACCTTGTAGATAGGGTTGGTTCAAGTCTGCAGAGTGCTTTTATGAGCAATTTTGGACTAGTCTACTAGATGCAGGCACATCAAGCTATGAGCTTGTTTCCTGCAAATGTAAGAAAGGGTGTGTCAAGAATAGCAAGTGCAAGAAAGCTGCTTTAGATTGTACTGCACTGTGTCAATGTGAAGGCGAGTGTTAATCATGTTTGCATACAGATTATGACCGTTAAGATACATGACTTGACACCTTCATATGGACTTAATAAAATGCAAGTGCACTTATTGAATATAATTATAGCAGACATCTTAAATTTGAAGGAACGACACATAGGGCACTGCTGGCAGTGTAAATTGGAGAAATACTTAAAACTATGAACATTTCAAATTTCAAGGGCAATAACTCCTGTAAGAATAATCTGCCAGAAACCAGAAAGACAAACAGATCAGGCTTGATCTTTTTTCTATTCATGATGAAACTTCCCATCAAAAAACAACAACAAAGCATCTGCATTTATTGTCGAGAAATTTAGCAGAATCCAAAAAATGTAAAAATATTAATGTTAAAGGGCAATAACTCTACTTACAAATATCTAATGGCAGTCCAATTCAAAGATGATCTTTATTTTTCAGTATACAACTATCCACTAAATATCATCTGAAAGAGTAAATACATTCTGGAGAAAATGAAAGCTAACGAATTATGATAGAAGGAAAAAAATCTCCAGCTGGCGGCCATAAAATAATATGAATTATAATCTATATTTACATATCATCATCTCACCATTGAACATACAATTTAGCATGCATAACACAGAATAGACAATACAACATAAAGTACAATGCCACTCCAAACCGGGAGTTCTAAGAGGTGAGGAATTAAAGATGATATAATGATATTTCCTTAAAACGGTACACAGAAATTAATACATATACTTTCAAATACAAATGTACTCTTGAGTTGAAAATTAAAATAAATGAGATCATACTTCGTTTTGATCATATCAAAATAAATTGGATAAGTAAAGTTATTTAAGATGACTTATAATACGTATATAACATCTATTTTGGTTGTTTGCATAAAGTGATGAAATAAAAACATATACAATCTGGTTTTCAGGTATAAAGAATAGTGTAGGTTACTCTGGTCGTGGACGAAATAAACTGCGAGCTTATAAGATTTTTAAATCGGAATTTGCAGGACCGTTGACGTGACGTCATTTTCATTTTGATTTGGTCATGTTATATTACACACGTTACATATAAAGTAATACGTAATGGGTATATTGAATCGGATGCAAGCATTGTCATGCGATGAAAGCTTTTTTAATCGGAATGTGCAGAAGGTAAAACAGTGACTTGACGAGAAGATCATATTAAAATATGTTTCTGTTTGAAAATCAGATTAAAAAGCTTATAGCTCGTTTATTCGCAGTTTATTACGATAACGACTATAGGAACATACACTATTATTTGTACTTGTAGACAGCTATGTATATAAGTAGCATACGTTTTTGCCTCCACATCCTTTGCAAAAGATCGAAACACAGACTTCGATAGAAAAAAAGTACATGAATAAAACATGCTTACGAAAATAACAATGCACATTACAATACTAGTAACGCCAAGAGCTAGATGCTTTTCGTTTGACCAGATAACTACTGTTTATTGTATCCTAGATGTATCCATATATGATAACTTTGCCACTGTTATTTTCATCGACGATTTCTATAGCCGAGAAAATGTCAAGTTATGGAACCATGTGACTTCCAGTTTCTGTGATGTCATGAACATTTAATAGTTTACTGGTACACATTTGACAAAACTTTAAACTCGTTTTCTACTAGAAAATGGACGTTTTGGCCGGTGAGGGGTCAGGACATGTAGGAATTTATGAATTTTATTATGACTTACACTTAAAATTTGTCTTACTTTTTCGAGAATATTAACATTTAATTTTTTAGTTGCGTTTGAAAGTTGTGACATCGTGGTGTCCTTATCGAACATGACGACAGCCGTTAGTGCGCGCTCAACACATGAATTGTTTTTACCGCGACATTCGTCAAAAAGCGATATTCCTGGAAGTGACTATAAGTACAGGATTTCTTATAGAGTTAGTCAACTTTTGTCTTCGTGTACCTTGATATTCTAACTGTTTAGAACGACAACAATGTTTAATTAAAATACGTTCAACCTAACATTCTCTCAGGGGGTGACTTAAACTTGAACATCGAAATATGTTCAATGCTGAACAGTTTTAATGGCTTTCCCTACTATATTGGAACCAATTTCCTTATATGAGCCGTCCAGCGAGAAAACCAACAAACAGGAACATTACATTTATAGCCCCTCTTTGTACAATAATCATAAAACTTTATGAAATTTACCTAAGCTGAGTCGGTGACATCGCAAGAATAGCCAAATTTCGTCGGAAAAAGAGGAATAATAGAATTACGACGTAATCAAATAATTTCCCATTGTCTAAGTTTTGTTGCAAATGCCTTTCATATTCACCTAAGAACAACGATACTAAAATAAGTAGATGTCGTAAACCGATCTCATTTTAAACAAGTCTAAAAACGGATAATAATTGTTAAAGATGAGATCCTACTTACTATTCCATATGTTGATAGTGCGAAAACAACTTTCCGCGTATTCCTGATTTATTTAATCTAATCTAAATTATAATACTATCAAAACATGTTCAAGTATCAACACACGCTTCATTTAAACGTGAGGTTCTATTAAAGCAGTGTTGCACATAGTTAATTAAAGCAAACAATGCATCAACATGTGATATTTTTATTCTTAAAGCCGAACTAGGCATCAGAAAGTGTACTGTTTTCGTTACAGAAACGATCAATGCCTTTCTCGTATACGCTATTGGCCTAAAATACGACTGCTTATGTACATATATGTTTTATACGGTTATAACAATTTGGTAAGGGAATAGAGTAAATATTACGAGTACGTCTGTGCATATATAGGTATTTATATAACATCTGAGTCTTCAAAGAGCGTGTCATAACATCTAGATCAATTCGGAGAGGCTGGAGCAGAACACTGGAGCCTTAGTCTTATCATATCGAACCTTCTTGCTATATCATGCTGAACTTGAGAACTTGGTTTTGATCAATATAAACGTTATCATAAACGTGAAAACACATACGGTTAAGACTTCTGAGACGGATTTAGTGGATAACTGCTGAACAATATTTGGTTTAGAGAAACCTTTTCAACTCCTGTGTCTGGTTTTCACGATGCATTACTTTAACATAATCATTCATAGCATGTTTTTATGGATTTAATTTAATTCGGCACTAGCCCCCCCCCCCCCCCCCCCCCCCTTTAAATATAAACCTACTATACAGCGCTGTTCACGTAAAAACAAAATGCTTAAATTTAGCTACTGTGATCACACTGTGTCCAACGTGCATTGACATGCGTCGTCAATAATGTCCTTAAACATCACTCCCTTGTGGCATAATAACAATCAAACACAGGTTCTGATTACAAGAAAGACTTTTAATTACATATATTCAACATAGTGTTAGGCCTGCCAGACCCAAGCCCTGGACTGACAAGCAGTACTTGAGCTTAGAAGTTAAGATCCCCTCCTGAAGAAATAAACCGGCATTTATAGTCTCTCCTTGCGTGTTATGAAATAGTATACATGCGTATTGCTGGTCAATTTTACATGGTATTTCCAAGTGCATTCATCAAGGTAAAAAAAGAAGAGGCCAGTCTTTATTTCACACCCTCTTTAATCACTGGGTCCACAGGAATGTTCCTCTGGTATTCGTTTTGTTTGATTTTAAGTTCTATTCATAGCTGTGTGAATATTTTAAAGACGATTTGCTCGAGTTTTTTTAACACTTACAACCATGTTCAAGCCGTGTTGATTGGCCCCTAAAAGATGGTAAAACAGAGTAAATTCAAAGCTCTTCTTCTCTGAATGTCATAATTATTTATTAGAAAAAGGCTGCTTGGGGGTATCAGACATGAGGTAAGATAACAAGACTTTAAAATTCAAGATATTATACAGAAATGTTCCTTAATCGAACCTGGACATTTTTCTTTAAGCTATATTTGTTGATTGGTTCAATATCATGGCCACCAGTTAACATCAGAAAAAACTTGTCTGATTTCAAGATATGGCATTAAGTGACCCTGAACGTAATTTGTTCAATCCATATTTATTTGTAGAATTACATGGCCACCAGTCAACCTCGGAAAGAGGGTAACATGACAAAACAAGAATTTCTTCTTCTCTGAACAAGTTTGTCTGATTCTAAATAAAGTTCCTCAAATGACTTTCTACAAAACCTGTTCATTAAATATTAATGTTTTGAAAAGCATAGGCGTCATGCGGCACCAGTAGAATGAGTGCATTGACACAACTGATCGGCCTTTTCCATACAAAATGGCATTCATGATGTAAATGCATTTTACTACATTGTATATATCAGACAATTTCATATGCAAATCCTTATCTTTTAAGCATACATTTTGTTTAATGAATCCTCTTAATCACACATGGATTAAAGGGGTTAATGATCAATTCATATGGTTGTTTTAATAATCTTTCGATATATTTACGCATTATTTTTGCGCTTCATAAATGCTTTGCATGTAAAAGTTTTAAACGAAATGTTCGAACATGAGACAATAGGGTTGTTCCTTTCTAATAAAATCAATCTAGTCAGATAATTATAGAAACTCGTTGTAAAGAGTAAAAATCACTTTCAAACATCCAAATGTTCCTATACAAACACGAAAACTTTACTATAGTCTAAGGGAATAGTTTTAAACCGTTTGGCAAAAACCGTACCTGGCGGTAGCTTGTACTGTCTGATCGATCGAACTGTTTCGTTCAATCATCACCATCAATCAATCGTAGCTAAGTAAGTAACGTGTAACAAATTGGTATAAATGACCGTGGTTTACCGGCCACTATACCAACGGCCGGTGTTCCTCATCAGCTGCTACAACCATGAGGATCGGCCACTGTTTTCTAGTTCTCGCTGTCTGTATAGCCGCGAGCTATAGCCACAAGTACTGTAAGTTAATTATTTTCTTTTATTGTAACAAAGTAATGTATTTTTTGACAATCAGTAGGAATCCGTTGTACTTCCTTTCTTGTTTGAAACTGTTTAGATATTTCAAAAATTCCCATTTTATCTTAAGATTATAAAGCTACTGCATAAAAATAAATAGTTGATGCAAGTTTAAATATCAGAATTGCTGTTACGCTATTTTAAAAAAACTGATCCGTTCCCGGACTTTGTTCAAGTTAAACGATATTATATATTAGCCGTCACGCAAGAAAACTAAAATTATGGTCCCTGCGTAATGTATCGACCCAGATCAAACTGCGCAGTCCACGTAGGCCGATCTGGGCCGACACATTCCGTCTCTGGGGATGGTTGTATAGAGTATTGATTCCTGAAACAGAAAATCTACAGGAGGCGAAAAGTGTCTGTTCACAGGGACGTGCTCCAGGGACGTGCTCCTCTTAAGATAAATGTGACCCTATGCATAAATAGTTATGCATAGTGTCATAATTATATTTAGAGAAGCACGTCCCTGTGGTCTGTACGGATAGGACAGTGCGGCGTGCTTGAGCTGATCTGGAGAGAATGTTGGCTTTCTCGCGAGCTCATACATGTATATATATTATATCATCGAATGATCTTGAATCCGTTTTGATAAAATAGTGAAGATGTGTTATTACTTTGCTATGTTATCACATACTGCGAATTGTGCATATAGTAACATATTATGAGCCGCCCCGCGAGAAAACCAACATTGTGGACTCTGAGTAAAGTATGCCGCACAGCTTTATCCGAATAGTTATTTTTCGCAAACTATGGATTTTCTGTTTCATGAATCATGACTCTATACCTCTATCCCCCTGATACGGAATGTGGCGGATCTGATCAGTCTGCGCAGACAGCGCTGGCTGATCTGGGTCGATACATTATCAAAACGTCATAATGTTGGTATTCTCGCGAGACGGCTCAATTATTAACTAATATTTTGAAAACACTTTTTCAATTGTGTGACTTAATCATGGAGTATGTTTAACGGCATTCGAATTTTAAATGAGTTGAGATACATTATGAAGATTTAACATTCATATTGTGGAACCATCATGAATCATTGTACGCTTATGAATATAGAAGTTAAATGTTATTAGCGGATATAAGATACGATTTATCTACTTCTCTGTTATCTACGTCTTAATCTTGCTGCGCTCCTACACGCCGATGTGTATAAAACATGTTCCGTTAAATGCAAACATTAAGATTATGTCATTATTTCATTGAAATCTTAATGTTATCAATTATTAGACTTTTATTTGCAACGCTTGTTTGAAAACATTCCGAGCAGTCAATGTCGTCCTGTTCATATAGAATACATGTACTCCGAAATATTGGTGGCTTCGTTCTGGGATGCATTAACTACATATTATATAAACTCTAGCTTCGGGTAGCTCGAACGAGTCCATGGATAGAATGATTTATATGTGTATATATATATACATGAACTTACGAACATAGACATTACCTTTATATATAGTGACATACCATGGGTGTCGGGTGTTTATCAAACAAACTTTGCATTATGATTTATCATATGTTATACACACATGTTATTTTAATGAAATATTTACTTACTTACTTACTTGAATCGTAAGACGATTCTTTTATTTATTTTTTTTACGTTAATGGAATACAATCAGCTGACTAATATGTTTGATGCAACCTTGAATGGGTATACACAAAGTTTGGGGTTTGTAAATAAAATCATTTTAAAATTAGTCTATGACCTTTCTACGTGAAAGCAGACAGAAAATAGTAGGAGGTCTTGATGAGTACGGGCTTAATTAACTTAATCTTCGTCCCTACCCCATTTTCGAGTTAAAATTTAATTATGATGAACGGTAATACTTCAGTCTTCAACATGTAACGAATCCGATTAGTTTAGGTATGCGAACAGTTTACTATTGTCTACACTGACAGCATAAGTCGATAGAATACTGAAGATAAACTAGAATATATATCACTTACATGCACTACCACTCTCCTTAATATGTTCCTTTGATTATAGACGGTGTAGGAAGAGGGGGTGGCGGATATGCGGTTGGCGGATATGGTGGTGGCGGATATGGCGGTGGCGGATATGGGGTTGGCGGAAATGGCGGTGGCGGATACGGTGGTGGCGGATATGGCGGTGGTGGATATGGTGGTGGCGGATATGGCGGTGGCGGATATGGTGGTGGCGGTATTGGGGGTGGGGGTGGCGGATTTGGTGGTGGCGGATATGGCGGTGGTGGAGTTGGCGGATATGGTGGTGCTGGCGGATACGGGGGTGTGGGCGGTGGCGGATATGGCGGATACGGTGGAGTTGGCGGAATTGGCGGAGGTGGGTACGGCGGAGGAGGGTATGGAATAGGACGTGGCGGTTATGGAGGTGGCAGTTCTGGAGGTGGCGTTTCTGGAGGCGGCGGCTTTGGAGGCAGCGGTTATAATAAGAAGGGACACTGGGTTTGTAAATGTAGGAAAAAATGCCGAAAGTTTCAAAAAAACATGGGAAAATGCTGGTGGTGCAAACATAAATGGTGCAAAAAGAGGTGCTGCTATTGGAAAAGCAAAAAAAACAACCTCTACGGATGAAGGAACACTTATTATTGAGGTATGCCATGTATTATATTTATTCTCATTAAACCTGTCAACCTGTGATAGCCTTATCCTCATAATGTTGATGTTTTTTGAATAATTTGGAATTGTCTACATTGAATAAATGAGATTATGCTTACGTCAATTAACCAATACAGACGAGTTTACGCTTTCAAGTAAGAATATGTCTCTACGACAGAAAACGCTTGAAAGAAGATATAATAATCCTGTTCCTAGTGTGTGTTCAACTATAATGACAATACGTGCTCATCGATAAACTATACATCTTTGTACAAAGAACCGGATTATGTTTGTTTTGTCAAATTATATTAGTTTCATGTATGCAATCCTGTATATGGGAAACAATGCAATATATTACTAATATGAGCCCTTCCAAGAAGAAGTCAACATAATGGACTCTGCGTAATGTAACGACCCAGACCAGACATTGCAGGCTAACACGGGCCGACACATTCCGTATAAGAGGGATAGAGCTATAGAGTAAGATTGCTGAACCAGAAAATCCACAGAAGGCGCGGCATGATAAGGGCTGCATTACGCAGAGTCCACGATGATGGTTTTCTCGCGGAACTGCTTAATGATGGTTTCTCGTAAAATTGCATCCTTGGAACCCGCAGTATTCGAGTGTAAAACGTGGGGGATATGGAAAACATCTTGGTATGTGTATATGCTCCATCTCCATCGAAGTAACAGTAACCCCTTATCAACAGTATTGTTTTGAGTCTGACATTAAGGTCGGTAAGGCTTATTTTGAATGGCCTTAGAAAATACTTTCAAAATTATTCCAGTGCGGACAAACAAGCGTTCTCTAATAAACATTTCTAAATTAAAAACTATTCTCTTTCTCGTTTCAGAACGGACCTGGACATTGTGAATTAACCTGTTGTACACATGTACTGAATTTAATTTATTAAATATATGAGCATTCTATTCTTGTCCGTTGTCCTTCATCAATACACTACTTGCAACGTATAGCCCATATACGCAAGTCGTAACTTAACCAGTCCATAGCGAACCCATCGGTTTGTAACCCAAGTTGCCAGCGTGTGCTTAAGAAACAGTATTTCTGTTATCACACGACGATTCCTTGATAAATTACCAGTATTACCTCTCAATTATCTATCCTGTCAACGATATATAAGAAGAAAAGTAGATTCCGTAACCCTGACAGCCAATGATAGAAGACATTTCACCCACCTTATAGGTGCTAAACTTTTGAAATGTTGAAACTTCTGCAAATAATGCTTGACAAGAAAGTAAGTATTAATTAGTTCAAAACTACTTTGGCATTTAAATGTTGAAAAACAGTCAATTGAAAATCATGAAAATACTCTATCTTCAAATAAAGAAAAGGTTTATGACAATTATTCGGTGTGTTACAATGATAAATTGTTTGTAATCATCATCATTAATCTTCATTTCACCCTGGGACCTTTCCAACTATTATTGTAAACGTACTTCGGAATATAATCGGGGGTTGTCTCAAATGAATTATAGACTGAAACACACGATTTGGGGTACCGTTTATAATACTGCTATGTTTCGAACTTATCTTTACGTGTCTGCATAGTGCAGTAGGTAACGTCGCTACTCCGCTATACCATATCTATTAATTCACGACATCTCCATATATTTTTATTTTTTACAATAATAAATTGTTTGTCGAAAGAACAGCCGTTATGTTATATCACAGATTTTCCTGTTTTGTCGCAACAGTACTTAACACAACATTCTTCCATTTCCAGGCAACTAGCTACCTTCCCACGTAATATGTCTCGGCCCATTGTTGGAAGAGGAAAGACGCCGGTCACAATTATTGTTCTGGATTTTACTACGTTTTCAACATTATTTCAGTTATATCACGGCGACAGTTCACTTATTCATGATCCCTGGGTAATCAAACTAATATTAGGCTAATAATGTCCATTGACTAAGGGCTCTACACCATCAATATTGTGCCGCTACTACGGTACGAACCGGGGACGTCCTGTTCCAAATCCCTAACGATAACCACTCGGCCACGGCGGATAACTCTAGTCACAATGAAGACGAGTTGTGCGAACCCTCGCTTCCGGATTGACTGGCTGACTGACCTTTGGCGGCTCCCTTAAATAATGTGTTGACTTTTTTTAAAAGCTCACCAAAGTATCATTTTATGTATTATAACATGTTTTCATATTTTTGACCTAGGGAAAGTATAATCTTTAATCAAATGATTGTATATTCTAAATGTATCGCAATAAGTGACAGACGAACACGATTGCAGACACCTTTTTGTCAACTTCCAGGTAATAATTAATGAAATAAAATAGTGTTTGGGCCTGATCTTTCACCAAATATTTGCCATGAGAAATGTAGTTTGTTATCAAATTATTGAAAGCGGTCACGGTTGTACACAATAACAGCAACTTTTATAATTGAGGAAATTACATGTACATGTATGTCGTGAAAAATACGTTTCATCAGGTCAGGATAAGGTCAATATTGTTGCACAATACTTCTGAAGGATACATAAAAAGACACATTGTTTGATAATTTTGATAATTTTATAGATCATTGATATTCATGGTCACTAAAATCACTGCTGATCCCCAATTCAGCAAATAGTTTGGGATTTTCTTTTGTCCAAAATCTCCTGTACAAAAGCTGATTGGATCGAATTAACTCTGACAGAGTCCGACGTTTATTGAGCCTTCTCTCATTGCGCCTTGGGGGAAACACCAGCTTCAGTTACACCAGGTTCAGCTACACCAGGTTCAGCAACACCAGGTTCAGCTACACCAGGCTCAGCAACACCAGGTTCAGCAACACCAGACTCAGTAACATCAGGTTCAGCAACACCAGGTTCAGCAACAGGACGATTTCCAACAGGTTCGGCTTCACCCGGCTCTGCACGTCCTTCTATCATTACCGGTTCGGCTTCTTCATTCTCGGATCCGCTGTTCATCTGCTGTAACAGAACTTCTCTGTGATCCTGCTGAACAGGTTCTTGTTCTGGCGCTAAACGCCGTTCAATGTTTCTAACAAGCTGTAGTTCAGATCTAAAAGTATACATACAACAATATGAATATTCTATTTATGCAAGTTTGTTTTGAAGTATTTTGACATAGATCTGTTTATCAACACCGGTTTTCCACTAACGCAGTCATCTCAGACAACATCAGATTATATTTTTTGAAAAAGAATAGTCAATGAAAGTTTGTGTTTTAGGGTATAGAAACTAAAACGGTGTAACTTCATTTTGGGCATTTTCTACATTTGTTACGACATGGTGTAACGTTGTCTTCTGCAGATGAATTAATGGGCATTTTCATAATCAAATGGGACAGCACAATCTTATTCAGGATAAGTTAGACACTAGAAAACGTGTTGATAAAGCCGACCAATATCAGCTACCTGCACTATGACAATGAATTATTACTGTTTGGAAATTGATTTTCCTTTATGTACATATTTACTTGGAACCGGGCGGTAATGAAGGCGTGCCCATGGGCAAGGCACATTTCCTAGCATAGTTCTGGTTTGATTACACAAGGATAATGAATAAGTGAACTGTTGCCGTGATATAACTGAAATAATGGTGAAAATGGCGTAAAACTTCAGTAAAAAACAAAGCTTGCCTTATATCCTCATCTATCGTCCGTAGTGGTGTGTGTAGCAATCGACTGAACATGTTCGCCACTCTGTCCTTCAGTTGTTTCCGGCTGGCGCTAGCTTACACATGACGATGGACCTGTCCCAGTTTATCGACGTTACTTTTGATATATGCTATGATCAGCTCCCAGTTACTAGGGTGCTGTCTATAAGCCCTTTGAAAACGGAATTTTCCTCCGTCGCTGAACTCCTTCTGCAATAGAATACACACACAACACTTTAGAGCAATGTTTCAACATCATGATAAATAAAGATGAAGTCGGGTATTCATAAATATATGTATACTACATATATTGTGACTGAAGATCACATTTGCAAACATTGTAAATCAATGGGAAATTGGTCAAAAAGAACATTTTCAATGCTTTAATTCATAGACATTTTAAAGACGTTTTGTCAGATTTCCTAATGGTCGGCTGCTGCGTTTTATTTCTTGGGGGGTAAGAACGACCGGAGATGACATCAAACATCCTTTCCTGTATTTACTTCCGCCCGGTTAAAACGATTAAACAGTAAAGAACAAATATACTAAATAGAAAGGAATAAAGGTAGGCCCTATGTCAAATTTCAAAGTTTCACTCATATAACGCAAAACAAAAATGTTTACATTCAGTTCAAATTAGCTTTCGCAATTATTTCCTACAAAGATAAAATCTGCAGTATACGGTTTTGAAAACGCATGTAGAGCAAATTGTATAAAACGTTCATGTTAATGTAGAATAGTAGACAACTGAAAAAAAGAAGCAATTTTTCATTTTGACTGGACCGCCTTATATTAAACAATAACATAATGGTAAACATTTGTAATAATAATGCGACTATAGGTTGACAATTTGTATATCAAAGTACAATTTCAGATTTACTCGAGTAACATTCGTAAAATTGCACGAAAAGCACGAGCTAGCCGCAATACAAACACCGTTAGTCCACAAGGTGTTGCGCCGATAATCATGTGAAAAATAATTGACGCAAACAAATGCTTCAATCATTCGGAACCCTTTCCTGGAAAACAGGTTGACACGATTCCTTCATGAATCCTCGTTTAATTTAGTGTCTACAGACATTCACCATGTCTACATTATTTCGAGTGCAGTAGGTCCGAATGATGGCGTCACGAATCCGCGATCAATTAGGTTCCCTTAAAGCACTTTTCGTTATTTGGAATTACAAATATCTAAACGATTGATTTTCAACCAGATCCACATAAAAACAAATTCTTGTTTGTAAATGCCTCAGACTGTGTGTATAATTTCACACAATAGTTATAGACTGTATTGCAACATATCACGTGAACGTTCAGCGATATGGATAAAATAACTTCAGAATGAGATTTAAACCACAAGTAGACAAACAATAAGCATATATATTTTCTTTCACGAGAAAATCAAAAGCTTTAGTAAAGTCGGTGAAACACTGGTAAAGTTGTTTTTTGTCATTGATGAATTTATTTATTAAACCATGCGATATGAAAATAAATCGGTTGTTCTCATGTTTTTGCGGAAACCTGCTTGTGCTTCAACATGTATATTATAATCCTCCGCCAACTTGCTTAATCTGAGTTTGCCAAATGTACTTAGATATGTTATCGCTCTATAATGTATTCAGTTTATTTTGGTCGCCCTGCTTGGAAATGGGTACTATACAACCTTCTGCTCATTATAAGAGGAAGAACCCCATATCATTTTGTTTGTTGAATACCGTTTCGAGGTATGTTTCGAAGTAATCTATACCATACTTGAACAATTCGTTTATAACATAATCCGGTCCCCCTGAAAGATTGTTTTTTAATTCTTTACAGGCCTTAACAATTTCGTTTGTTGATATTGGGATATTAAGCTCGTCACAAATAACCTTTAGTTCACTCTCTATACTCCTTGAATTAAATAAAATAACCTCCTCATCTGGTTGATAACAATTTGAGTCAGGATTATTTATTTCTTTGAAGTATTGTTCAAAGAGTTGACATTTTTATATTGCATTTTGTCTGCGATTTGCCGTTCGTATATACAGATTTTTCTAACCTCCAATTTTCTTTTGCATTTTTAGTTCTTAAAGATTCGAGTTTTCTTGTTTGGGAATTATTATAAGAATTACGTTTCTGTTTTACTGTCCCTTTATGTATTGTTCTTGCATTGATAAGATATTCCTATTTTCTATTGAGTGTGATTGTCTATATGTGTTAACATCCTTACAAAAGAGTGACCTCGTTTTATTACTTAATGTGTATTTCTGCTATATTATCTTGAAATCAGACAAGTTCTTTCTGATGTTGACTGGTGGACGTGATATTCAACCAATAAATATGGCTTGAACGAACTGTGTCAAACTTTTTGTTTGTGATATTTTCTATTAACCTTTTGAGTTTATTCACGTTTACATGTTGTTTACAAATCGGTTTACATATTTCATCAATCAGAGAATAGAACGAGTCTAAATTAATATCTTATTCTGATTCAGTTATGACGATATTTCTCACTAATTGCTCTAATTTTGAATGATTACTGTTTAAGGCTAAACCAGCATTGACTTTTTGCTGTATATCATCATCCCATGTATATACGAAATTTAGACCAGAATTATTTGGTGTGCTGTTTTCATCGGTCTCATAACCGTTATCTAAACTCGTATGAGTTCGTTAAGAAATCAAGACTGCGCAACGATTTGATTAGATATTCAAGGGGGATACAGCGAATTTTGAAAACAAAGGGAATAACGACTGATCACATACAACGTAGTCCACAACACTGCACCCTTGTTTTGTTATACACGTATCATCTTCAATATTACTATGTTTGCGATTCGACCATTCGTTATTTGACATATACATCTAAAACTGAGCAACTGAAATTTGTGTTCAACAATTTAGATATGTGCCAAAACCTGTTATGATACACTACAACGTCGTCACTTTTTTTTATCTAAATCAGTGAAACACTTTTATTTGCAATTTATGATTAACATATATATTAATGCAATAAAAGAACCGGCTGCTAATTAGTATCCCTCCAAATCTGAAGGAGGCCGGCATTTTAATTTCTAAAACTACTGCTTATGCTTGCGTTTTTGCACATTGCTAAATCTGCCAAATAGATTTGGAGGTGAAGATTTTTTGAAGTTTTCACTAAAGCCAATATAAGACTAACAGCCCTGCCCCCGCCCCCCTGGCAGCCATATTTTAAGATCAATCAACATGGCCTGGATGAACCTAAAAGAGGGTCACCCGAGGAACATTTCTCTAAAATTATTTGACAATCGGCCAGACACTTTCGGATGAGAAGATTGTTTAAATGTTCACTATAGCCACATTAGGCAAAATAGTCAATCCACCTGGCGGCCATGTTTTCGACCAATCAACATGGCTTTAAGGAATCTGACAGAGGTTCACCCAAGAAACATTTCTACAACCTTATTTGAAAATCAGCCTGACACTTTCGGAGAAGAAGATTGTTTAAGTTATCACTTTAGCCATATAAAGCAAAATAGCCCCTCTCCCTGGCAGCCATGATTTAGACCAATCAACATGGCTTGGAGCAATCTGATAGAGATTCCTACAAGATACATTTCTACTCATTATTTGAAAATCGGACCGAAACTCTCGATGTATTTTACTATAGCTATATAAAGCAAATAAATCGCCGCCAATTATTAATTTTCTAAATGCCATATTTTAAATAGACAATATCAAAATATTCAATAATTGGTTTTCGCATAAATATGTGAAAGTAATGTGATGGAATCATTCGACGGATTTCGAACAGAACAGTTCACAAATGGAATAACCTATAATACTGCATCCGTTTTGCATATGAAATATAGAAGGAACAATATCAAAGTATTCAATAAATTATCATCTATTTCTTTTCGAGTGATTACTACGTATCTATCTCTGTCAAGAACGCATCGTTTTTATCCCAAACAAACATAGATTAACATATTAAAATGTTTTCGTTATATAGTTTAACGTGTTAAGTAGTTTGCGTCAGCCTTTCAAGATACGATTGTCCCGATTGAGTCCACGATTGGGTCTCGATGCGATGTGACACGATCATCACGATTTGGGACGTTCTGGTACGGGTATATGCGTTCGGATACCGTCCGATACGTTAATCATGAACCGATGCGCTCTGTTGCGTAAGGATACGATTGTGGTCGCGATGTCTTTCACGATGAGGATCGAGAGTGGTTACGATTTGAGCTATGATAGCACGCCGACGGATAAATATCCGATATCGTGATGATCGTGTCATATCGTGACCGAATCCGATATCGTGATGATCGCGTCACATCGTGACCAAATCCGATATCGTGATGATTGTGTCACATCGAGACAAAATTGTGAACTCAATCGGGACAATCATATCGGAACGTATATGATCGTATCTGAACGGGAGACCAAATCATGGCAGATCGTGTCAACTGAAATTGACCAATCGTGACCATATTGCATCCAAGGGCACCAAATCGTACCAGAGCGTATCGACTCGCATCACCTCGTATCTAAACCTTACATTTCAAAGAAGTTCCACGTTCAGCTACGAATGGCCAATCGTGGCGTACGTAACGGATGGCACGACAATGGGCACCTAGCATAATGTTTACGAAAATACTGTTGAATTTGTATCAAAATGGTACTAACTATTGTCTACATAATGTGTTATAACATATATCAGATGTTTTCAAATGTCAACATACTAAAAGCGATCAAATCAATAATGTCCAGTGCATCATAGACACATTCACAATGATTCTAAAATCAATGTCATATATTCAATGCATTCTGGTTATGGTATACACACATTTCTACTCAAAAAATGATTGTAGGGACTAGTTGGGGGTAGATCAGCATGTCAACGGATGTATTTGACGTTATTTGACATATAATAAGTTATTGATAACTAAGAGGTATAGGTTGCATTAAACCTTTGAGACATGATCTTTAATTTTGTGATCATATGAACCACATTTAGCCAAATTTGCAAGGACTTAAAGCAACATTTAGTAAAATATGACTTTTAAATTTAATGATTGTGTTATAATGATTTATTTGAAGGTAACATAGCTCACAAGTAAAATCTATTTATTCCTGTTCTATTATAAATTTAAGAGAGAAGTAAGTGTAGAGCTGGAGAAAATTATAAATATGGAGCTAAACAACTGATTCAACAGATTCTTACACTGACCATAATGTAACCCTTTTCTACCTGCAGACGCAGACATTTTGATGCATCTACAGCAAACAACGTTTGAAAACATTGTGGTAAAATGAAATATTGCTGATAATGAGCAATTTCTTTTTTTATCTAAATATTTTCAACTCCATTCAGTTATTATATTTTCCTATATAGTGATTTTCCTTCTTTTAGCCCGGATATAATTTATCTACTGCCGATATGTTGTATGTAGAATGGGTTAATAATATTTTAATAGTAGATCGAAATAAGATAACTATTAAAATCTGATCATTGCTTTCTATGTCTAGATTCCAGAGATTACTCATACATAAGAAGTAATTTTACAATGAAGTTATTGATTACAAAAGGAAAAATCACATTATGAGTTTTAACTTCTGACATAAAGTTTTAAAGATTTTCTTCTACATAAGTATTGCCCTTTTGAATTTAACTACCGCATATATGTATACAAAGCTACGTCACTAGGTCAAATTATAGAAAAAACACTCTCTTGTCTTGATGATACAAAAACTAGGTCACTAGGCCAATATTGAGAACAATCTTGTTAACACTCTAGATACAACATTTTTTCTCAAATTATTTTGATGATACGATCCGTAAAAGCAAGCTTATATTACTAAGTCTTAAATAGCACATTCTCAGGTAAGCGATCCAGGGCCCCACGGCCCTCTTGTTTCCCGTTGTTTTCAAATGTAGTCTGCTGCAAATGCGTAAAAATGCTTCTGCCAACGGGAAATAGTTACTGTAAAAGAGGAACTTTGAAAATATTGTGGGAAATCAAGCAATCCCGAAAAAGAGCAATTTCTACATTTTATCCCCAATGGCTGAAAGCCCCAGTCGAGCTTATGTCAGGGCAAATTGTCCGTCGTTCGTGCATGTGTAAATCCGTGCGTCAACTTTATGCTTCTATTGACTTAACCACTTGGCCAATTTAAATGAAACTTCATAATGATCTCATTGTTTTCTCCTAAATTATTTCAAATGTGTTGGATCCATGTAATATTCTGATTGTCATGACAACCGAATGAAGTAACTTTAAAATTCTTTTTCTCCTAAACTGATCAGTCGATGTTCAAAAAAGATTGCAAAAATGTTCCTTTGGTGACCTTCTATCAAAGTCCATCAATCTATGTTGATTGATCAAAAACGATGGCAACCAGGGTGCGGGGCTTTTTTGCGTTACATGGCTAAAGTGAAAAATTAAAAAATCTTCTCCGAAAGTGTAAGGCCGATTTTCAAATAATATTGTAAAAAATGTTCCTTGGGTGACCCTATATCAGATTCCTTTAAACCATATTCTTGGTCGAAAAACATGGCCGCCAAAGGGCGGGACTATTTTGCATCATATGGCTAAAGTGAAAAGTTTATGCAGAGACAAACAAGTTGGTTTTCTCGCGGAACGGCTCTTATCAAGAAATACAAGTACTCAATAGGAGTGTCACAAACCTCAAATTATACAGTACTCAGTATATTGACACGTAATCATTAAACAATACTTGATCGCTCATCGCTCCGTATTTCTGGAAGAAGAAAATTTCCTGTAGTCCACGGTTATAGTCATTATTAGTATAAAAGTCAGTTATTGTCACAAAATGCTTTAGCAACAATCACAGCAGAAATCATACAAAAATGGAAATATAGTGAACACAGTGATTCTCTTACTTGAAAAGTGCTGTAAACTAAACATATCGTAAAATGACATTAAGCCTAAGTGAACTTTATTTAAACATTGTTCTATTTAATACTAATTTGATGAACAGAATCAGATTCAGTACTCACGTACATATATAGTTATTGTAACAACGGAAACATCACTTAACACATAATTTGACGTGCATGATATCTGCTTTTCGAAAAATCACTCATTGCTTTTCAAAATACTCTCCATTAAAATAATAAACTTCTTACAATGTTCAATTAATGATTGTAGAAAACGGCGTCTTAACGATCCAGTCTGTATGTTATATATAGACCCATTAACTGCTGGGAATAGCTTTTTATCAAGCAGTTCTCTGACGACGGCAACGTGTTATGACGTTGTGGATATTGAACGATCGCTAGGCATATTCCTGTATTTATAAATTCATATCCAGTTAAAGATAAATACATTTTGAAACCTGTTCAGATGAGTTTAAGCCCACGTGAATGACATATACATTACTTTATTATTGTATAAGAATTCAATATTCAGTGAATTGACAGAACACTATGTAAAGCATATGGACTATCTCCAGTCGTACATTTATTATCATTTGATGATGATATTCTGGAAACGGTATGCATTGATTACTACTTTAATATTGCACCGTGTTTGGTTACGGACCCTACTCAATTATCATACATACAATACAGATGTAAGCATCCCTTGGTTGATTAAGAACTTTCTTTACAAAATGTTCTTCATTCAAATCGAATATCTATGTCTGGAACGATAATAATACACGTTCTTCTACATTGGTATCATTCACTAGGATTCCTCCATTTTCATAAACTTCAGGCCCGGAAAAAAAGATTTCAGATACTTTTTATATATGATGAAACGGAAATGTCCAGTCATTTCAGAATTATACTATTTCACTGAAATTTACCCTGAAGATAATCATTCAGAGACAGATAAAATGTCGCATCATAGACGGATAATAATTGAAAACAGCAGAGTTCATTTAAAATGTATTTTCTTTTTATTGAAATGAATGATGCATACTAAAGTTACATGTCTTCTATGTACCATTCTTAGAACAATCCCTTATAAACTATAGAGATTTTAAATTCGCCGATGTAGCGAACACAGGTTCCTCCGCACAGTTAACGATCTAAATAGTATGTGTCACGTGTCCCGTCTGAAAATAACTGAATTCAAAATGAAGCTAATAAATAGTAGTTAGAGAATGGAGGGTTTTATGATGTTGGAAAGAGCTAAAAAAAACAAAAAACGCTCGTAAACCCTTAATTCTATAACTACTAATAATATTATTTAATTTTAATCAATAGGTTTTTATTTGGCCATATCATGTGATTTCGGGACACCTATGTTTCGCATTCATAATAAAACAACGTTTCTAGTTTGACAATTTTTCTAGACACAATTGCTCAATTTCTTTTATAAAGTATTCAGTCAATTTTAACTTTGACTTTTAAATGGCAAATGAGCAACGCTACGAGAAGTTACTATTACGATCAACTAAATCTACTTTAATATATTTTATAATGAGATTATTTCCAATTATTTCCAATAGCTAAAGTATTTTTTAATTTTATTTATTCTCGTATTCGCGATAATATCATTATAGATTTTCTCTCCGATTCGGAAGAAAAAGGAACAAGCGAATATAGTTGATGTAGTCCTCAGACATTGGTGCACCACCGCGCTTCCTTTATTGCATCATTCTGACAAATAACAATTATTTTGTAACCTTATTGAGACTATTCAACATATCTTCCAAATACTGGTAAAATGTCCCGAAAAACTTAATCGCGTCATGTTATCTCGAAGATTTACATTAAAAGTGTCTAAAATACGGATCTTAACAACATTTTGTTTTAATACAAGCCGCTCCCGACCCATTACACATAAAAACAGAAAGATCAAATAGTAGACATAAGGTTTAAGTTTGCAACGGATATATGCGATACATGTATAAAATTTTAAGTATGTACCCACAAGATGTTCATGACTATTTACAATTGTACTTGTATAGTGTAAAACATTTCCCGGTAGTTGAAATCATCTACTCCCCAACAATTTTAGTTCGAGAATCATTACATTTATATTCCCTTTTGGTACAATAATCGTAAAACTTTATGAAAAGTACCTGAAGCTGAGTCGGTAACATCGCAAGAATAGCCAAATGTCGTCGGAAAAAAGTGGAATAATAGAATTATGACATAATCATATAATTTCCCATTGTCTAAACGTTATTGCAAAGGCCTTTCATATTCACATAGGAAAAACGATACTAAAATAAGAGATATTAACTCACCTTGTCGTAAACCGATCTCATGTTCGAACAAGTCTGAAAACAGATAATAATTGGTAAACATAAGATCCTACTTACTTTTTCATAGTTTGATTGCGTATTCATGTTTTATTTAATCAGCCCACATTATAACACTACCAAAACACGTTCAATCATCATTTAAACGTGAAGTTATATTAAAGCAGTGTTGCACAAATTTACTTATGCAAACACTGCATCAACATGTTATCTTTTTATTCTTTAAGCCATACTAGGCATCAGAAAGGGTACTATTTTCGTCACAAAAACGATCAATGCTTTTCTCGAATACGCTATTGACCTGAAATACGACTCCTAATGTACATATACGGTTATAACATTTTGGTAATGGAATCGAGTAAATATTACGTTTATGCCTGTGCATATATTGGTATTTAAATAACATCTGAGTCTTCAAAGCCCGTGTCATAACATTCGGATCAAATCGGAGAGGTTGGAACAGAACACTGGAGCCTTAGTCTTATCATATCGAACCTTCTTGCTATATCATGTTGAACTTGATAACTTGGTTTCGTTTAATAACCACCTGATCATAAAGGTAAACACTATTTCCGTTTCGAATTCTGAGACGGTTTTAGTTGAATACTGCTGAAACATACTGGGTTTAAAGAAACCTTTACAAGTCCTGGGTGTGGTTGACACGATGCATTACCTTCATGCTTCATCAAGGTGTCATTTTAGTAATGTATAACCATGGTGAACACTTACAGAAAAAGTCTAAAGTATCGATAAATCTCTGTTAATCACAAACATAATTACTCATAAAACGTTTTTATGAATTTAATTTAATTGAGCACTACCTTTCCCTGTCCCTTTTAAATATACACCTACTATACAGCATAGCTCACCTAAAGACAAAATGCTTTATGTGAGCTACGGTGATCACACTGTGTCCGATGTGCATTGGCATGCGTCGGCAACAATGAATTTAAACATCAATCCCATGTGGCATAATAACATTCAAACACAGGTGCTGGTTACAAGAAAGAATTTTGATGACATGTATGCAACATAGTGTTAGACCTGACAAGGAATTACTTGAGCCTAGAAGTCAAGTCTCCCTCCTAAAAAAATATACAAGCATTTATTGTCTGTGTCTTTGCATGTTATGTAAAAGTATACGTGCGTATTGGTGGACAATTTTACATGTGTAATTACCACGTCACAGAAATAAGATGCCAGTCTTTATTTCACACCCTCTTTAATCACATGGTCCACAGGAATATTCCTTTTGGTCGAATTTAAGTTCTGTTCATAACTGATGGAATGATTTAAAGACTATTTTCCCGCACTGTTTGAGCTCCTACAAAAAATGTTCAAGTCGTGATGATTTTTTAGAAAAAGTATGATTGGAGACATCAATAATGAGGTAAAATAACAAAACATATTTTTAATATGACATAAATGTTCATTAAATAACCCCCTACACAACTGTTCAAGTCGTATTAATTGGTTTATAAACATGGCCACCAGGAGGCATCAATATAGAAGTTATTGAGGAGATTCGAAAGCATAGGAATGCTCCTCTGGTATTCTGATTCTTCGATTTTAGGTTCTATTCATAACTTCTTTTTATGGCGGCATCATATAGGAAATATAACATAATTTAAGCTCATTACCTCTGAAACGGTATGAATGATTTAACGATTATTTTGAAAAATAGTTTCTTAAGGAACCTCCTACAAAACTGTTCAAGTCATATTGATTGGTTTATAAACCAGGCGGCATCAAGAAGGGAGTAAAATGAGGAAATTCTAAAAGCACAGGAATATTCCTCTGGTATTGTTTTTGTTAGAATTTAAGTTTTTTGAATAACTTCTGCTTGTGACAGCATCAGAAAGCGAAATAACAAAATTTAAAACTCATTACCTGTTGAATGATTAAAAGATGTTTTGGCATTTTTTTTTCTTAAGGAACCCACTGCAAAACTGATCAATTGACTAGTTCATAAACATAGCCACCAGGTGGCATCACGAATGGGGTAAAATGAGGAAATTAAAAATTACTAGCAGAAATGTTCATTGGTTGAACCTCTACAAAAATATCAAGTCATAATGATTTATTAGAAAACGGCTAATTGGAGGTATCAGAAATGAGGTCAAAACATATTTTTTTAAAATTCAAGATACTATACAGCAATGTTTATTAATTGATCCTGGACATAGTTCGCTCAAGCGATATTTATTGGTTGAATATCATGGCCACCAATCAACATCAGAAAGAACGTGTCTGATGTCAAGATAATATGGCAGAAATACACATTAAGTGATCCTGAACATAATTCGTTCAAGCCATATTGGTTTGTAGAATAACATGGCCACAATTCGACATCAGAAAGGGCGTGAAATGACAAAATAAGATTTTTTTCTTTTCTGAATGAGTTTGTCTGATTCCAAATAAAGTCCCTCAAATGACTTTCTACAAAACTTGTTCATGGCATATTGATATGTTAAAAAACTTAACCGTCACGTGGCATCAGCTGAAAAAGTGCAGTGACACAACTTTCATAGGGTTTGTTTAATTTCAAGATACCTGGTGAGACAAACATTGTTCACATTTATTAATTGTGCACTCTGCATATGGAGTCGACGAAGATCAGCCTAATCATGGCGCTTCCTGTGAACTTTCTGTTTCATGAATCATTACACTATCTATACTTATATCCCTTTGAGAAGGAATGTGTTGGCCCAGATTAGATTGTGGATTGCGCAGGCTGATCCAGGTCGATACATTAAGCAGAGTCCATACTGTTGGTTTTTGTCGTAGACAGGCTCATATCTTTACTTGAGATAGCTTTGAAACAAAAATGTGCAATGAAAGGAATATTTCAATCGTACATTGACACTTTTTCGATCGGCATTTCCACACATAATGCTATTCATGATGTAAACGCGTTTTTACTACATTGTATATAAAACAATTTCATACGCAAATCTATTTTGTTTAATGAATCTACTTGATTACACATGGATTAAAGGTGAAAGATCCATCAATATGGTTGTTTTAATCATTTTTCAATATATCTACCCTTTGTTCTTTGCGCTTTATTCTTCGATTTAACATGAGGCAATAAGGTTGTTCCCTTCGAATATAATTAATCTAGTCAGACAATTAAAGAAACTCGTTGTAAAGAGTAAATACAACTCTCAAACATCCAAATGTTCCTATAGAAACACAAAATGTTTTTTATAGTCTAAGGGACTTGTTTTGAAACATTTGGCAAAAACCTTACCTGGTGGTAGCCTGTCTGATCGATCGAACAATTTTTGTTCAATTATCACCATCAATCGTAGTTCAGCAACGTGTAACAAGCTGGTATAAAAGACCGTGGTCTACCGAGCTACTATACCAACGGCCGGTGTTCCATAACAACAGCCGCAACCATGAGGATCGTCCACTGTTTTCTAGTTCTCGTTGTATGTATAGCCGCGAGCTATAGCCACAAATACTGTAAGTTAACTTTTTTATATTATTTTAGTACTTCATGTCTTGTTTGCCACGAGGAAGTGTTAGAACTTTCAAAAATTCCTGTTATATCTTAAGATTATGAAGCTGTTGCATGAAAGAAAATATTTGATGCAAGTTGAAATATCAGAATTGCTGTTACGCTTTTTTCAAAAAGCTGATCCGTTCCTGGAATTGGTTTAAGTTAAACGATATTATATATATATATTACATCATCGAGATATCGCGAATCAGTTAAGATAAAATCGTGAAGATGTGTTCTTACTTTGCTCTGTTCCCACGTAGTGTGTATTGTGCATAAAGTAACATAATAATTAAGCTGTCTCGCGAGAAAACCAACTTTGTGAAATCTGCGTAAAGTATCGACCCGGATCAGCCTCAGTATACCGCATAGGCTTATCTGGATAGACAAGTTTTGCCAACTATGGGTTTTCTGTTTCATGAATCATTACTCTATAAATCTATCCCCCTGAGAAGGAATGTGTCGGCCCGGAACAATCTGTGCGTACTGTGCATGCTAATCTAAGTCGATACATTACGCAGATGCCATATTGTAGGTTTTCCCGCGGGACAGCTCAATAATTAACTCAATATTTTCAAAATTCTTTTTCAATTGTGTAACTAAACCATGGAGTATTGTTAACGGCATTCGAATTTTAACCTTCAGATTGTGGAAACATTAAACTTTTGTGTACGCTTAGGATTATCGAAGTTAAACGATGAAATGTTCACGACTCAATCTTTTTAGGCTCCTACACACCGATGTGTATAAACACTTATTATAAATACAACATTGATACAGGACAATATTTACAACATGTGCGAGAGTATATGTTTGCTAGACTTATAAGTTTTGCAAGAGAAATAATGCATACTGTTACAAAACATATTCCGTTAAATAAAAATCATTAAGATCTTTAAGGTCATTATTTCTTCGAAAGTCTCAATGTTATCAATTAGTAGATATGTATTCATAACACTTGTTTGGAAACTTTCCGAAAAGTCAATGCCGTCCTGTTAATATATATAATACATGTACTTCGAAACATTGATGGCTTCGTTCGCGGATGCAATAACTACATACTATACAAACTCTAGCTTCGGGCTGCTTGAACGAGACCATCGACAGAATTATTCATATGTGTGTATATATACATGAACTTACGTACATAGCCATCACCTTTATATATAGTGACATATATTCCATTAGAGTCGGGTGTTTCTCCACAAACTTTGCATTATGTTTTATCATATGTTATACACATGTCACTTTAATAAAATATTTAATCACTTACTTACTTACCTGAATCGTAAGACGATTTTATTAATGGTTACTTAAGTTATCGGAATACAATCAGCTGACTAATATATTTTATGCAGCCTTGTATTAGTATACACATAACTGGGGATTTAGAAATCAAATAATTTTAAAATTAGTCTATGCCCTTGCTACGTGAAGGCAGACATAGAAGAGTCGGAGGACTTGATGAGTACGGGCTTAATTAACTTTACCTTCACCCAGGTCCCATTTTCGCGTTAAGATATATTTACTCAAATATAATTATGACAAACGTTTGGACCCCGTCAGGCGAAAGAAGACTTGTTGCGTCTTCGAAATGAAATTAATCTGGCTAGTTTGTGTATGCGAACAGGTTTACTATTGTCTACACTAACGGCATAGACAGATAGATGTAAATACTGAAGATAAATTAGACTAAATATTACTAACTTTCACTTCCGCGCCACTTAATATGATACAAAAATCAGGTGCAACAAATATTTTGATATGTTCCTTTGATTACAGACGGCGTAGGAGGAGGTGGCGGTGGGTATAGCGGTGGTGGATATGGCGGTGTCGGTGGCAGCTATGGCGGTGGCGGATATGGCGGTGGCGGATATGGCGGTAGTGGTGGATATGGCGTTGGCGGATATGGTGGAGGTGGATACGGTGGTGGTGGCGGATATGGCGGTGGCGGATATGGCGGTAGTGGCGGATATGGCGTTGGCGGATATGGTGGTGGTGTTGGCGGATATGGTGGTGGTGGATACGGTGGTGTTGGCGGATATGGTGGTGGTGGGTACGGTGGTGCAGCCGGATATGGTGTTGGCGGATATGGCGGCGGAGGAGACGGGGGCGGTGGAGGATATGGTGGTTACGGTGGCATTGGCGGATCTGGTGGTGGAGGATCCGGCGGAGGAGGTTATGGAATAGGAATCGGTGGCGGCGGTTATGGAGGCGGGGGTTATGGAGGCGGCGGCTATAGACAAGGACGCTGGGTTTGTAAATGTAGGAAACACTGCGGAAAGCATCAGAAAAACATGGGAAGATGCCCGTGGTGCAAAAATAAATGGTGGTGCAGAAAGAGGTGCTGCTATTGGAGAAGACACTGATGACAGAACTGCTATTATTGAGGTATGCAATAGATTATATTCATTCTCATAAAACATGTCCTCTTGTGACAGCATTATCTTTATAGATTGAACAAGTTAACTTGTCTTGATAAATTTGGAATTGACTACGTTTAATAAATCCGAGTATGCTTACGTCAATAACCTCATATATACGAGTTTACGTTTATAATTTGATATACGTCTGAACGACAGAAAAGCTTGAGAAAATAAATATTTATCCTGTTCCTAGTGTATCTTCAACTATAATGGCAATACATATCCATCGATATAGTACACATCTTTGAACAAAGAACCAAAGAACCGGATTATGTTAGTTTTATCAAATTATATTAGTTACATGTATGCAATCCTGTGTATGGAAAACAATGTAAGTTATTATTAATATGCGCCGTTAAACTAGAAAATAAAAGTATGGACCTTGCGTAATGTATCGACCCAGAGCCGCCTATGCAGTCAGCGCAGGCTAATCCGGGCCGATACATTCCGTCCCAGAGGGATAGAGGTATAGAGTAAGGATTCAAACAGAAAAAAACAAAGGAGGCGAAAAGGTACATCCGGAGAACCCGCCGTATCCGAGTGTTAAGCGTGGGAAATATGGAAATCATATTGGTATGTGTATACACACCATCTCCAACGGAGTAACAGAAACCCCTTATTGACAGTATTGTTGTGAGTCTTACATTTAGGTTGATAAGGCTTATTCTGAATGGACTTTGACAATACTTATTCCTAATGGACTTTGACAATACTATCAAAATGATTTCCAGTGCGACAAACAAACATTTCTAAATGAACAAATATTTCCTTTCTCGTTTCAGAACGGACCTGGACAATGTGAATTTTGATGCATGTCAACCTGTTGTACACATGTACTGAATTTACTTTATTAAATATACGAGCATTCTATTCTTGTCCGTTGTCCTTCATCAATACAATACCTATACTCCATAGCTCATATACGCAAGTCGTAACTGAACCAGTCCATAGTGAACCCATTGGTCTGTTAAACAAGTTGCGTGCGTGTGCTTCAGTAACAGTATTTCTGTTATCAGACGAAGTTTTATTGATAAATTCCAATAATCACTTTCATTTCTTTATCCTGTCACCGCTATATTAGTAGAACAGTTAATTCCGTTAAACTGAAATTTAGTGCTTGAAGAAATTTCACCCACCTTAAAGGTGCTGAAGTCGATATGGAGATCAACATTTGGAAATGTTGAAACATCTGCAAATATTGCTAATAGTTATAACAAAGTTAGTAATAAATAGTTCAAAACTCTTTAGGAAGTAAATATTAAAAAAACAGTTAATTTAAAGTCATAACAAATGTTCAAAGAATAGCTTACTGGGTATGGTATGTCTACCTAGTAAAAATGAAGCATAAACGATCAACATTTAGATGTTTATTGTACAGGAAAGTGAAACTGTTACACCAATTTTATTCCAGAACAATGATTCTAATATTTCAAGACAATTTTTAAACAGTTTTAAAACTTTGACTATACTATCTATAACCTGGAGTTCAGCACATTAAATATATTTGGTATAACCGCGAATTGAACAGTTTATGTTTACAGTTTATTCAGATATTACAATAATGTAGGCCTCCGGCCCAAATTACAACATAAACTCATGAATATTGTGTAATAATGAATCGAGTGGTAGTTTATTATTTAGATATTTCAAGATCTCTCCGTTTCTGAGCTTTGATAACATATTGAGATAAATTTTGTACTTCCATTTGATTATAGACATATTTACATGTAAGTGAGTGTACATCTTTAAAGAACGGCTTGATGTGAACATGGTGCAATGAAGCAAGAAGTGTTCCAGTGATCATAAGGTACCTTCCAGTGTTAGACTGAATGGGGGAGAAGTTCAATTCTTAGTAAGCAAATGTGTCTGAGATAGTTTATGCTAATACAGTAAATATATAGTTTATAAGACAAATTCAGTGACATTAGGTTATACAAACGGAGCATATGTGAACCTTTTAAATCAATATATAGTTTCCGTTTGTAAATGTCAAAGCTCCTGTTTTCAATCGTAGAACCTTGGTTTAACCATGCATATCCAAAGCCATGACTATATAACATATGTTCAACTATAACTGCATCGTATAGCATTGCTTTGGGTAGTTATGGTTAGACATTTTAACCAGCCGAAACCAGCAAATAAGTAATCTTTTGTATCTCATTGTATACATAGGGTAACGCCCCAAATTGTTATATACAAATGCATTAGAACAATATCTAGATATTCCCAATATATATTTACAAACTAACAGATACACTCGCTCGCTGGATGAAAACACCAAAACATCTGAACCATAATTAAGTATAGTCGCTATCAAATATCTTCAACAGGAATTTGCCATGTACTCTTCCACATTTTGTCAAACAAGTTTTTAAAGAAAATAGAGCTTTATTTGCTTGTGACGCTAGTGTCATTTGTGTCATATGCCATGATGCCTTTGTGGAACAGATATTTCCATAAGACTTATACTAAGGTTCTACTGCAATAGGTTTTTTGTCAAAGAACAATTTTTCGTAGCTTCGTAAACGTCGCCCATTTCAGAAAACCATACTTTTTGTTTTCGATTTATTAATTGAAAGGCAAATTTCTTACAATATAAATTAAGCCTATTAATTAAGAGCTGTAGCTCGGATTTTGTGTCGAGAAATAGCACCAGGTCGTCTGAGTAAAGTAACATGTTTAACATTAAGTGCAACACTGAAACGCATGATATAGTTTCATATTTAACTATAAATGACTTTTAATCTTTTATAATAGTGAAAACATCAAAGGCAAAATTGTACAGCCTTGTTTCAAACCAGTTGGACAAGAGAATGACTCTGATATAGTATCGCCATCATAAACACAGCCTTTCACATTTTCATTTATTACTTTTAACATATTTTGCATTTTAATACAAGTATCATACATTTGAAGTTTGTCAAATAATAGGTCACGGTTTACCTGATCAAAAGCTATTTCAAAGTCGACAAAGGCCGCGTAAAAATCAACCGCCTATTTCCGATTTTCACATCTTCATCATTGCAATTAAAACCAGAAGATTGTGACAGTTTTGATTTAATTAATAACTATAAAAATGTTAAAACCTCATGCTCTAACGTTAAATAAAGAAAGGGATTATGACAAATAGTCGGTGGGTTTGAATGATAAATTGTTTGTGCTACATGTTCATAATAAAATAATCACGGATGATTTTTTTTTAAGATTTTAATGCGATAAAGATGTTTTAAACTTTTTCCTAACTATATCAAATGTTTAGAATAAGGTTTTCCAAAGTCATCTACAAAATAAATATATAATTTACGCTTCACAAGACGCTGATACACTTTAAGTCGAGTAAGACATGTAAGACATGTAATCCACTGATACTTTAAGACATGTAATCCACTGATACATGTTAAGTCGAGTAGGCGTAGGAACAATAGCGATATATGGAAACATTTCTGAAAGCCATGTGTTAATGAATCCCAACCGATTAAGCAAACGGTGATATTTTTTCAAAACTGGGCCAGTAGTTTCTGAAAAGATCATTTTAAAAGGTGTTCCTTGTCTATTTCCATGGCAGATATACAGTGAATGGACATATTTTGGAAAACCTATATAGGGAACATGCAAGGAACCTCATTGTTGTTTAAAGCCAAAAGTTAACATTGAACAATGACAGATTGTGTTCCCAAAATATCACATTGAGCCGTCATGTCCTGGTAATCTGAAAAGGTACATAAATGACAAATATACAAAACATGCTCCATGGGTAACGTATATAATAGATTCATGAAAATCATGTAACTGTGACCACAAAAGAAATGGAAAAAAATGTTTTAAATTCATAAATTTATCATTTTTTCATTATCTTAACATAAAGCAATACCCCTGCGTAATTATTAATGAGATCAACAATCAATAACAATCAATATATCACAAAACAAAGTATCTCTGCACATGTCCCTCAGACTAGACCATCCAAACATATTGTTTTTATTTGCTTATGGAACAAAACAGACACTTTCATTTACAGCACAAGGTGAATGGATGAATATTAAAAATGTAATTACTATAGATCCAATTCGAGCAATGAGCAATGACGAAAGGTCATGGTTTGTTCTATTATCCAAAAATGAGATGAGCCCTTTTTTATTATAATTAAAATCTTGACAGACCTCCAGTTCGAAGGCAAATTTAGCGGTTTAACAATAGCGTTGAATGCGTAATGCTAAGGTCCTGAGTTCGAGTCGTAATGGATTATATATTTTTATTTTATGTTCTTAACGTTTTTTCTAAGTAATTGTAAATCACACAATGTTCTTAGTTTTCGTGATTTTATATTTATCTTCGTAGGTATAAATGTGGCATACACATGTAGAACGACGTATTAAAGCTTACACAGCCATGCAGTCGAGGTCGCATTATAGTTATGAAGATGATGATGATGGTGATGTTTATAATTATGATATATTGTTTACACTATTTCTCTCAAGCTGTTTGATGATCTTTTTGTATTATAGTTATAATGAGTATTAAAAATAAAGAAAGTAACGAAATCTTTGCTCCACAAGCATTTACCTACCCCTACACATTCAAAGAATAAATTGACTTTAATTCATCACTTATCATTTGTGTGTGAATTCGACCACCATTTACAATGAGGAAAACAGTGCATGGAGAGATAATATGGCTCATTATGAGCTTTCTAAACTCTGACTTTCCCGTTTTGTAATGATTTTCGGTTTTTCGGTGCATGACATTTGTATTTTCGGAACAAAGTGTTCACTACTAGACATGAGGAAAATGCTCCACATGGCTTTATGCACTATGTGACTGACCGAAGACCAGATCTACCATTACTAGGCTTTGTACAAGTGACCTTGTTTTGACACATATGACACATAGTTAAGCCTTTGCTCCATAAGCATTGTCTTGGACTCATCCAAATTGAAGGCAGTAATTCACCACTTATCAGTAATGGGAAAATTATGTTTACATTTAATGACACAGGGGCCGTATTCACAAAGCTCCTAAGGAAAAAAATATTCCTTAAATACGGAGATTTCCCTCAAGTTTCACCATTTTCTCCTTATCTCTAAGGAATTTCCTAAGAAGCTATTCACAAAACTACTAAGGTAAAAATATTCCTTAAATCGGTCCATTTGTCCCTTAAAACATCTTTCAAAGTGGCATAATGTTTTGACAACCAGCCAAAAACTAATTTACGTATTTCATTTAATTTTTCTAAAGGTATTGACATAGTCATACTTCTAGTGTCAAAAAGAATTCCTAAAAATATCATTCTTTCAGAAGGTTCACAAGCTTTATCAAGGGCTTCCTCAACACCACTTAAATAAAATATTCTCCTTATTAATAAAAAGGCAAATTGTGCAACATCCCTTTTTTCTACCCCACCAAAATCATCCAAATAATTAAGTACTGCAAAACCTATATTAAACATCATGAAAGAAAAGGCATTTGTAACCCTTTGACAAATATGAGCTGACGAACGAAGACCCATGGGTAGTACAGTATCGCAAAAAATATGTTTCTTCCATTGAAATGCGACTAAATTATAATTTGAAGGGCATATACTTATTTGTCTGTAGGCCCTTCTCAAATCAAGTTTATACATTAAAGCCCCCTGCCCTTTGTTTAAAATTAAACCAATAAAATCATCTATTTTAGGGAAAAAGAGTTCAACTTTATCACCTAAATACAAATCCTTTGACACAAAACTATTTACACTAGTCCCATTTTTTGGAAAACTTAAGTCAAGAATGACCCTTCTCTCAATCTTATCAGATTTTGGGACCGAATTCAAAGGCGACAAAAGTAAATGTTTCTCAAAAGGGTTAGATTTAAAAGGACCCATGATTGCGCCAAAGTGCGCCTCCTTAAACAAATATTTTTCAATGTCATTTGGAAATTTTACTGCTCCTTTATGGTTTTTAACAACACAATTCTGATCATTACCTTCCTTTTCATCTGAATTAAACCCTATTGGGAAACCAAATCGTAATAAATCGCATACTTGTAAATCATTATATCCATTAAGCATCTTTTTCATAAAGTCTATGTTAAATTTGAAATTAACAGGAATTTTCAACCCTTCATAATTGTATTTTTTTGACTTCTTAACCAAATTATGAATGCAATTTTTTTTAATTGTTTCATCAATCAATACTGGTTTTACTTTTTTACAAATTAAACAAGTCCCTGCATGATTACAAAAGTTATTGTCAACCGGAATAGGAGATCTCCAGAATTTTGGTAATACGGAATTGGCTGCCCTTTCTATAATTGCGAGTCTTTGCTTGGACATTGAAAAAAGTCATGAAGTAGTATTTGGGCAAGCAGACGAACATTCAGGATGCTTAAGTTCCTTTTTGTCTTTTTGCCAACAAAAAGCACAAATATGCTTAGCCAATCTCATTTTTCCTTTTACGTTTAACACATGAGACTCCTTAAATTCACATCTATTACGTTGAAATTTTGAGCAAAACCAAGATCTCTCATCAGACTTTGGCGACGTTGAGCCCTTTGAAAAATCTGATTTAGGCCTAAAGCCTTCAGAATAACTTGATTTTGGTTTAGATTTGATGGAGTTTGAAGAGGCAAGTACTGCAGTTTCAATGTAATGAAAATCCTCTCCCCACTTCCTATAACCCAACTCGACTTCCCTCAAAATTGCAGCATATAATGATTTAAGAACACTAAAATCAAAGGCTCTATTTAGATACATGAGCCTTTTCAATAATTCAAGGCGTGCAGACATTTCTTTGGGAGGAGTCGACTTTTGAGAAATTATCTCCAATTCACCTGCAACAAACATGTTTAAATCAAGATCATCAAATTCTAACGAATTATTTACAAACTCAAACCTAAGATAAGCATGCGGGTATTTTTGAGGATCAACAACCGAGTCCGAGGCTTTTGATTTGATACCAGATTTTCTTTTTGATTTGTGTCGTCTTTGTTTATCTGATCTATTGTCACTCTCTTGATCTGAACTCTCCTGCTCCTCCTCAGAGCTAGAACTGTTCTCAAATCCTAACTTTTTTAACTCGCTTCGAGCTCTCGAAAGCAAACCAGTTTGTTTTCTTAAATCTGTCACATTAAACCCGTTACCTTTTGCTTTCGGTGTCGACTTCGCTGCAATCGAACCACTTCGTAAGGCAACCAGGGAATCCTCCTTCTCTTTGATCTTCTGGCGTAGTTGCTCCAATCTTTCTTCTTCTTCCAACGCCAGCAGCCGCTTTTCTAGTCGGTCTTTCTCTTCCATAAATTCAACACCGGATGTTGATCCTTTAGCCTTTTCCCAGCTGGCGTCTTGTTCCCCTTCCTTGGGATAGTCCATTATAGTATTTTCCTCAGACGAAAACCCTCTGTCATGTAACTTACTGTAATCTTTGACGGTTTGTCCTCTAGATGGCCTTTTATACGCCATAAATATATTGAAGATCACTCACAAAAATTTAAACAACGTAAATATCGGTGAAAAACCTTTTCATCGACTCCCGCAATAATGCAGGATCCCTCCAACTCGACAGAAAGAAAAAATAGTTCTCTTTGATCGATATGTTTCAATGTGTTACGATGTGAATACAAGTTTCCAACAAGAACAAAGTCACAGCTAAGACTTTGTTCACCAACCAAACTAATTTCTATTTTAACCTATTGAACCGACTGTCAATCTAATACTGTACATGATTTTCCCGCGAAAAGCATTAAGTACAGAGGCGTAGTGATACAAATGACATTAGCCAATCAAATACTTGTCATTATGCAAATTAACTGGTTTTACGTATTGTCGCAAAACCCTGCATATCAGTCCAAAATGATCAACTCGGTGGGACCTTACCCCACCCACAAATCCGTCACTTGCCAAGTGTCAAAATGGAAAAACGTGTGTGCACGGTTTGATTGTTTAAAATGCACACTAATATTTTATTGATAGTTTGTTACAGTGTTACACATGTTACTTCATTTGAACAGCGAATTAAACTGGCATTTATAGTAATAAATTAGTAATTCGAAAAGGTGTTTTGTTTTCATTGTTTAGATAATAATGGTACTTTTGACATGATGAAAAGCTGTTAATATGAATAGAAAATTAACACATATTCTGTAGATCTATATAAACTACATATGTTGATGTGTATATTATGCTTTCAGCTTGTTGATGAAAGAAAAGAAATAGTGAGAAGATAACTTCAAGAGTAAAACTTGCAGACAGAAAATAAAGACAGAACTGAAGACATGTTTACTTGTATATGTATCACATTGATGTGAGTATTTATATAAGATGTGCGGAAGTATATCAATGAAAAAATCATAACTGATAAAGACACATTTTGAGCAAAAGTCAACTTTTGAAAAGAAATTGAGAAAAACAAGAAATTATCATAATTTCACTTGACACATTTTTGTCCAGAAACATTTTACCTCATTTTTGCAAGTTTAACACGATTCATGTAGTCTCAATTTAATGTGATTGATGAGGAAAATGTATTAATAGAAGGATTTATATAAATATTTCCATGCAAACAATAAATAATATTTTTGCTCTGTTTTTAGCCCTTTCCCTCATATAAACGCTTTCTGACGCCTCTGCAGCAGACGGCTTTTTGAAAACATAGTGGCAAAACAAGAAATTGCTCAAAACGAGCAATTTTTCCTTTTCCCACAATGTTTATCACTTTTAGTCATAGGTTATCCATTCAATTACAGAGATTTTCTATGTTTGGACAAAATAAGTTCAAAGTCGTCTGCTGCAGATTTGTCGTATGAGGGAAAGGGTTAAGTTAACATTTCCTTCATACAAATGCTAAATCCAGCATATTCAACCAAGTTGTTAAAAGTATAGAGATATTGCACAAAGTTACTATTTATGCTTTATAGACATTGGACATGTATTAATACTTTAATAAAAGTGCATTAGGCCTATTTAGGTTTGTTTTCTCTGAAAATGCTGTTGCAAGCTTAAATATATTGTATAAATTTTGGCAATTGGTCACAGTTAATTAACATTTAAGTTATTCTTCTCTTAAATAAGGACTTAATGTGTTAGCAAACTTAAATTTTACTTGATGTTGATAAATTGGGTTATATCCTGTTGTTGATTGGATCTTGGACTACTATTCCCTGATTAGATGTCATACCAGAAAGAAAACAATTGATCAACATGACTATCATTCTGTCATTGCTACTTTTCCTCATTGTTTTCATAATCTAATTCCAAAATGAGGTAAAAAACGAAATGGTTTAAACTTTTTGCTTTGTTTTGTATACAATCATGTAGCAGACTAACCATGCTGTGTTTTTTATAATATAAATTGTTATAATTAAACTATATGAACTTTTCTAATGTACTTGTTTATTTTTGGTTTTATAGCTCAACTCAGCACAAAGTACTGAAAGTGAGTTATTGTGATTGCCTTCTGTTTGGTTTGCATCCATCAACATTTAAGTAACCAGTGTGTAAATTGGGATGAAACTGCACAGCTAGTAATTTCTCTATGTTTTCCCAAAAAATCATTAAAATCATTTTTCTTCCAAATTGTTCGGCAATTTTTTAATTGAAGAACATGGCAGTTTGATTTGATCATTCAAACAATCTTTTATAGCCCTTTCCCATATATACAACACGAGTTTAAAAACATGGAAAATCTCATATGTTTGCAAATGCATCAAAACATGTCCACATGTGGTAAAGGGTTATGTCCATCTACATTTTAATTATTACAACAAAGTTGTAAATGATAGCAGTTTCATGCATGTGGTTATGTATAGCATGATACAGTATTCTTGCACCAGTACTCAACACAACATTCTTCCAAGGCAACTGGCTACATTTCCACATAGACTATTAACCATTTCCCACATACAACAAATCGGCAGCAGTCCACCTTGAAATCATCTAGACAAAATTTCGGAAATAAATAAATGAAAGTATAAAAATTGAATAGATTTGAAAACATTTAGACAAAAGCAGAAATTGTTCATGATGAGTTATTTTGCTTTTGCCACAATGCTTTCAAATGTCATTTACTGCAGAGGTGTCTGAATGCGTCTACATGTGGGAAAGGGTTAAGCACATTTGTAGTAGACGAATGACGCTAGTCACAATGAGTTTAGTCAATCATCGGAAAGAATGAATGGCAATCCGGGAAATCGAACTCACGACCCATATGTCCAGTGGAGTGATAGCCCTCATCGTTCCCGACTAAGCTTTTGCGGCTTGGCAACACTATTGTTTAGGATGAGATGTTGTTTGAAGTTAAATAATAAAGACTGACATAGAATAGATTATCTCATTGATTCAGCTCAGAGGAATATATTGATTGATTGGGGTCAATTAAACGCCATTTTCAACAATTGTTCAGTCATATCACCGCAGCCAGTTCACCTATTCATGTTTTTTCCGGCCTTCTCACACCACACAACAATCTTTCCAAGCAACTGGCTGCTTTTCCTCATAGACTGTTTGTTTATTGGTGGAAGAAAAATGGCGCTTGTCACAACGACTTTTGTCAAACGCCATAACGAATGGTGGATGAGCAGACGTTCAAACTCACAACTCCTTGATTGACAGCCCGCTTTTCGCTGGCGGCTGAGCTACGGGGCTCGGCGCCAGGGGGATATTAAACTATTCACAATTCTTTTTTACAATTTTAGCATAATGATTTGAATATCAAAGGAATATTTTTATAAAAAGCTACCTTTTTATTAAATCAACATTTGTCATCGTATACTGAATTGCAGTTTACTATTATTGCAAAGTGCCCATCAAAACTTAAAATTTCATTAAACAAAAAAAAAGAAATTTCTATAGCTGAAGATTCAGATTTTGCATTTAACTTGGTCAAATCGAGGTAAAATTTTGATTTGAATTAATTGTGTACTCCTTCAAAAAATGCCTTTTTTTTAGATGAACACTATGCAGGAATAAAGTTTAAATTTAGCATTGATATTTGCAAATTGTCCCAAATTCCAGACAATTCAAGAAAGAGTTGACATTCAACAAATTATAAATATTGAAATGCTTGACAGATACATATTCAACCATGACGTTTTTAACTTTGTTGTAACAAGGTCGATCTAATGATAAAAACAAACAGAAATCAGAGGTTAACGACTCGTCATATAGTTCCAACAACTGGGAAAACACGAATTTATGCAGAAAAATAATCTCTAAACCACTATGACGTATCTACTTTCGTCCAAACATAATGAATAAATTTAATTCTGACGTCACCCATTTTCACTTAAGGAAAAACTAATATTCTTACCTAAGGAATTTCCTTAGGAGCTTTGTGAATACGAACTTAAGGAATTTCCTCAGCTAAGGGGAAAATCGGGTATTTAAGGAATTTCCTAAGGAAATAACTTAGGAGCTTTGTGAATGCTCATTACGAACAATCTGAACTCCACCTCCACTGTTTTCAAATGCCTGCTTTATTGGGTGCAGGGAAATGCGGTATTATGGAGCAAAGGGTTAAACAAAATCCACTCGTGATTTCTTTGCTTACCATTCTTTTTCGTCGCAATTTTCCGGGAATATTCGCAAACTTATTTTTTGGTTTGTAAATTATATTATGAAATATTTAATTGCAGAACATAAAACAAAATGTAAAATGCGAAACCATAATGGTAAAGTCAGGCATAAAGATTTGTTTCACAATGGCAAATTACTCTATTTAAACTGAATGTGACAATCTCCGTAAATACTAGAACATAGTCGTATTTTTCCGTTCCACTTCGCGAATGTGAATAAGCTTCCATATTTGACATCTCGGCCCATTAATTTCTAAAGCATTTCTTAAACTCATATTTGAGTACTCACGCCTGAAGTTTTTCACGGATGTTTCAACAACATTATAATGATATCTTTGGGGGACATCTTTACCTTTTAAAAGCAGTTTTGTTGAATCCATGATGAACAATTTTTCTCGTGCAGTCTCACCCTAAATTGCGTTGTTGGGCGTTAACAACAATTGGCAGTATGCCAACTCCGAACAATTGGTTTTACTACTATGACCGGGGGCTAAAGACCCAGGCCAAAAATGTTATGGATATTAATCAGCCGATGCATTCTGTAACCCGGGGTTCGCATCGAAACAAAATATTGTCGGTTCTGTTTTATCAAGAACATTTTATATAATTCTTTGTTTACAGGGTCAAAGTAAAATTTTGGCTTTCAATGTATCTACTTGGATTTTCCCACTTTTGATTTAAACATAGGAATTCCGACGTGAGAGGAAGTGAAGTGGTTCTCGGACAAATCGCTATTCGGACAACAACACTGAAAAAGGCACACAATCTTACTACAATTCAACACTTATTGATATATCAATTAAAGAAATATAGGCCAAAATACGATTCAAGTACATGTATATGAGCCATTCCACGTGAAATCCAACAATATGGACTCTGCTGCTCCGGGCTGTCACATTCTGTCTCAGGGGAATAGAGGTATAGAGTAATTATTCATGAAACAGAAAATCCACAGGAAGCGGCATGTTTAGGCTGAAACAGAAAATCCACATTAGGCGAAAAGTGTCTGTCCGGGTTAGCCTGTGCGGCATGCTAAGGCTGATCCGGTTTTCCTCGCGGAAAGGCTCATATCAAGAAATACAAGTACTCAATAGGAGTGTCGCAAATCTCAGATTAAATATAATAACAACTAAAAGAGAAAAATGATTTGCTTTGTTCATTTTATAGATACTAGCATCAGTGTTCTGATCTTAAATGTTTACAGTCATCTGCAGTACTTAGTATATTGACACGATATTATTAAACAATATTTGATCGCTCAACGATCCGTATTTCTGACAGGAGAAAATGACCAGTGGACCATAGTTATAGTCATAATCAGTATAGGCGCATTTCACGTTGTGCCGGGTTTAGATCCATCGCATGGAAACATTGTTATTTTAAATAAAACTTATATTTGTAAGGAACTAAAACTATAAATATTGTAGAAAGCTCAGATCAAACATTACATACATATGAACTTTGTTTTTTAATGTTTGACGGAGTTAATATGCCATTTATTCAAAAAACAAAGTATTTTCAATTCAAGTGGCTTAATTAAAAACAAACATTGTCATGTTCGAAATCAAATGTTTATCCTCATATGTCATGAGATAAAAAAGTCAAAATATTTGGTCTGTTCCAGTAATACGCTTTACGAATTTTCATCTAAATTATTGATATAATGGATAGTCTGGTGGTGCCGAAAGTCTCAATCTAGTCAAAGCAAACTTATCGATTTTGATAAATTAATATATTTTCGTATTCGACAAATTGATCACAAAACATTGCTCTTTGCTATTGACGATTTTTAAATATTTAGTCCTGAATAAATGGCTACAATCAGTCTTTGTGTAAAACAAGGAAACAATCACCAACATATTCATTTATCCACACTTCACGTAAACCAACTAGTACGAATATGTTATATTCTGTCTTTGAAACAAATAGTCACGGATCTGATAGTCGGATGTTCTAATCGGGAACATTTCTGTCAGGATGTATAATTCAAAAATAACCATGCGCACATGCAGATAAGAATCTAGCTTTACAATACCGGATCACAATCTCACCATATGGCTATAGACGTGTACTAGTGAAAGCGGTACACTGATAATTAAGATGACAAATAAGCAATGCTACGAGAAGTTATTATTTCGATCAACTAAATGTACTTTGATATATTTTATAATGAGATTAATTTCAATTATTTCCAATTGTTAAAGTATTTTTTTTATTTTATCTAGTCTCCTATTTGCGATAATATCATATTACTTTTTTCTATCCGATTCAGAAAATAAGGAACCAGCGAATCTAATTGATGTAGTCTTAAGACAATTTTGCTCCACCGGTTAGGAATCAGCAAATCTTAAGACAATGTTGGTCCACCGGATATAAATAAGCAAATCTAGTTGATGTAGTTCTAAGACAAAGTTGCTCCACCGCGCTTCCTTTATTGCAGCATTATCACACATAACAATTATTTTGTTTCCTTGTTGATGCAAGTCAACCTATTCACAAATACTGGTATATGTCCCGAAAAATATAATCGCCTTATGTTATCTCAAAGATTTACAGTAAAATCATATAAAATACAGAATGTTGTTTTAATACAAGTGGCTTCTGACCCATTACACATATAAATACCCGAAATAAAGATCAAATAGTAGACATAACGTTTAAGTTTGCAACAAAAACATATGCGACGTTTGTTTAAAACTAGTAAGTATTTACTGACAATATGTTAGTACTCCCTCAACAGTATCGATATTTTCACACCTATCTTAAAACACATGATTTTAATTCGAGAAACGTTTCCTTTTAATCCCATCTTGGTACAATAATCGTAAAACGTTATGATATTCACCTGTTTCGCAAGAATAGCCATATGTCGTCAGAAAAAAGGACGAGAAATAGAATGATAAGATCATTAAATAGTTTCACATTTTCAAAATTGTCTTGCAAATGCTTTTCATACTAACATAAGAACACATATACTATAATGGGAGATGTGATTTCTCCTTGTCGTCAACCGATGTTATGTTCGAACAAGCCTTAAATCAGATAAGAATTTTTAATCATATGATCCTACTTACTATTTCCTATTTTGATTGGGCGTAATCACCGTTCCGCGTATTCCTGATTTATTGTATCTAAACCACATTTTAATACTATCAAAACACGTTCAATCATCAACAAACGCTTCATTTAAACGCGAAGTTATATTAAAGCAGTGTCGCGCTAAGTTAATTAATACAAACACTGCATCAGCATGTGATCTATTGATTCTTAAAGCCGAATCAGAAAGTGTACCTTTTTTCGTCACAGAAACGATCAATGCTTTTCTCGTATATGACATTGGCCTGCAATACGACTGCTATTGTACATTTAAGGTTAGAAGAATCGAGTATATATTACGTGTGTGTCTGTGCATAGTATTAAAATAACATTTGAGTCTTCAAAGCGCGTGTCATAACATTCAGATCAAATCGGAGAGATTGGAAGAGAACACTTGAACCTAGTCTTATCATATCGAACCTTCTTGCTTTATCATGCTGAACTTGAACACTTGGTTTCGTTCAATGACCATTTGATCATAAAAGTGATCACAATTTCAGTTGTTTCGACTTCTAAGGTTTAGTATATTAATGGTGAAACATACTGGGTTTAGAGAAACATGTTCAAGACCTGTGTCTGGTTGACACGATGCATGACTTTAATGCGATGTAAAAGGGGTCATTTTAGTAATAAGTAAACATGGTACAGACTTACGCTAATAGCCTAAATTATCTATAAATCTCTGTTAATCACAAACATAATAATTCATAACACGTTTTTATGAACGTAATTTAATTGAGCACTATCTTTCCCCCATCCCTTGTAAGTATAAACCTACTTTACAGCGTAGCTCACCTAAAGACAAAATGCTGGATGTGAGCTACTGTGATCACACTGTGTCCGACGTGCATTGGCATGTATTTAAACATCAATCCCTTGTGGCATAAAAACAGTCTAACACAGATGCTGGTTAAAAGAACAATATATTCAACATAGCGTTAGGCCTGCCAGTCCCAAGCCTTAGACTGACAAGCAGTACTTGAGCCTAGGAGTCAAGACCCCCTCCTGAAGAAATATACCGACAGTTATAGTCTGTGTCCGTGCATGTTATGAACCATTATACGTGCGTATTGGTGGACAAGCTTGCTAGGTACTTCCAAGTGTAATTACCACGTCATAGAAATAAGATGACAGTCTTTATTTGTCACCCTCTTTACTTACTGGGTACACAGGAATGTTCCTCTGGTATTCATTTTGATCGAATTTAAGTTATGTTCATAACTGTTTGAATGATTTAAAGACAATTAGCCCGAATTGTTTGACCCCCTACACAAAATGTTCAAGCCATACTAATTGGATTCAAGAAGGGGGTAACACGGGGTAAATTTAGAAGCTCTTCTTCTCTGAACGTGCTTGTCTGAATCTTTAACAAAAAAGTTCCTTTAATGACCATCAACAAAAATTGTTCAAGTCATGATCTTTTTCAGAAAAAGGCTCCTTGGACGCATCAATAAAGAGGTAAAATAACAAAAACTCGATTTAATATGACTGAAATGTTCCTTAAATAACCCCCTACAAAGCTGTTCAATTCATATTGATTGATTTATAAACATGGCTACAAGGCGGCAACAAGAAGGGAGTTCAATGTTGAGATTCAAAAGCACAGGAATGTTCTTCTGGTATTTTGATTGTTCGATTTTTAGGTTCTATTCATAACTTCTGTGTGTGGCGGCATCAGATAGGAAATATAACATAAATTGAAACTATTTACCTCTGAAACTGTTTGAATGATTTATCGATTACTGACAAAATAGTTTCTTAAGGGACCCCCTACAAAACTGTGTCAAGTCATATCGATTGGTTTATAAACATGGCCACCAGGCGGCATCAAGAACAGAGTAAAATGAGGAGATTCCAATAGCACAGAAATGTTCCTTTGGTATTAGTTTCGTTTGATATAAGTTATATATTTCGTTTGTGGCGGCATCAGAAAAGGAAAACTAACAAAATGTAAAGCGTTTTACCTCTGAAAGTGTTTGAATGATTTAAAGATGTGTGGCAAATTTGTTTCTAAAGGAACACCCAGCAAAACTTATCAAATCATATAGATTGGTTTATAAACATGGCCAGCAGTCGGTGTCACGAGACTGTTTGAATGATTTAACGATTTATGGCAAATTTGTTTCTTAAGGAACCTCCTTCAACACTGATCAAGTCATATTGATTGGTTTATAAACATGGACACCAGGCGGCATCACGAATAGGGTAAAATAAAGAAATTCAAAAACTCTTCTTCTTCTCTGAAAGTGCTTGTCTGAATCAAGATTTCTTTAGTACCAGAAATGATCCTTGGTCGACCCTCTACAAAAAGATCAAGTCATAATGATTTTTAGAAAAAAGGCTGATTCGAGGCTTCAGAAATGAGGTCAAATAACAAAACTTTAAAATTCAAGATACTAGACAGCATTGTTCATTAATTGAACCTGGACATAGTTCGTTAAAGCCATATTGATTGGTTGAATATCATGGCCACCAGTCAACATCAAAAAGAACTTGTCTGATTTCAAGATAATATGGCAGAAATGTTTAATAAGTGACCCTGAACATAATACGTTCAAGTAGGACTGTAACGATACATTCGAATATTCGATGTAATCGAATACAAGCCTGTCCGAATCATATTCGTTATTCGCTTCACCCATAATCGAATATTCACGAATATAATCCAAACCTGTATACTCTAAACTAAAATCAATTTAATTAAACTTAAAACATAACAAACCTTTTGTCAGACTTGCAAACCTATTCAGTTTCATAGCGCATTCGGCGCTGTATTTATATAGTACCCCTGCCACAACAGCTGATCACTGATTTTACGACATACTTTATATTCTTATTTTCTTCAAAATATATTTGATGATGTGTTCGCTACGATGTATTTAACATACGTTTTAGTGTGTTTACAATCGGTTTTTAATTAAATCTGAATTATAATATTCGATTTGTACAGGTCGGAGAATTCCTAACAAATGTAAACCAGACTGCGTCAACACAAAATGGCGAACCACGAGGAACTCGAGATTACTATTGAACCTCCGGCCAAATTAAGTACCGCACCAACAACAGCTGACCACTATTTTTGCGACATATTTTTATTCGTTTTCTCATAATATATTTGATGTTGTGTTCGCTACTATGTTTTTTGGAATACGTTTGTGTGTGTTTAAAATTGTTTTTAATTAATTTTGAATTTCAATTCAATTGAAAAGTTAGGATAATTCCCAGTTAATGACAACCAAAACCCGTCAACAACAGAAATGGCGAACCCCGTGGAAATTGAAATATTGAACCTCCGGCCAAATATGTCAGCTGTTTTGGAAAGTTTTGGATTTCCAAAATGACTCAAGGGAGACTTTCCATTAAATTCAAAATGTCCGCTCTTGCAAAATCAAAGTACTTCAAGTAAATAAGTTTATATTCTGTGGACAAAAAGTCAAATACGTTAATAACTTTTATACTGTTCTAGTTGGATTTTATTTGTCAGAAGAGTAACAAAACTTACTAGTCAATCATTATACTTTCTTAAATCTGAATTATGATTTATTTTGGGTTTACAAGTTTTTAAATACATGACAGTATTCGGGAATAAATATTCGTATTCGTTACCCTGTATTCGTGATACGTATCGTATTCGCCACCTAGCGTATTCGTTACAGCCCTACGTTCAAGCCATACAAATTTGCAGAATAACATGGCTACCAGACGACATCAGAAAGGGGAAAAAAGGACAAAATAGGATATATTTTTTTCTATATAAGTTTTTCTGATTCCAAATGAGGTTCCTTAAATGCCTTTCTACAGACGAGCAGTTTTCAAATTTTAAAAATTGAACTCCCCCACCCCAAAAAAGAGAACAACACAGATGGCCCCTATGGTTAAAACATTTCTGATGCAGATTCACTTTAAATCGGACAGCTTTAATTGATCTAAATAAAGATAATTTATTTTGCTTTAAATACTGGATCTTCTATTAAAGAACACATGTTCAGGTGAGCTATCCAGGACCTCATGACGCTCTTGTATTATTTTTGTTCCTTCTTTCTGACAAACTATTTCATTCTTTAATTAAAATAATGTTCTTCTTTTCCTTCTATATTTTTCAAGTGTATATCTATCCTTGCCGAATAGTATAGTAAAGACATATGAGCCACTCTACGAGAAAAGCCAACATTGTGCACTTTGCATAAAGTGTCGACCAGGATGAGTCTAAATATGCAGCGTTCTGTAGACTTTCTGTTCCAGGAATCATTACTCTATACCTCTATCCCCTTGAGATGAAATGTGTTGGCCCGGATTAGCTTGCGTGGATTGCGCAGGCTGATCCGGGTCGATACATTGGGCAGAGACCATAATGTATTTTGTCGTGGAAAGGCTCATATGTTTACTTGAAATAGCTTTAAAACCTAAATGTGCGATGTAAGGAATATTTCAATCGTGCATTAACGATCTACATTTCCATACAAAATAACATTCATGATATAAACGCGTTTTAACTACATTGTATATCAAAAAAACATTTCATATGCAAATCCATATATTTTAAGTATCTATTTTATTTAATGGATCCTCTTGTTTACACATGCATTAAAGGTGAATGATCCATTTATATGATTGTTTCAATCATTTTTCCATATATCTACCTTTTCTTTGCGCTTTATGCATGCTTTGCATGTACAAGTTTTTAACTCAATTTTCGTTTGAACATGAGACAATACGGTTGTTCCCTTCTAATTAAATAAATATAGTCAGACAATTTATGAAAATTGTTTTAAAGAGTAAATAACAGTCTCAAACATCCAAATATTTCTAAATAAACACAAAAAGGGTTTTATAGTCTAAGGGACTTGTTTTGAAACATTTGGCAAATACCGTACCTGGCGGTAGCTAGTACTGTCTGATCGATCGACATTTTTTGTTCAATCATCATCATCAATCGTAACTCAGCAACGTGTAAAAAAATGGTATAAAAGACCGTGGTCTACTGGCTAATATACCAACGGCCGGTGTTTTTTATCAGCTGCTACAACCATGAGGATCGTCCACTGTTTTCTAGTTCTCGCTGTCTGTATAGCCGCGAGCTATAGCCACATACCCTGTAAGTTTATTATTTTCTTTGATTGTAACATAGTAATCTCATTCTTGTCATTCAGGTTTAGGGTTAGGTCCGCTGTACTTCCTTTCTTGTTTGCCACTAAGTAATTTAAAATTATGGTCTCTGGTTAATGTCTCGATCCAGATCAGCATCCGCAGTCCGCGCAGGCTGATCCGGTCCCGCACATTCCGTCTCAGGGGGATATATGTATAGAGAAATGATCCTGAAACAGAAAATCTACAGAAGAAGTAAAGTGTTTGTCCACAGGGACGTGCTCCTTTAAACATAAATATGACCCTATGCGTTATTATTTATGCTTAGGGTCATATTACTTTTTAGAAGAGCACGTCCATGTGGTCTATCCGGATAAGCATGTGAGGCATGCTTATGCTGATCCGGAAAGTCCTCAATGTTGGTTTTCTCTCGGGCTCATATATATATTACATCATCGAGTAATCGCGAAACCGTTTTGATAAAATCGTGATCAGCCTCAGCATGCCGCGCAAGCTTATCCGGATATACTCTTTTCGCCTACTGTGGATTTTCTATTTCATGAATCATCAATCTTTACTTCGTATTTTGTAACGGCATTCGAATTTTAAATGAGTTGAGGTACGTTTTGAAGATTGAACATGCAGATTGTGGAGCCATCATCACTCGTTGTACGCTTATGAGTATAGAAGTTAAATGTTATTAGCGGATTTAAGATACGATTTATTTGTTATTATGAAACAGTTGAATGTTTACCAATCAATCTGGCTGAGCTCCTACATGCCGATGTGTATCAAACACTGATTATAAATACAACATCGATTCAGAACAATATTTAAAACATTTGATACAGTATGTGTTCGCTAGTCTCATACATTTTGCAAGAGAAATAATACATACTGTTACAAAACATATTCCGCTGAATACAATATACGGTCATTATTTCTTCGAAAGTCTGAATGTTATCAATTGTTAGATAGTTTATTCATAACGCTTGTTCGAAAACTTTCCGAAAAGTCAATGTCGTCCTGCTAATATAGAATACATGTACTCTGAAATATTGATGGCTTCGTTCGGGTATGCAATAACTACATATTATACAAACTCTAGTTTCGGGCTGCTCGAACGAGACCTCGATATAATGATGTATATGTGTATATACATGCATGACCTTACTTACATAAACATTACCTTTATATATAGTGACATATAGGCCCAGTGGTCGGGTGTTTTTCCTCACTTATTAACGTAATAACTTACTTGAATCGTAAGACGATTTTGTAATTGGTTATTAAATTAGTGGAATACAATCGGCTGTCTCATATGTTTTATGCAGCATTGAATTGGTGTACACATAACTAGAGGTTTAGAAATCAAATAATTTTAAAAGTAGTCTATGACCTTTTTACGTGAATGCAGACAGAGAAGAGTCGGGGGACATGGTGAGTACGGGCATAATTAACCTTACCTTCACACATGTCCCATTTTCGCGTTAAAATACATTCATTCAAATATAATAGCGAATCTGACTAGTTCGTGTATCCGAACAGGTTTACTATTGTATACAGTGACTGCATAGGTCGATATATGCAAATACTGAATATGAACTAGACTACATCCCACTTACTTGCACTACCACGCTCCTTTATATGATACAAAAATAAAGTGTAACACATTATTTCATATGTTCGTTTGATTATAGTCGGTGGAGGTGGAGGCGGCGGAGGATATGGCTATGGCGGTGGCGGATATGGCGGTGGTGGAGGATATGGCGGTGGCGGATATGGCGGTGGTGGCCGATACGGCGGAGGTGGATACGGTGGTGTTGGTGGATATGGTGGCGGCGGATACGGCGGTGGCGGATACGGGGGTGGTGGCGGATATGGTGGCTACGGTGGTATTGGTGGATATGGTGGTGGTGGATACGGTGGAGGAGGATTTGAAGTAGGTGGCGGCGGTTATGGAGGCGGCGGTTATACAGGTGGCGGTCATTCTAGGAAAGGATACTGGGTTTGTAAATGTAGGAAACGCTGCCTATGGGGTGAGAAATACAGGGGAAGATGCAGGTGCAATCGTAAATGGTGTAAACCGAGGAGGTGCTGTTATTGGAAAAGCAGCAAACACAACCGTTACGGATAACGGAACAGCTATTATTGAGGTATGCCATATATTATATTTATTCTCATTAAACATGTTAACCTGTGACAGCCTTATCCTCAGAGATTGAAAATGTTGATGTGTCTGAAGAAATTTGGAATTGTCTACATTAAATACATGAGATTATGCTCACGTCAATCAACCCATTACAACGAGTTTACGTTTATAAGTAAAAATATGTCTGTACGACAGAAAGCGCTTGAAAAGAAATATAGTTATTATTCTATTATATTCTTAGTGTGTGTTCAACTATAACGACAATACGTGCCCATCGATATAGTATACATCTTTGCACAAAGAAACGGATTATGTTAGTTTTGTCAAATTATATTAGTTACATGTAAGCAATCCTGTGTATGGGAAACAATGCAAGTTATTAATAATATGAGCCGTTCCAAGAAACAAACCAACATTACGGCTAATCCGGGCCGACACATTCCGTCTTAGAGCGATAGAGGTATAGAGTAACAAACCAACATTACGGCTAATCTGGGCCGACACATTCCGTCTTAGAGCGATAGAGGTATAGAGTAACAAACCAACATTACGGCTAATCCGGGCCGACACATTCCGTCTTAGAGCTATAGAGGTATAGAGTAACAAACCAACATTACGGCTAATCCGGGCCGACACATTCCGTCTTAGAGCTATAGAGGTATAGAGTAACAAACCAACATTACGGCTAATCCGGGCCGACACATTCCGTCTTAGAGCGATAGAGGTATAGAGTAACAAACCAACATTACGACTAATCCGGGCTCGACACATTCCGTCTTAGAGCGATAGAGGTATAGAGTAAGGATTCCTGAAACAGAAAATCCACAGGATGCGAAAAGTGTCTGCCCGGATTAGCCTGCGCGGGATGCTTAGGCTGATCCGGGTCGTTGCTTTACGCAGAGTCAACAATGTTGGTTTTCTCTCGGACCGGCTCAATTATGGTGTTTCGACAAATTTTATCCCGGGAACCCGCCTTATCCGTGATAACAGCCTTGGGTATATTCTAGTCATCTTGGTATTTGTATATGCTCCATCTCCAACGACGTAACAGAAAACCCTTATCGACAGTATTGCTTTGAGTCTGACATTAAGGTCGATAAGGTATATTATGAATGGACTTTCCAATGGGACAAAAAAACCTTCTCTTTAACACATTTCTAAATGAAAAACTATTTCCTTTCTCGTTTCAGAACGGACCTGGACATTGTGAATGATGATGCATGTCAACCTGTTGAACACATGTACTGAATTTACTTTATTAAATATACGAGCATTCTTTTCTTGTCCGTTGTTATTTATCAATACAGTACTTATACTCCATAGCACAAATACGCAAATCGTAACATAACCAGTCCATAGAGATCCAATCGTTATGTTGCGAGCGTGTGCTTCAGTAACAGTAGTTATGTTATCACACGACGATTCCTTGATGAATTACCAGTATTATCGCTCATTTCCTTATACTGTAAACGATATATTAGTAGAACAGTTGATTCCGTAACCCTGACATCCAATGAGTGAAAGCATGTCAACGACCTTAAAGGTTCTAAACTCCGATGAAGATCAAACTTTTGAAATTTTGAAACTTCTGCAAATATTGGTAATAGTCACAACAAAATAAGTGCTACACAGTTCAAAACTATTTTGGTAGAAAGTGATGACAAACAGTCGATTGAAAGTCATGAAAATGTACAAAACGTTTAATGTAATTGATAACTATTAAAATGTCTGAACATTTAACTTTAAAAAAGAAAAAAGGATTATGACAAATATTCAGTGTGTTAGAATGATAAATTGTTTGTAATCATCATCATTACTCTTTATTTCCTCCTATTAAGAAGATTTAATGTTGTGATACAAATTATACAAATAAACAAACTTTTATTCAACTAAATATACTTGACAGCGTGAGAAAGAAAGATATATATATAGAGAGAGAGAGAGCCCGCGCGCGATAGACAGAGAAAAAGTGTGAGAGAGAGAGAGAGAGAGAGAGAGAGAGAGAGAGAGAGAGAGAGAGAGAGAGAGAGAGAGAGAGAGAGAGAGAGAGAGAGAGAGAGAGAGCTTGCGCGAGGACGTGAGTTACATTTGTAAATGTTAATGCGCGAAACCTTAAGGTACATGCTGAATTATACCTTCTGCACATATAACTGTCACATGTTATATAATGCGACGGAAGGGTTGCTAAATCTTAGTACATAGCACACACCAATATGTGCAGGAGGAACAATATACATGTAGTTCTAAACTTCAAACACTTGACCAAAACGGAATAAAAAGCGTTCACTTAGGATGGATGAATGTAAGCGTACATCGTGACATATACCAGTGTAACTATATCCATATGTATATGACAAAATAATATACAAAACAAACAAAAAACATATGAACATATGTAAGTACATGTACGTCTGTGAAGGCATACACGAATATTTTATAAGTGTATTTATAACCTATTGTGTATGACAAAATATCCGCTAAATTGAAACCCTACCCCCAATTTCATTCAGAAGTCTATATCTTATCTTTAATTTAACAAAGTATTTATAACATGTCAATTTCCCATATAAAGACAACGCAATGTGTTTGTAAAAGGTATAATAGTTTCCTTGTACTTCCTTATCTAAGATCGGGTTCAGACCGAACAAAGCAGCAACGCATTTATTGTCTTTCACCGGTAATAATAAATTGAAATGTGTTCTACCAAACGTTTATAACGTTCCTTTTTGAAACATATTAGTACACGATCGCACACTTGTACAGTTAATCAAGATGTGTTCTGTCAAACTTGTTTTAATATCGCTACAGCTACAACGTGTACACTGAAGACAATCGGGATAAGCAATATATATATATGCACTTAGTTGAGCGATCGAAAAGCAACACATCCGGATTACGTTTAGCATAATCCCATATCCGACTAATTGATAATCGGTGCTGTAATTGCCTATATAAAGTAAATTGCTGTGAGGATGTTCTTACATTTCATTCGCTTATATAATAATTTGACACTTTCGTATCAACACAATGTTTCCAAATGTATTTATTAGGAAAAACACCATAATCTACGTAATCTTGTAGTGCATTGTATATGTTATATTAACGTAAAAGAATAACAATACCTTGGACAAACCCGATACCGAGCGTACCATTTACAACACAACAGACGCGTAATAGAACCAATTGTTTTGTTGCACAGTACCTCTCTAAACGACACAATTGACACAGAAAGTTAAGTGTTCTCTTCTCTATTTCAGCAGCAACAGGAAGAGCACATATTTGGCCAAGGACAATATCTGTTCATGACCTAATCTGTAACCCCTGGATTTGCCTTAAACAGTTTCAGTGTGATATCTCTATGGTCAACGTATCTGGATCAGAAAGGGACTGTATCAATTCACATCCGAATAGAGCTCTGGGGATAACGCTCGATTTATAAATGGCATAGCTGGTTAAGAGATTAAGCCCATGTATATATAGCTCGTCTTTAATGAGCCCAAAGATAAAAATAAACATTAATTTCCTATCTACTTGTTTGATAATGAGCGAAGCGTTACTATATGTGTTACACACTATACCTAAATGATTATATTCTTCTTTTTCAAGAATGAAATCATTACCAACAACCCAGGGCCGAAAATTGCGTTTGAATACACGTTTCGATTCATTGATAGTAACCACGGCACACTTGTCGGGGTTGTATTGATATCTCCATAGACAAGCATACCTATACAAAATATGTATCATTTCCTGTAAGGCGTTACTAGACAAAGAGAGAAGGGTCATGTCGACTGCAAACGACGGCGCACAAACACTAGACCCTTCTATCTAAAAGCCTAAATTACTACTCACTAACTGTTCAATAAATGAGTCAATATACATACTATATAAAATGAGGACCAGACCCTGGTTCCCGACTTCCTATGATAGAAATATTAAAGATGTTTTCATTCGTCTTCTGCATATTTGTTGTATGTTTGGAATTAGTGAAATGAACAATGTAGATCTTGATCAGCATTATCCTTGCAGGCTGATCTGGATCTAAGATTCAGGAATATGTGATATAAGGCATATAAGGCATGCGAATGGCTTGATATCCAGTGATTTCAATTCACAATGGAAATTCAGATATCATTTGACTTGAGACATATAAACAGTTTACATTTAAATGTTTTATAGTAAATTGTTCAAAATAGAGCATATAATGCTTAAATCTGGGACTACTAAAACTTATAATAATGGAAACATTTGAACATTTAAATGATATACGCGTACCCTATGAAGCTAAAAACATTTTGTTCTAAAGAGATCCTGTGTATCCAAAAACTATGCAACTCGATAACAAATTATTTTCTTCTAAACAGAATAAAGCATCAAAAAATGAAAACATGGAATCAATTTATGACCTTATTTTAATACGATAAATGAATTATTATCCAGATGATCAAAAAAATAAGAAATTTAGACACTACCTTATAGTCCATCGCGTCCGCCATTATTGGGTTTGTGCCTGACAATTTTTTACAGAGTCACGGAAAAGATCATCATCAAATTTTATTTTCTTAGAACCATTTTTCTGAACTATTTGTTTTTTCGAGTTAAACAGCTTCTAAAATAACGGACAGTCTATACCAGACGAATTGTCGATATCAGTTTTGACTTGCTGTAGGTAACTAAATGAAATATTACGGCAACTTTCGAAAACAACACTTGGCTTCCTTGTATTCTCCATACGTTAAATAGTCGTCTCCTCTTGGTCTGCCAGTATCAACCAAAGCCTTCCGTTTGCATCTCATAATCGCATGATGTTGTCTAAGACTGAGTGACCCAAATAGTTTAAGATACGGACGATATCCCGTATGCGGTAAATGCTCATCTGAAGCTTCCACGATATTTGTAACAATGCAACGGTATAAACTGTTTAGATAATAGTGTACATCACTGGTAATTGATATACACTAAATTTAAGAGTATTACTCAGATTCATCTGAACACTGCTCAATTGTTCTCGAGACACCTTTTACCACTTGACTGACATATGGACATTCAATTAAACATGATTAATTTGAGATACGGTTGGTATTTCTAAGTTGACAACGATTGAACGGTGATTTGAAACAGTAAAACAGTTATCATCAAGTATATATCAACATCGAATATAATTTACTAACTCCTCAGAAATGATAATGTGGTCAATTAAGGACTTGTGGCGTTCATCATATGAAACATCATCTAGAAAATAAATCTATAATTTACCCTTTACAATGACCCCCCCTATTCCCCAAATACATTTTAAGTCGGGTACGAGATAGGGGTATACATCGCCGATGGGGATGGTGTGTTCCACGATCGGCTACTCGATTTAATATGTATAAGGGGGCCGTGTAAAGGGTACATAATTAAACACTCTTACATGTTGCCTATTTATATATTGTACCTCTTGAACATGTTGTGGAGAAAGAAGCCAATTCTTTTAACGTGCATTGGCTTTCTTTCAACAGTACTTTTTAATCAGATTGATCAAATGTTATCCGAATATCATGTTTTCAATTGTCTTAAGTTTGGAAGTGTTTAAATGCACACTTGACGCATAAAACATAAAACAATTTTGTGTTCATGAAAAAGATCAGATCATGTACATTTAACGCACCATAATGATAATTAAATAGAGGTATTCAAGTCCATATTCATTAAATCAATCACTTGAAATTGCCCTCTTAAAATATTACTTTACACAGACGATATTTGACGCCTGCTGGAGACGATTTTAAAATCATTGCAATACAAGCGAGCAATTTCACATTTAATTGCTATATTATTCAACTCTTTGTCATAAACGTTACTTCCAGTTTTCCAGAATGTTCAACTTGTTCATCTGTTGTTTGTTAAGAAGACAACGTTTGAAATATCAGTCGAAGATTTAATTTATCGCACAACCGGGAACTAGGCAATCATCTTACCATCTGACTTTCTTCATGGGTCGAGGCTAATGATATTGTTTCTGATGAACAAAATGGTTCTAGACGGAATAGAAGCACAATTGACAATCTGTCCTCTTTGATTAATATCATCGAGGCCAGAAAGATATCGAAACGTGCAACATTTTTTGCATTTATAGATTTGTTTAAAAAGGCATATGATTATATAAATCGTAATTTAATTTGGCATACAATTTTAAACATCGGTATCAGAGGTAAAATCTTAAAAAGTATAAACTCTTTATATTCCTCTGTATCTTTATGTGTGCGGGTTAATAAGTTTACTACAGACTGGTTTGATATTAAATCATGAATGCGCCAATGATGTTTTTTTATCTCCAATACTATGTAATTCATTTGTCAACGACCTTGCCTTTTACCTTAAGTCAGTGTGTATTGTTATTACATGTGATGATGAAAAACATTGTATTTTAATGTATGCAGACGATATTAATTATCTACCAGATAACGGAAAAGATTTGCAGACCTTGCTTAATGCTCCAAATGACTGGTGTTGTGCCAATGATATATATATTAAATGTGATTAGAGCCATATTGTTCACTTCCGTCCCGGATCTTTTCAAACGACTTCTATGGCTTTTAAAATTGGAATTGACAATATAAGTGAAGTCGACAGATATACTTATTTAGGTATTATACTACTTGAATATCTTGATTTTAATGTAACAGTTATATGTGTAGCCCAATCTGCAAGTCGAGCGCTGGGTCTGGTTAGTGAAAAGTGTAAATCGATTGAAGGTCTGCCATACCATATTTATGCTCGTCTGTATGATTCCATTGTTTGGCCTACGATAAGTTACGGGGCCGCTATCTGGTGTTTCAAGTCTTATGCATGTATTAACGCAGTGCAAAATAGAGCAATGCGGTTTTTCCTCGGGGTTGGAAGATACCCCGCAAATGCAGCGGTCGTCGGAGAAATGGCACGGAAGGCTCCGAGTATAAGACAATGGAAATCTGTTTTGAGAGATAACAGAACAAATAAACGACTTGCGAAATGGTCTTATTCACTTTGCAAACATAAAACGTAACAGTTGGTTTTGTAATACCATAGACATATTAAATAACTGTGTTCTGTGAAAATGTCCTTTCTGCAATATAGTTGAAGATTAAATGCATGTTTTAATGGATTGTTATATATATGCTGATTTGAGACAGACTCTGATCGACAGGGATATCAAGCTTTGTCCTGTATTAATGATGTAAATCTAAAACTGAGCAACAGGAACTTGTGTTCACCAATTCAGATATGATACGGTTATGTGCCAAAACCTGTTATGATACACTGCAACGTCGTGTTTTTCATCTTAATAAGTGAAACTATTTTATTTTGTGATTTATTCTTTGTAATTATGTTTAGGATATATGCAATTTATTGTTAATACATATTTATGCATTCAAAGAATCGGCTGCTAATTAGTCTCCCTCCGATTCTGAAGGATGCCTTTATTTTAATTTCTAAAAATACTGCTTATGCTTGCGACTGTGCACATTTTAGCCTCCGGTCGTCGACCTTATTCTTTTTGTTATTAAATGTAGACGAAAGTAGCATCCGAATTTGTATTGTACAATCAACATACATGCTTGTGATATAGATCATATATTGATGTTTTACATACTTTACGTAGGACAGTCTCTTGTATTTCATTTCATGAAAGGTCATGTGCTTTTTTTTTGTAATATTAGTTTAACAATACATTTAAATATATATGAAAGTACATGGATTAGACATACATAAATATATAAATAAATATATTGGAATATTTGTTTTCAAAGTAGCTGATAAACCTTGTGTCAATCAAATCATTAATATTGCATTAATCACTTTATTGATTAAAACGAAACTAAAGCATCAATTGTGCCGAATTACGAGAACAACAACATTGTGGATTCTGCGTAAAGTTTATTTATTCCTGGATTCACGTTTTCCATCAATCTTTCAATTCCTGTACAAATAACATTATAAACAAGAGTTGCTGCACGAAAAATTCGAAAAACACGAATACCGCTTTTGAATATATGATATAAATATATGATAACAATAGTTTTTTAGTTAAAGTTGCACTCTTATAGAAATTCATAAAAAAAAGAGTAAAATAACAATTGTTTTTCCTTATAAATCTTTATGAGGACATGTTTGATTCTAGTTAGACTGTAGTACGAGAAAGCTTTCATATTTTAATTATTTCATTAAAGTTGTTTTTCCCTGCTCGGTAGGTACCGATTAAGGAATTGCAAGAAATAACGGGAACTAAATTATACCTCTTTAAAGGTTGGTGTCTAATACAAACATTCGGGGGGGGGGGGGGGTGGGGGTGGGGGGGGGGGGGGCGAATAAAGTGTACACAAGTCAACTGTTATAAAAATAACTCAGTTCATTATCAGATACACAATAAGTGTGTTTATCTAGTGTTAAAGCATTATACAAGTATGCTGTGTATGGGATATATATAGATGATATCAGGTATGTCACGGAAAACTAACATTCTCTTATTTCCTAATAGTGAAGACCCTGATCATACTGCATAAGTACATACCGATCTTCACTATTATGAAATAAGAGAATCGTATTTTCTTGTGACATACCGTAAATAATATAATAAACAGCATAATTAGTTTAGCACTAGATAAACATTTACTTGACCGCCTCGATGATGTTGTGGTAGAGCGTACACCTCGGATGCGGGCGGTCACAGGTTTGCTCCCTTGCCGGGTCATACCACATTAAAATTTACAGTAAAGCTGCCTTCCGTGGCGCTGAGGGTTGTAGGGTTAGCATTACGACTGACTGGCTGATGTCAGGATAAATAGACCAGTAGCACTGGTAACTTACCCAGGAAACTACGTGATATAACATAAAACATGTTGAAAGCGGAGTTTAACACCAAACAATAAACATTTACTTATTGCGTAAGTAATTTCAGGTATGTCACAGAAAACTATGGAAACAAGAGAATGTTAGTTGTCTGTGACTTTCCAAAAAAAGCATTTATATTACTTTAAAAGCACTAGATACACATACGTATTGTGTATACAATGTATATGCCTCATTGAACTGAGTGTGTTTTTATAACAGTTATGTACATTTTATCTCAACACGGTTTGTATATGACATCCAACCTTTAAATACATTCCGGAATGAAAATATACATGAACGGGTCCGTTTTTAAAATCCTGAAATATTGCAGAAAAGTATAATTTGTGAGTGTGGGCTCTTGGGTAACATGTTTGTGGTTAAACCCAAACCCATTCAGCTTCTTACTTTTAAAAAAATCGATTTGAACTTTTGAATGAGTTTCCTTCCCTCTGGATAGAAATGCCACTTGTTGACATCGATCTCCCAACATTTTTGTAAACATTTGTCTGCGCATATATCACTTATAAGAGTGACCTTTCTCAATTATGTAATAAGAATTTGGATAATATAATTCATCTTAAAACCTAAAGAATTGTGTTAAGGGAAATAATTCTACCATATCTCCTTTAACATTATTTGGGAGTTCCTTCCCTTGCACTTTAAGTTAAATCTATTAAACATTACTGGTTTACACATATACAACAGAAGAATGCAAGCTAGTCCAACAAATCTAGACAATTTATTGAAAACCAGCTACTACACCACCTCCCATGGCGAATAGATATCTGAAACATACATGCAAAACCAGCAATGCTAACAGTAAAATAAATAAATTATTGTACAATAATGAAAAGATATGCTAAACCGCAACTTCATATTTAGGCCGTACCTTTTCAAACAAAAACTGCAGGGTATACTAATTATAATCTTCACCTATTTATGTGTTACATAATATGCTTTCTTTCATTTTCTCAGCAAATAGTAGCTTACATATATCATCTAAATTAAAATTTAAATAGTTTCTGTAAGCATCAAACTTCAAATCCACATGTAACTAGATTAATTCAGAGGGAACCCCTGATTTAATCAATTTATTTTAGGCTTCCTATCTTGTCAATTACTATTCGAACTGTGATTCGTGTTTCCCACATTTTGTCATACATGAACATATTTTTATATTAACCAATGACATGAAAACATTCAATCGGAGAAATAATTGGTTAGGATTTTTAACTAGTCCAATCAAATGTGTTTGATCAAATAAGAATATATAAACAAGACTAAATAAGGATGTATACACAAGTCGACTGCTAATTTATCATTTAACAAAATAGATCGTCGGCAAATAATCATAATTAACTATTTTCAAATTAATAAAAATATTCCAATTGAAAATTTTTACAAATCATGGCCATTTCTCACATGCAGACGCATTTTGACGAATATGCAGCGATCGAATTTAAAATCTTTATGGCAAACAGAGAAATTACCATGAGCAGTGTTGCCTTTAGTCACAATGATTCTAGGTACAGTCAATAATGATTTCCATGTCCTTTCTCCAGATGTATTGAGTATGGGAAATGGTTCATTTAAAAAGGGATATACATTAATACTCTAAACTGAATCAAGCTATCGAGGTCTTGGTCTTCTTTCTTGATTTTATACCGTAAAGGAGACATAGGAAACTACACCAAAGTACTTCATTGGCAGGCATTTTGTTTTTTCAATAAAGATTGTTCTTCTTTTATTTGGTCGCTTGAGCTGGAAATGCTGAAGGTGAGCTGTAGGGAACACTCTGTATTTTTTGACGTTCATCGTCGGCAGCACTTGGCCAGTTCACACCAAACCTTTAAGAGGTATTTTTTAAACTGTGTTTAATTAATTGAAATCATATCTAGAAGAACTCTGAATATTGTGGCATAAAAAATGTGCAAAATGACAAGATATGTAATTGTCTTCCACTAAAACTGCTGGTCTGATTTCTAAATAATTCTGCATAATTGTTCCTGTAGTGGCCCTCTCCAAATTAAGTTCAAGCCAATTGATTACTTGAAAAACATTGCCATCCGTCAGAAAGGGGGTAACAGACAATCCCTTTCAAAAGTATTCTGCTTTTCAATAGCTTGTCGAATTTTCAAGATACATTTGCAAAATATTTCCTATTGTATCTCTCTACAAAGTGTGTTCATATTATTGTGACGGGTAAATCAAAGACCACGTGCTTAAAACACACAATCAGAGGTTGCAAATAAAACATCATATGAAAATTATGTTATGTCAATTGCAATATGTTAAGTATAAATACGCTATTTGCGAAAACAATGCATTAAAGACAAAGCACACAATTGATGTCTTCTGTAATATATGTTCCTACACATTATCCATTTCCGTCATAAGTTTTGTAATAAATAACGTTAATAATGTTGCGGTTTTACAATTATGACATTTCACTATATTCATAAAGTCAACAGTCGTAGTTTTTCCAAAATACCAATTAAAAAATAGTTTTCCCTTACAATACAATATTTTAGACAAATGAAAAATGTATGGTACTCGTCTCTTTCAGCACCATGTGATGTTCTGTAAATATTCACATCGTCTTAAAAGACATTTTCTCAAGTAAGCTTCATGGCACTCTTATTAACTCTTTCACTGTCGAATTTCACAAAGCCGACAATTCAATGTTGGAAAACTGAACAATTCCTTCTTTTGGAAAATTGCTAAAATTTAATGTCTAAGTGGCAAACAATGCAGATTCAGGAGAGAAGCTTGTCATGACCTGTCTCAATTGAATCTGCAGTGTTTGCAAAAGCCATTGGCAGCGGTATGGTTTAATAAACGGAGAGTTCACTGAATCGGTTACATGTATACAAGGATTCATATGAGCCGGTCATTATAATGATATTCTACTTCGAAAAGTATTGATTCGGATCATTCTCCGTATGCACACAGTCCGACATCGGATACATTAGAAGCAGATGACTGTTACAAATATAACGTTGGTAAACGATTGAAACCCTATGCGAGAAATCGACGATTACTACATGTACATGAACTACGTAATACCGTAATAGGAGCACCTGTATGCTGGATCGAAATGCATTGAACCCTTCACAACTAAAACACATCTGCAGCAGATGACTTTGTGAACATCTAGGTAAAATAATGAAACCATCTATGATTTAAATATGGTAACTGAATTAATTCAAAACATTGTGACGGAAGGAGACATGTAGTCTAATTATTTGGCCACCTGTGCACATTGAGGTTGTGCAGGCGCAAAGAAGCTTTAATCAAAGTACAGACAGTACTAAAGTTAGAATTGTGATCGGTTTAGAAGATATACAGAAGTGTATATATAAATATTTATATTGTTGGTATTGTGAAAATTAATTGACCCCAACTCCGAATATATCATTCGGTTCATGTAGTACATTTTTTAATTATCATATTACCGAATAGCTCTATGGATATCCCACCAGGATCATTTATGACAGATGAGTTTCTTCCTATGTATTGACTGTACTGAAGCAAATAATGCATTCTGAGTATGCAATCTATTAATACAATATATTAATGTTTTCAATGATAACAGTAAACCTAGAAGTGTAATCTACCAAAAACAGTTGTGTTTTGAATGATTTTCTGGTTGTTAATCTCAAGTATTATACTTTACTTTTTGTGTATGTTTAACAAAACTGATTAAAAGCTTCGATTTTGAAAGTAAATTTATATAAAAATTAACAGATTAATATAAAAAGGCCTAAACACAAAAACAATGTAATAATGTACAAAAGAGCTTTGCATATCCAAAACCAGAGGGCAAGCGTGACCGTGAGTGATTGCTATGTAGCATATGTGTAACTGCTAATATCGGAGAACAATTAATAAAAGCATGAATGAAACTGCTTCAAATGAAACTTATCAGTAAAGGACATCTGTTAGGATATTAAATCTTTGAACAGAGGACCACCAAAGTAACAGTGAGGTTTCGTTTATATCAGTCCAAGGTTTAGGACACACAAGTGATATCGTCCCGGACGTCTGTGATTGTCCCGGAAATCGCATATCTGTCCCGGAGTCCCGGAGGGACGCACGTTTGTACGAGGAATTATAACAAACGGAAACTATCAAATTAAGACCCATAATGTTACTAAACTAAATTACAAATTTATCCTTAAATCAGACAAACACTTAAATAGAAAAGGAACTATTAAGCTATGTAATTTTGCCCCTTTTCTGATGCCGTCTGGCTGTCGTATTGTTCAAAAAATCAATACGGCTTAAGCAACTCTGGTAGAGGGTCACTCATGGAAAATAATTGTACTAAATTATCTTGGAATCTGACAAGCTATTTCAGAGAAAACTAATTTAGGCATTTTACTCCCTGCCTGTTGCCGAAGCAACAACAGTTGTGTTTATAATTAATCTTAGAATACATTTGAAAGAAGACCACCAAACGAACATCCCTGTGAAGTTTTGTTGACATTTTCTTGGTGGATTAGGATAAGATGTCATTTGAAGCTTATAGTTCAATTTACCCCTTTTCTGGTAACTATGTGTTTCAACCAATTAATATGGCTTCAATAATTATGAAGAGAGTCACTGAGGGTACAAATAAGACAATCACTTTCATAAGAATAGAGCTTCAAAATGTTGTACTTTTGCCCTTTTCTGTTGTCGCTCCTCTTGTTTCAACCAATTACTATGGCTTGAGCATTTTTCGTAGAGAGTCACTGAAGGAACGTTTCTACCAAATAACCTTAGAATCGAACATGCGGATTTAGAGGAGAAGAATTTTAAATAATGGGCATTTTACTCCCTTTCTAAGATATTGCACAAACAAAAGTTTTACATTTACTTTCAATATAATTAAGAAAAGAACCACCAAAACAACATACCTTGTTGTTTTGCACAGTGGATAAGGTTGAGATGTCATTTGAAGCTAAACGTTCAATTTTCGCTTTTTCGGATATCCCCTGGTTTCTAAGATTTTCAATAAAAAAACAATGTTCACTGAATGAACAGTTCTGCTAAATTATCTTGAATCAGAGAAACACTTTCATAAGAATGTAGTTTTAAAGTGTTGTCATTTTGCCCTTTTCTTATGCCGCCTGTTTACCGTGTTAAACATCCAATTATATGTGTAGAGGGTTAGCCAGAATTATATATTATAAATGTGGGGGGGGGGGGGGGGGGGGGGGGGCTGGCGGGGCGTGTATTGATATCCTTAATTACACTTGAATATGATATGTACACATTCAGTGACTTGTAGTTTTATTTTTTCACCTAGAATAAGTGGATTTTTTATTTACTTATTTGACTTTTGCCTAACTTCAAAACCTCACCTGAAACTATGGTAGCCTTGCTAATGCAATTCTACCAAAAATGAGCCCTATGGTATTTCGCCAATATCGCAGTTTATATTGTAGGTCCATCTCGAGTGCGAGAGACAAGGGCTTGATACACAGTCAGCTCTTAACAAAGCCTTTACCAATGAGTACGTGTTGTTATGGCTAGTGTGTGAGACCAAGATTCGAGCCCCAGTCGGGTCATAACAAAGCAGACATTTCACGGCTTATTGGCCCCTACTGTTTGGTTTAATGTTTTGACATACGAAGCAAAAGCGTATTCTTTTTATACTGATCCAATTTTCATGACATTTTTCAGTCGTAATTATAATGCGGCGTAAAACAATCCCACAAACAAACATTATTCATCCGACAATTCATTTTAACCCTTTTCCACATACAACAAATCTGCAGCAGACGACTTTGAAAACATCTGGTTAAAAATATAGAAGACCTCTATAAATATAAGTTGTATCATGGAAAATAGCTAAAAACATTTTGGCAAAAGTGAAAATTGCTCATTTTGAGCATATCTCCTTTTGTCACAGTGATTTAAAATGTCGTCTGCTGTGGAGGGGTCAGAAAGCGGCTGTATGTGGGAAAGAGTTAAACCGACTTCAGTGAAGTGTATTGAATATTTCAAAATGTGCAGTTAGATAAGTTACATTTACAGGTAGATAAACCCTTCACACAGACAAGTCTGTAGCATAATGTTTATGACTACACCGCGACACATCCTCGGTACCCAGGCTATTCATAACACATATGATAATCATATATGTTATGAAAAGCCTGGGTACCGAGAATGACCACGACAGAGACTCAATCATAATTAGCAATGTATTCTTTTGGCACAATGTTTCATTTCTATTTCATAATTATACTTTAATTTTATAGAGATTTTCGATAATTTTGTCAAGATGTTTACAATATCGTCTGCTCAGTTATGGATGTGTAGTATGTGTGTAGTGTTAAACTATTTGACTGTTATATGCGTAACATTTAACCCCTTCTCACATACATCAACTCTCTCTCTCTCTCTCTCTCTCTCTCTCTCTCTCTCTCTCTCTCTCTCTCTCTCTCTCTCTCTCTCTCTCTCTCTCTCTCTCTCTCTCTCTCACTCCTCTCTCTCTCTCAATGTTGTCATCTCTGTTCAATGATTAAACGTATATTTGTAGAGCTTTTCCAAATGTGTTTCTAGGTATTACTGAAGTCGACCTAATGTGATGTACGAGGGAAAGGGTTAAGTGTTACTGATTAAATCCTAGGATGAATCGCATTTGTAGTTTGAAACCACAGAGATAAGAATTGAGACACGAGGACAATTCGGACGAGATAGTTAGACCTTAACTTTAAAGGAAACTAAATTAATCAACAGCATTTCACTATTATCATCATCATAAACGGAATTTATAATTTATAGTTGTTTTCCTCTTGAGGTATGTATATTATTTTTCTTTACAAGTCGGAGCACAATTCAATTTAATTCAGTAACAGTGCGTTTGCCTCTCGTACTAAAGGTTCCGGGTTCGTATCCCGTGATGAGTACGTTATAGCCTTTGGGATTTGTACAAACAAACGTGGCGAGAACTGGTTAAGTCTCCAGGGAGCAGACATTGAGAGTTTTTAGTGTAAGCTGAAAGTTTGTTTCACAATTCATGTAAACTAAATAAGTTTTAAATGTATATATTCAATTGATATTCAATCGAATCATATAACGATTGGTATAGTTTTAGCTAATAAGGTTTTGCTAATTGTTATCACAGTATTTCTCTCATATAATTGTTATTATTGTATATTTAGCCATTGCATGACATCTAAACAAATATACGTATACGAGTGCTTGATTAATCATTTGAATAATTTGGGTTTAACGTCGTTTTCAAATATATTTCAGTCATATCACATCGGCCAGTTTATCTACATGTACCCTTGTATTTCCTAATATTTATTACGCCAGTACTCCACACAATAGCTAGACCATGCAACTGGCTGATTTTCCACAAAAACCATTAGCTCATTGATGGATAACAACTGACGCTTGTCGATTTGTGTTTTATTAACATAAACAAGAATGTTCAATATTGGAATGACAGTCGCTACTGACAGCGATATCAAATACGAACAAATACAGTCACACTGTGTGAAAGATAAATCGTTTATCATAGATAATGTGCTAATTTCTACATGTGATACACCTATCGCACTATGCCTTGCATCAAACAGACAGTGTTGCGTTCGTAAAGCGTCGGCCTCTTGTACCTAAGGTACCGGGTTCGAATCCAGTGATGAGCGGATTCTGCCATAGAGATTTAACCACACACACGGCGCGAGAAACGGTAAAGTCTCCAAAAAGCAGACATCGAATGTGATTTATATAAAATGCAACGGTTGTTTCGCAATCGATGTAAAATCAATTAAAACGAAATATTAATCGTGTCAATTGATCTACACAATGGACTCCAGATTGAGCGAAATGGACCCATAAACTATTTTAAGTTATCGACGTATCAGAGGTATCCCTCATAACAAATTCATTGGGTCTTTACAGCTTCGTAATTCGTTTGTACTTAAATGTTTGCTATGGAAAAAGCAAGTCAGTGATAAATTCACATCAAGAAATCCAGTGAACAAACCACGAAAACAGCGTATCAGGAGTTCTGATTGATCATCTAAGCAATAAAAAGTGCGGCTTCACTTTTTTCAATAGACGAGTCTTTTCCAGTAATGGTTTCGAGTAAATAAAAATATTAGAATTATCAGGATTTGGAGTTATCGCGGGATCGCTGTACGTTTACACTGATATCGCTGAACCCCTATTACGGTCTTTATGCCGATTTCAATAGTCTTTGACAAGTATGTTTCATGAATTGTTTCGAGTTAAACAATATATTCAAATAACCACGTGTAAGAGTTATCGCGAGAACACTGTACGCTTACACTGATACAACGAACCCTTCTTCAGATCGTCATGTTCTGGCAATAGTTATTAACCATGTTTGTTCCATGAATTGTCCGAGTTGAACAATATATTCGAATTATCACTTGTTCGAGGTATTGAAGAGCACTAACATATTTGTACCCTCTAAAATTAAATAAGGTGGATTTCAGTTTGATTTTATAAAACTTTAAAGCTGTTCACTTTCTTTCTATTTACAGGTAAGCTAATAAACAGTGTTTGTATGACAAGAATATTCGTCAGACAAAATAATGTATATCTACGCAAAACAAGAAATAAAAGCTCAGTCACATAAATATGTTAACAAAATCTGATCATAACTTATCTCCGTCAATATACCTCGTTTAGACCAAACATCTCATGGCGCTTCACATATTCATGAGGTAGATACAACTATGTGATAAGCGAAGCATGCAAACAAAGATTACATCGCACTAATACGCAGGCTTAACGTTGTTCGACGATTTAGTTTAAAGCCATACACAGTAAGGAATGTAAAGCTCTTTTGATCTCGCGTACATTTTGTGACAAAGTACAACACTCATAATTCATTCAACTCGTTTATTATAGTGAAGTACATGCCCCAAACCCACGGCCAGAAGTGGCTACTCTGTAACCATTGCACTGGTTATTTATACTATCAGCTTTAAGGAAGTCAGTCAATTCATTATTAGTAAAATGTTATCAATCATACCAATCTATGTACAGGTAAACTACACCTGTCAAAATGTACAGTGCAGTTGCCGTGTCACAGAGAAAGCTAGTAGATTACATCTTTACAAATTAAAAGGCTTATAACTGATATTCCAAGCCGCTTTCAATTAACTTCACTTTTCAAGTTTTTGTTGTGACCAGGCCGGGGATCGAACCAACGATCTAACGCTCTCGATGTGGATGCTCTACCACTAAACCACAGGGAAAGTCTCATATTCAGCAAGATAATAATCATTCTAACATTTTTAACAGGTTAAAAAGTGTCATCTGATTCTCCATCTTTAAGGTCGGTAAGTCTAGACTACATCGGCACGAGAACACAAACTACCACCACCCGCCCATACTACGAAGACGGCTGACCGACAACAACGACAAACCTCATAAGACTATCCACAATACAATAATAACCTAATGTCTCAAGATGTTCCAGGTCGTCGACCGGACAAGACATCATGTGACCCATGCTCGCTTGACGAACATAACATCGAGGCGGAGGGATATTGTCAGGACTGTAATCACTTTTTGTGCGCAGAATGTTACGCTTATCACCGGAAGCCAATTCCATCACGTCATCACATCGTCACAAAAGACCTAGCATCTGTCAAACAAGGTGCTAGAAAGACCGGGTCACCTTACTTCTCTGAAACGTGTGATAAACACAGCCCGGAAGTCATTAAGTTCCACTGCGTGACGCATGATAAACTCGGCTGTGGCACGTGCATGATGCTTAGTCATAAAAACTGTAAAACTGTATATATACCGGATAAAACAAACAGTGCGGATTTTAAAAATAAACGAGGGAAATTCATCACCGAGCTGGGCAAACTTGAGAAAGACTTCAGCGCGAGTTTGGACCAAGCGGATCTAGTTATTCCTGAAGTAAATAAGTTATTCGTCAACGCTACTGATGAATTCCTTACTTTCAAAAGCGGTGTAGTAAACAAGCTGAACAAGATAGAAAAGGAATTAGAAAGAATACGTGACCATGACATACAGGCAATGGAAAACATAGCTGACATGTGCAAAAATGGTAGACAAGAAATCCAAATACTCAAGGAGATAATCGAAACTGGAAGCAAGGTTGGGTCGAAACTATATACAAACATGAGGCGTACGGGAAAGAACATTCAACGCTGGAAACGCACCCTCGACACAATACAGTCCGACAAGGGAATACAAAAGTATGAATTCCAGCCTGCAATAGATCCACAAACCGACGGATCATTGGGAAAGCTGGTTTTTTTCGAAGCCGACGCTGATGGCGAAGAAAGTGCCTCCACAAGCTTCAGTGAGGATTTGACGGAAGGTTTGTATTTAATTGTTCAAATTACACTGCACTATTTTACTTGTTTCATTTCTGTATTACATCCTTTGCAACAGTATGACAGTCGTAAACATCCCTTATTCATGATCCCCTAGCATCTTATCGGTACCAGCCTACTAAATGTGCCTTGTTCATGGACACTCCATTAAGATCACAACGAAAAGGGATCGAACCATGGACGTCCGCTTTAAATTCCTCCGTTGAAGATATTGTACATGCTTGTGAACATGTTAATTGACCTGGTTGAACTTTAGTTAATGCTTACATGTACCACTCCCCAATCTAAATAAAAACAAAAGCATATTGGGGATGTTAAGGTTTCAATTGCTTAAACGGAAAGAGTAAGCATGATCATATTTCTTGATTGATTTAATTGCGTAGTGGTTAGGGCCTCAGCGACTGGAAGAGCCGGTTTCGGTCATGTGACAGTTGAATTGACAAGGACTATAGCATCACGGATGATGTACAGGTGTCGTCATTTACACAGCTTAATTACCCAGGGAAGGCCGTGGTATGCCTGAAAGTCTGTCGAAACTGGTTTAAAAACAATTCAAACAATCACGCACAACTATTTGCTATTTTCCTGATATCAAGTTCAATCTCAGCATGAATACAGCACTATTTTGGTAAAGTGGCTGGCTACTCCCCTTGAAATCGATACAATTTACTCGAACCTCCCCGTGACCTGATATTTAGACTATATATAATAATATAGGGATAGATAATTAAAATTGATATAAAGTCATTTTTTTTTTTTTATGACAATATTTTGGTCAATTGGCTGGCTTAATCGAGAGAGTTACTCCCCTTGAAATCAATACAGTTTACCCTAACCTGCCATCGACCTGATGTTTAGGCTATATAGAACTATATAGGGACAGATAATTAGAATTGATAGAGTTATAGAGTTTATTTCAAATACATTAGGCAATATGCCCATGCGTACACAAGCAATATAACACTTTATATTACAATAGTCAAAGATCATACATAATATCAATTAATACAAATACTAATACATATTTTTGTAATTATCAGTTCAAATACAATACATATAGAATTTGAAGCGTAAGAGAGTTCACATAATTATCCATAATAAGTGTAGTATGTTTGTCTTACATCTATAATTTTAAATACGTACATTGCTAATTTTCTATTGACATGAGGATTATGAGAGTTTAACAATTGTACAAATGTTACCACATTTGGTCGTAAATAATATATCTGATCTATATATGTTCTTCTAATCTCCGCATATAGTGTACATTCAAGAACAAAATTATACTCATCTTCAAGCACATCACATAGATGACATTTTCTTTCTGTATAAGGAATAGCCACTGGCTTATGCCATCTACCTGCCTCTACCTGTAATCTGTGTGCAGATACTCTTCTTCTAGATAACGCAATTCTATATTTATCAACATTAACATCAGTAAGGTAAGATTGAAATTTGAAAGATGATATTAACACGTATGTTCTAGCTCTACTAGAGTCTGTTAATTCTGCGTTCCAGTTTTGTATAAATATATCTGTGACTCTCTGCTTAAATAAGTGCAAACTTAAATCAATATTTCCAACACCTTGATTCAGCCATACATCATTAAAACCAAGTCTTTGCAATAAGTTTCTAACCATATATACACAAGATTTGTATACACATTGTATCATATACAATTCTAACATATTTTATAGTTTGCATATTTACTATTTTAAGCCAATATATAATAACATTTACAGAAGGTTTACTAAACAACGAGGTTCTACCTAACTCATCATACACAAAATTGTTTTGAGTTTGCGTTCTTACCCCTAATAACTCCTTACACAAATTTAAATGAACTCTTTCTAATTGCGGACTATTGAAAAGGCCCCAGACTTCAGAGCCGTCACTTAAAACAGGATATATAAGTTTATCAAAAATATCTAGTCTGTGCTTTACAGACAACGTTGGGAATTTAGTCTAAGTTTATATATAGCTTACATAGCCTGTCCAGACAGTGTATCAAACGTATTAGTAAAAGAACCCCCTGGTGTAAACACAATTCTAAGATATGTAAATTTGTCTACAATGGCTAATTCCTGACCTTTGTACAAAAATATTAAATTCCTTCTGAATCTACCTCCTTTCCTGAAAATCATCACCTTTGTCTACAGTGAATTGACACTTAACTTCCATCTATCACAATATCCTTCTAGTAACAACAGACCTTCTTGTAAGCCGGACTCAGTTTCTGACAACAATACAATATCATCTGCATACAATAATAAAAAGAGTTTAAACACATCTAAATCTATACCTTGATAATTCTTAGTCATAAAGTATTCTTCTATATCATTTAAATACAATAGGAACGGAGATAAAGATTCTCCTTGACGAACCCATAACAAACATGTAAAGCTATTGCTTACAACATTGTCATATTTCACTCTACACTTTACATTCATATACATTGAGCGTATAATATCTAACATTTTACCGCGTACACCAAGTTTAATAAGTTTATACCATATGATATCTCTCACAACATAATCAAACGTCTTCGTAAAGTCCACAAATGCGGTATACAACTTCTTATTGCTATTAATTAAGTAATTTATAACACCATGTAATACAAATACATTATCAACAGTTCCCATCTTTTGTCTAAAGCCAGCCTGATCCTCAATATATACTCGATATTGCTCAGCCCAGTCAGTGAGTCTATCATTTAAAACTTAAGTGAACAATTCTCCTAGAGTACTTAACAATGTAATACCTCTATAATTGCTTGTAGCATTAACATCTCCTTTTTAATGTAAAGAAACAATATATCCTTCAGACCACTTCTCATGAAAATAGCCAATATCAAAAAATTTATTAAACAATGTACATAAAACAGTAGAAAATATTTCATTCTTTGATCCATACTTGAAGAATTCATTAATAAAACAGTCCGGGCCACCTGATTTGCCATTATGTAACTTTGAACATGCCTTTCTAACTTCATCAATAGTAAAAGGTACATTAAGTTCTTCAAACATAACTTGCAATTCACCATCTAGTTATCTTTCATTGAAATACAAAATATCATCGACAGGCTGGAAAAATATTGAAGGATCATTTATTGATCTAAAGTATTCCACAAATTCATTTGATGTAATCGAGCATGAATTATTAACAACAGATCCTTTAAGCATTTTCCAATACAATTTTGCATTATTTGTTTTAGCAACCTCTAATTTATGTGTTAGTGACTTGTCATATACACATTTCTTCTTTCTAACAACATTTTTTATAATCTCTTCTTGCATGAACCATATCTATTCTTGTAACATCACATGGGTTATTTCTGTAATAATTCAAACATTTATAGTAATTTCTGTTTAAATCAGAACATTCTCTATCAAAGTATTTAGCATCTTTACAGCTAGAAACATGACTACTATCATTAGGTTTACAAATATTCTTTTTAAATAAAGGTGCACATACATTATGCACAATATCTGTAAATGACTGGAGATTTACATCTAAATCATCATTACAACTTGACACACTTATATTTTCACATAATAATTCAAATTGTTCAACAATATCATCAGAACAAAGTGCATTCATATACACATCCTTCTTTTCATCATTCCATTTATATTTAAATGGTATGGTATGGTAAACACATCATTATGTACATTTGGATTACTATCAGTCATAATATATCTATAGGTGCTACCTATTTACGAAAAAACACTTAAAATTAAACAGCATAATTTGGCAATTACAGTTGATTTTTAAAAGTATTTAACTAGACGGGGGTCGTTGGGTAATTTCTTCTTTTCAGCCCTTTTCTGATGTCACCTGGCGACTACCTTTTAAAATCGGTCTGAAAGGCTGGACAAATTATTGTAGAGGGTCACATCTCTGTTTAATTATATCCCTAAAACAGACTATTATTCCAGCCCTTTTCTGATGCCACTTGGTGACTACCCTTTTCACCCAATCAATATGTCTTGAACCATTGTGTAGAGGGTCACCCATAGAACATCTTGGAATTCGAAGAAGCGGATTCACAGGAGAACAATTTTTAAAGTTTTGCAATTTCCACCCCATTCTGAAACCGCAGCAAACCAATTTATAGGTAGAATATAAATTGTTGAACAATTTTTAATGAGGGTCACCAAAGTAACATTCATGTAAAGTTTGGTTAATATCGCATCAGCAGTTTCAGAGAATCACATCTAGATGATGCTACATACCAAATCACAATGGAACACATTGAGCCTTTGGTTTAAAATTGATCTTTAAACAAGAGGTCCATTATGGCCCTAGATCGCTCACATGAATGATTTCTAATGCAAAACACATCAAGACAATGATTCTGACAAAGATTTAAAACGCAACCTCCAGTGTTAACAAGATGTTCCTGTATTTGGCCTAGTGACCTATATTTTGTTTTACCTGATATGACCCATATTCGAACATGGACTAGATATCATCAAGACAATCCTTCTGACAAAGTTTCAACTTGCTCATCGTAGAAATGCGGCCTCCAGAGGTTTAACAACTTTTCCCTTCAATTTGGCCTAGTGACCTAGTTTTTGATCAGGCATGACTAATATTCGACCTTGACCTAGATATTATTCAGAGAAACATTCTGACAAAATTCAAAGATGCTGAATCGAAATGCGGCTTCTACAGTGTTCACTCTATTTTCCTTCAATTTGTCCTAGTGAACTAGCTTTTAAAAAGACATGACCAATATTTGAAATAGGGACTACATATCATCAAGACAAACATCTGAAAAGGTTTGAACATGTTCAAGTTAAAAATGCAGCATCCAGAGTGTTAACAAGATTTCCTTTCAATTTGGCCTAGTGAACTAGTTTCTGACCCAATATGACCCATATTCTAACTTGTCCAAGATCTGATAGAGATAAATGTTCTGATATAATTTCATGAAGATCTGATGCAAAACGTAGCCTGTAGAGTGTTAACAAGGCAATTGTTGACGACGGACAGACACAGGACAAAATGTGATCACAATTGCTCACATTGAGCACTTAGTGCACAAGTGAGCTGAGAAGTAAAAGTGTAACATTAAAGCTCAAATCTTAACTTTAATTGTTGTAGATATTGTGAAAGAAAATATTTTACACACAAAGCTTTGAAAAATAACCTAATATTTATGATAAAATGGCATAAGGGAAGTATTTATTAACCCATTTTCACATACAAGGAATTTGAAGGTGATTACTTAAAAATGATCATAGTCTTGAGTAAAGTATGATAAATTTTAATATAAGAAATTGCAATTCTGAGATTTAATGCAAATCTTAGTTGGAAAATAAAAAATATTCATCATGAGAAATGTATGTGTTCATTTCATTGGATACATCAAAAGTAGTCTGTAAGTGGTTAAGGATTAATCCTTTTCGACATGTAGATGCTTTCTGCCACCTCTGCATAAGAACATTTTTGACATGATGAACAATTTCCCCCTTTGTCACAATTTGTTTACTCTATCAAATAATTACACTTTCCTATTAATATATTTTCCAAAATAAAACCAAAATGTTTTCAAAGTGTTTTGCTGCAGATTTGTTCCAGGTTGGAAAGGGTTAAGTAAAGAGAAAGTACTATATGATATGTATGTACATGTATAATTAACAAGAGGACCATAATGGTCCTATATTGCTCACCTGATTTAATCAAACTTAAAAAGTTTTCAGTGTTTTTTCCCCTATATGAGTCTATGAAAATCAAGTGACCAAAGGAGGACTCATTTCTGACCCCAGTGCTATAATTTGAACAATCTTGGTAGAGGTCCACCAGATGATGCTACATACCAAATATCTTTTAGACAAGAAGTTTTTTCCCTATCTATGTAAAAAAAGTGACCAGAGGGAGGGGTCATTTTTTACCCCATGGCTATAATTTGAACAATCTTGGTAGAGGTCCACTAGATGATGCTACATACCAAATATCAAAGGCCAGGGCCCTCTACTTTTAGACAAGAAGATTTTTAAAGTTTTTCCCCTAAATGAGTCTATGTAAAACAAGGGACCCCCGGGATGGGGTAATTTTTGACCCCAGGGCTATAATTTGAACAATCTTTGTAGAGGTCCACAATGATGCTACATACCAAATATCAAAGGCCTGGGACTTTTAGACAAGAACATTTTTAAAGTTTTTTCCGTATATGAGTCTATGTAAAACAAGTGACCCCCGGAGAGAGGTAATTTTTGACCCCAGGGCTATTATTTGAACAAGCTTGGTAGAGGTTCAATAGATGATGCTACATACCAAATATCTTTTAGACAAGAAGACTTTTTAAGTTTTTTCCCTATATGAGTCTATGTAAAACAAGTGACCCCTGTAGAGGGATCAATTTAGACCCCAGGGCTATAATTTGAAAAATCTAGGTAGAGGTCCACTAGATGTAATGATGCTACATACCAAATATCAAAAGCCTGGACCTTCTAGTTTGAGACAAGAAGATTTTTAAAGTTTTTCCCCTATCTATGTCAAACAAGTGACCCCCGGGAGTCAAAAATTATCATTTTTGACCCAAGGGCGCTATTATTTGAACAATCTTGGTAGAGGTCTACTAGATGATGCTACATACCAAATATCAAAGGCCTGGGGCCTCTACTTTTAGACAAGAAGATTTTATTTGGATTTATTTCATATGATTACGAGTCCATGAATAAAAAACGAAACACTTTCAGTGTTAATCAGAATCATCTTATCTAAAGTGTCCTCTTCAATCATTGATTCTCTGAATACTGCTGTGCTTAAAAGAATATAGTATTTATTCTTTCCAATGACTATATGCCAAGCTCTGTTTTCAGAGTTTTTTAATCACAAATTTGCCAGCACTACATGCATACACTCAGTAGCTGTCAGTTCCATCAAGTTTCTATTGTCTCTGCTTATGAAAGTTGTTTCCTTCCCTTCATGAAATCTAGAATGTTAGCACAAAAATCACTGGCTATAGTAAAACCACTCACAGCCATGATTTTATCACACAGCAAAAACTTATTTAGAAATTTCTGAATTCTTAGTAATGTGTATATACGTGGTCACTAAACGAGGTCCAATGTAGCCTGTGTAGGACAGGTTTGACTCAGTATCAAATTCCATGATGGGAATTAACGACTCTTCATCTTTTTCTGTAACGAGCTGTACAGGGACATTGAGTTCAATTGCCCGTCTTACAAAGTCTTTTTGCTGCTGTTGTCTACTATTTAAAATAACCCATATCAGGGACAGGAAATTGTTTTTTCTTGCTTGGTCGAACACAAATTAAGTGGCCTGAATATACCTGAAATATAAATAAAAAACATAGCTAGAAACAAATGTTTGTCATTTTGGCACAAGTATAACAAGTTGCCTGTGTGATTACACAATGTTGAATCATATCTTACATAATCAGAAAAATATTAATATCTAACCATTGAAATACCACACTCATGTGATAACATGCGAAGTTGGGAACAATTCACAAGCCCCTTGATGGATTTTAATACATAAAGAATGTGACATGGGAGAAATTGTTGATTTACCCATCATAAACTCAATTGTTGAAAATAAGTTTCTAATGTAAATAGATATATTACTAATAGACAATTTATAAAAAAGCTTGACGATAACAAGGGTCTCCCTCTCTATCGCAATAGCAATACACCAGTATTTACACTAGGATGTTGTTAACTGGATCAACCAGTTTAATAATAGCTTATAATAGCACAGGACCTTGTGTTCGGTTAGTTAGTTTAATATGAATACAGCCATGGTCTCTGTCTACAAATACTTTTCATTTGGTTTTTGCTTCTTAATGTACTGATGTAGACTCAAGCGATAGCTAATTTAGCTATTTTTAACAATTGGTTAGCGGAATCTAGATTACTACCACCTGTTCACGGACATTGACAATGTACTCGATGTTTTAATAACCTTCTGGTGCATTTACCTTAACAATTTACTAAGGCTTTAACCGTTTCCCTCATGTAGACGCTTTCTGACGCCTCTGAAGCAGACAACTTTTGAAATCATAGTGGCAAATGGAGAAATTGCTCATGATGAGCAATTTCTCCATTTGTCACAATGATTTAAACTCTATCCAATATTCATACTATCATTTCGAGATTTTCTATCTTTTGGACTTGATAACTTCAAAGTCGTCTTCTGCAGCTTTATTGTATGTGGGAAAGGGTAAATTATAAACAAAATAAACAACAGACTGGGTATGCATTGTGAGCAATGACCATATATGCATGTATCTGATTCTGAAAAATCTCAAGGCTTTAGTTTATAGGATAATTAAACCAGTACTAACCAGAATTATTTTTTCCTTTTTGTTGAACTGACTTATGGCTATACAAATGGATCCAATTTAACAAAGGGACACAACTTTGGTTAACTATAACAAGTCGGATTCGCTACACTGTATATTTGCCACAGTACCACGATTTAATTAAAATGTATCCCACTCTCTTTCACTATATCTTATTGCATAATTCACAAATGTAATGTAAATGTAGTGTAGTCCATGTTGTAAAAATAATCAGATGGTTGAAAATGAGAATGTGTTTGAATATTTGTCAGTTCGAAGAATTTGTTGTCCGACACGGCGACAGTCATGACTGAAGATTTTCGCGAAGACTGCCGACATCTCTACAATATAATGTTAGGCCTACTTACCAACACTTTAGACGATACATTGGAGTTGTTTCTATTTAAATATTTCACCAGATACGGCTCAAGTCGTCATTATTCGGGATACAGTATAATTTAAGGCTTCAAACGGCAATTTTTCGTTGTGTCTGTAAAGCGCTTTACTGTAAATGGCGTACGTCTAGATCACCTTGATTAGTACGGTACTATTCGGCTATTTTGACAAAGATTTCGTTCTCAGTTCTGGACGGACAGGCCTTTTTCGCTTTTTCTTAACATTGTTAGTTCACACGAAATTACGCAGTTCTTTTATTACCTTAAACATCGATTTAGAATTAATAATGATTGACTAGACGACAATATTTTTCAAACTGTGTTTATACGTCGGACCGGCCGCATTTTAAACATATCCAAAATGGCGGCCCCCATTGAGTTTTGCCAGTTTCATTTCAGAAACCTTCATGGGTATTGAAATTAAAAGAAAAAAAATTCTCACACCTCTTACCTAAAACCCATTTATGTTTTTTTTTCGTATAAAGTCATTAGTTTTTTTGATGACAATAATATGAAAAAGGCAAAGCCTCATCACGAGCACAGCGTCTTTAATGGGTCTAACCTGTAGGTATGTGACTACCATGATAAAGGAATATGTTTCAAGCTGTCGGAACTGAGACCGCTGTTGTACACTATTCCTACTTTATCTTTTGGTGCAAAGTCAAATCTTCAACTATTTTAACATTCAATTCATCACATGAACATAATCAATACAGAAAGGTAAAACATAACAATAGTGAAAACAAGTCTTTCCATCAATTAGGCTTAGTGACATAGTTTCTGGGTTAAAAGCAATGTTCAAAACATCCATTCTGCCAAAGTTCCAACATGCTAACATTAAAAGTACAGCTGTCAGAGTGTTAACAAGATTTTCCTTTAATTTGGTCTAGTGACCTTATGTTTGACCCGATTTGACCAATATTTGAACTTGGCCTAGATATCAATAATCATCAGGCGAACATTCTGACAAAGTTTCAAGATGTTGAATCAAACCTTGAGGTCAAGCATGTTTACAAGATTTTTCTCAAATGTTTTTCTTTGGACCTCATTGTTGTTTTCATCCAACATGACTTATATTTTAGTCTAGATTTCACCAAAACACCAATTCTGACAAAATTTCAACATGCTAAAATAAAAAATGCAGCATTCAAAATGTGTGAGTGTTAACAAAATGCTCCTTCAATTTGGTCTAGTGACCTAGTTTCTGACCCACAATGACCTTTATTCTGACTAGGTCTAGGTATTGTCAAGACAAACATTCTGACAAAGCTTCAAGCTGCTGAAGGCAAAGTGTGGTTTCTAGATTAACAAGATTTTCCTTCAATTTGGTTGAGTGACCTAGTTTCTGACCCAACATGACCCAGTTTATGACTGAAAATATTTAAACTTAGCCTAGATATCATCAAAACAGTTATTTTGAAAACATTTCAACATGCTTTAAGTATAAAATAAGGCATCCTTAGTGTTTTCAATATGTTCCTTCAAATTGACATTGAAACCTAGTTTTTCCCTCACAGGACTCTTTCATAAACTTTCAGGCATATCTTTCATAAACGTTCATGCATATTGGATGTTGTAAAATGTTGCCTGTAGATTGTTCACAAGGCAATTGTTGATGGCGTGTGACTGAATGACATCAGACAAAACGTGATCATAAAAAACACAAACTGTGCAATAAAAAAACAGGACTTTCTTTATATATACTACATTTAATTAGATAAAACAAGCTTGATATGATTTTGATAAACTTATCCATTAATAAACATTACCTTGTATGAATCCATTAGTATTATATGTAATCAGTTAAAGTTCCTCTCCTGTCATCTTCATAACAGCTGCAATTCCATCAGTAAATGGGTTTCTCTCAATATATTCCCTTGTTTGATGTTGATGCAGGAAGTTATATTATCCCACAGTCAAAGATGCATGCAATTATCATTGTTTGACAGGCACCAATGACCAACGGGTATATCACTAACTGCCTATATGAAGTTCCTCTCCCATTATCGCCATATCAGCTGTGATTCCATGATTGTACAGGTTGATCTCAATCCATGTACTGTTTTGATGTGTATGCAGGAAAGAATATAACCCCACAGTCAAAGATGCATGATATTTTCATTGTATAGACAGGTACCAATGACCAAGGGGTATATCACTAACTGCTTATATGAATTTCTTCTCCAGTAATCCCCATAAGAACTGTTATTCCATGATTGTATGGGATGTCCGAAATCCATTGTTTTAAAATAAAACTTGATGCAGAATATGATTGACTGCTGTTTTAATACACGACATCGGACAATAACTGCAAATAAAAGTTTCTTTATATAAAATAAAATGATAAATTAAAGAATGAGATTACAAACACTATTTATATCTTTTTCTACTTTTTTCCTTTTAAATAGCCTAATATTTAAACAAGAGAGCCATGAGGGCCTATGCTTTACTGGGATAGTTCTTTGGTCATTTTCAATCCAGAGCATGTATGTATGGTGAAGATCGGATAGTAAATGGAGGCTCTATTGTCTTCACAAGCTGTATTATAGCAATTTTGACAATTTCAAGCGCCATAATCCAGTCATGCAAGGGCAATTCTTGCTGGTTTCGAAAGGAACTGAGCTTACATCAGTGTTTAACTAATATCTAAGTTTGGTGAAGATCAGATAGTAAATGGAGCCTCTATTGTGTTCACAAGCTCTATTATAGCAATTTTAGCAATTTCAAGTCCATAATCCAGTTTTGCATGGGCGGATCTGGCTGGTTAGCAAAAGCAACCGAGCTCTCATGGATATCTAACTACTGTATACGTTTAATGGAGATACAATTAATACTAATGACTTTATCGCGTTCACAAGCTGTATTATAGCAATTTTGACAACTTCAAGGGCCATAATCAAGCCTTACATGGGTGGATCTGGCTGGTTTGCAAAAGGAACCAAGCTCTCATCAATAATTAACTACTATCTTAGTTTGGTGAAGATAGAATAGTAAATGGAGGCTCTATTGTGTTCACAAGCTGTATTATAGCAATTTTGACAATTTCAAGGGCCATAATCCAATTTTGCATGGGCGGATCTGGCTAGTTAGCGAACGGAACCGAGCTCTCATGGATATCTAACTACTGTATAAGTTTGATTGAGATCCATCAAAACTAAAGACTTGATCGCGTTCACAAGCTCTATTATAGCAATTTTGACAATTACAAGGGTCATAATCCAGTCTTGCAAGGGCGGATCTGGCTGGTAAGCGAAAGGAACCTAGCACCCATGGATATCTACTATAAGTTTGATGGAGATACAATCAAAACTGAAGACTTGATCGCGTTCACAATCTGTATTATAGCAATTTTGACAACTTCAAGGGCCATAATCCAGTCATGCCAAAGCACATCTGGCTGGTTTTCGAAAGGAACCGAGGTCTCATCAATATTTAACTTCTATCTAAGTTTGGTGAAGATCAGATAGTAAATGGAGCCTCTATTGTGTTCACAAGCTCTATTATAGCAATTTTGATAATTTCAAGGGCCATAATCCAGTCTTGCATGGGCAGATCTGGGTTGCGAAAGGAACCAAGCTCTCATGGTTATCTGACTACTGTATAAGAGCTAAAAATAGAAGGGATCATGAATAAATGAACTGACGCCGCGATATAACTGAAATAATATTGAAAGCTGCGTAAAACCCCAATAATTAAAATAGACCAGAATTGAAAACAATATACATGTATGTATATTAGTTATGTCAAAAAGCCAAGCTTTGGGTTCTGCACCCAGTTTTGTTTAAGACCAATTGGTACCTCTGTGCAGTCTAATCTGTATTATTCCTTTAAACCAATGACTTTAAACTTATCTTTTTTACATCAATTGTGAAACAAGCTTTAAACTTACTTTAATCATGCTCAATGTCCTGGAGATACAACCAGTTCTTCCTCAATTTGCACGGAAAATCCCAATCTTCACTGAATTCTGATTCAGATAGTTGGGGCATTTTTTTTAGAATTTAGTAGATTTTGAGTAACTATGTTTTCAAAAAGTCATCTGCTGCAAAGGCGTCAGAAAGCGTCTATATGAGGGAAAGGGTTAACTGACATATGATTATTATAATTACTGATGATAAAGAAGAATTATATCTAGTATATAAAAAAAATATTTCTGTTAAATTAAATACACCAGAAGGTATAAAACTTACATTTGTGTTTATCTTATGAAGATGACATTTGATCTTACAGCATATGATGTTTGAAAACATTGTGATAAAAGGTCAAATTGTTGACAAAATACAACTATACTTCTGTAAATACTTTTGAATTAAAATTAATTGTACATTTTCCAATTCTTAAGATTTAACTGTTTTGCCTGATGTTTTTATACTTACTTGAATGATGTTTAGCTGCAGAGTGGATTCTTTTAAAGCGTCGCATTTGTCATGAATTCTCAACCCCAATTTCCTACGAATAGCCAACCCCAATTTAGACCCCAATTTATATAGGTGTGAATGGATGATGGTTCTTCATTTAGATTATGATTAATGTAATAATTATGTATGTTTTAACATCATTATAAATTATCCTATATCATGGTTTTCAAAGAATTCTTAAGATTTGAAGTATTGTTTGATAGAGGACATTTCCTCCTTTTCTCACAATTTTCCTAATTCATTTATATAATTATACCTTAGCCAGAAGCCAACCTGTCATATACATATTCTAATTTCTCACCAAATCTTTTTCAAAGTCGTTCACAGCAGATTAACTTTTTAGAACACATCAAGATCATTTAAATAATCAATCAACAGGTAATCAAGTATCAATAATCAGTCAAGCATCATACCGCTTTTGTTTATGACACTTGTGTTTTAAACCATCCATTCACACCTATATAAACGATAATGGGGTCGCCTAAAACTGGGGTCGAGATTTCTTTGGGTCGAGATTTCTGGCTACCGTCCTGACATGCAATATGCCTTGTTAAGATTCATTTTTGATTATCACATCCTTTATCACTTGTAAAAACATTTTTTGTTTAGAACACACAGCAAATGGCATGCCCATATAAATCCGTCTCGGCCATGGATATGTCTCCAGTCAAGTCTTTTAGAAAACTTGTTCAAACTTCCTTTTTAGGACACCCGATATGTCTCTTGAATACACTGGGGACATTTCTTCTTGGGTTCTTTCAGTCTAAAAAGCTGTTAGTTTTAACTGATTAGCCATTAGTCTTAAATTTTCCGTCTACATTGCAAATGTGTTCAGCACTAAAAAATGAAGTGGATACCATGCAGTAGTTCTAAACGTAAGATATTACGTCATTAATGTGTAAACAATCTGCACTCGAGAACTTCTAAAAATAGATTTACTTTCTTATGTGCTATTTTAGTGATATGTATGCATAGGGTCATATTTATTTCTTTACATCAAACAGTTAGAACGTCAAAATGAAATTGTCTGTGTTAATGTATGTTACGAAAACGAGAGAGATAAAAATTCTTACCTAAAGCAAAGTAACTCGTAGCCGATAGGTTCTGGTTATCAGCCTTTACTGTAAACAAACAAGTTGTTGTCGTTATCTCGGGAACCAGCTTGATTTGGACGGATGTGACGTCGGCCGGGTATGAATAAATGTCGGTCATGGTTCCCTGCTTTATTCTATGTAATTTCATTTGGCTTTCATGAGCTGGGTCGTAGTAAGTTTGCACCCAATTGTTTTCCATACTGAATATAGGAAATTTCCCCTTATTAAGGTTAAACCTCATAACGAGGTGCGCTCGTTATTATTGTTTTTTCGCACCAAGTTAGCTTGAAATTTGTACTTTCGTTTACAAAGAAATTTCCATTACGGACATACAACAGTTAGACAGTGATATAATAAATCAACTTGAGCCTTAGGCTAAGGTGATTTAATAAGAGGGCTAAGATGGCCCTAAATATATCACCTGAGTAATTGTATGCATGTAGTAGCAAATGTGTATTTGCCAATATCAGGGATAATTTGAAAAAAGCCTGTTAACATACAATGAGCAAATTCGAAGGAGAAGAATTAAGGCATTTTGCCCCTTTCTGATGTCGCAGCAACCAAAGTTGTTTCCTAAAAGTTCAAAATATCTGCTTTCATTTAATGTAAAGATATAACAAATAAGTTTATAGACTGATACTTCTATTTTTGATTTTAATAGACAACATGCATTCCTTCTTTATTCCATGATCGAAAAAAAAATTTAAGTTCATTTCAACCTTATTTCCTATTTTCTAAAGAAATGTTATAAGTTATAATCGTAAAGTATATTTTGTATACTTTTCAGTCATACAAATTGCAAACGAATATGTTTATGTCTTGATACTTCCATTTTTATTTAAAATGCAGAAATGCAGGTAAGTTTTCTTTAAACACCTATATTGAAATATGTATCTGGTTATGACTATATCCATTGTTATCGTTTACTACTGTCGTGTATGTAGAAAGGTGGGTGGGCTGCGGATGCAAACATGAACTTGTTCCAGCTTTGATATGTTAAGCGTATTAGGAAAAGCACAATTCAACAGAACATGAAAAAATAACAATTAAAGCAATGACTAATTAAATAATTTGTCACCTGTGAATTAGAAGTGATTAGAAAGAAGTGTCCATTTTCATCTTTCATTTCATGTGTCATAATAATGACAATTGTTTTTCCAACAAAGGGATTTTAATAATGTGTTTTTATTGTACCAACATCATCAGTTTATTTGGCAGGATAATTTAGACTTTAAAACGAAGTTGAAATTATTTGATACTATGGTCTTACCAATTATGTTATATGGTAGTGAAGTTTGGGGCGTTTATAACTTCAAAAGTATTGATAGATTGCATCTAAGAGTTTGTAAATATATTCTTGGCGTCAAAAAACAGACACCAAACAACGCAGTGCTATGAGAGCTTGGTCGTTCTCCCCTATCTGTTTTATGTCGAGAAAGGTCACTTAAATTTTGGTGTAAGATAATGTCAAAAACTGATTCTCCTATTTATGTTATGTATAAAGATCTATGCGACAACGTCAGAAGTAATTGTTGGACATCGCGGATTAAGACTATCATAGATCACCTAGGATATAGTCAATTAGGATATAACTTTAATGCCAACTCAAACACTTTTCACAATATGAAACAGACACTACGAGATAAGTTCTTACAAGAATGGAATACTAACATAAATTCGTTACCTAAACTAGATTATTTTTGTAGATTTAAGGAAAGTTTTTAAATAGAAAATTATTTAAAATTTATAACTGATGACAACTTAAGAATACTCATGAGTCGTTTGCGCTTAAGTTCCAATTGTTAAGAAATTGAGCAGGGTAGATTCAATTACATTTATATTAACAGAGAAAACAGAATATGCAAACTATGTAACCAAAATGTAGTGGAAACAAAATTTCTTTTTGTTTTAGTATGTACAAGATATAGTTCACTTAGATATAAATATTTAGGAAATGTAACATGGCCCTCAATGCAAACAGTTCATAGCAATAATGTCTTTAACAAACAAAAAGACACTCTACAATCTTGCTAAATATATCAAGGAAGCTATGTCAATTAGGAAAAATACCCTTGATGCTATTGCTGTTTCTTAATGTATATTAACATTGAATTGTTTGTATTTGTATGTAATTTTATGTATTAATGTATTATGTCTGTCTTTGCCATATAATTATTGTGTAAATGGCCAAAGGCAAACTATTGCTGATTGCCAATACATATGAATGAATGAATGAATTATTAGTATTCAGAAATTAACAACTCACGACTTGAAACATATTGCTTATTTAAACAGTCTTTCGACCTAATAAAAATAAATATTAAGAACTGCCTGTGCAAAATTACGCACATCGTCTCATAAATTAAACGATATTTCAAGAAATGAAAGATTATGTGTAAATTGTACATCTACAAGTAAGTTAATTGAAAATGAATATAATATTTTACTAATTTATTCTAAATATTCTGATCTAAGATCTAAATACGTCGGATGGGTATTATATATATTGTTTGTTTTAGTGCAATAAAATATATGAATTTATATACGATATGCGGTGAAAGGAAGGGTTTACACAATCTGATTAATTAATTTATAGCACATGTGTAATTGGCTTGTAATTCGTGAATGCGGTTAAATTGAGGGCACACAAGTTGCCAATTAAAGACGTTGTCCTTGGATACGATATAAAAGAAATAAAAGTATAATACTAATATACATTGAAAAGACAAGCAAACAAAGACGTAAATAACTTTATATAGATACTATATAATTTGCATTTTCCACGAAATGTTTAATGATTTGTTCTCTATTATTAGTTAAACGATTTAATGACTCCGAAACAAAGCGTTTTATCAATTTGAACTTTCACTAAAGGTTATCTGTATTCGTAGTTGGCAATCGGTTAGTCATATGTGAACAGTATAGCTCTTGAACAGATTGTGTGGATGCATAGGCTGATCTGGACATAGTCAACATTTAGCTTTCCCATGCATGTGTTGATTTCTCTGTAACTATTAATATTACTCACGAGCGACGGCTTCTTTTCTATCAAAACTTTATATATAATTATGAATATTACGGGAATATAAATTACGTAACTCGGAGTTCCATTATTATATATGGTACAGCTAAAAGAGTTTTTTGATAACCATTTATTATCACAAACGGTTAAATTCATATACTTATACTTAATTTAAATAGCTAACACGTATACATGTAGTAGTTAAATGTTATTAGCGGATATTAGATACGACTTATCTACTTCTCTGTTATTATAAAACGGTTGAATCTTCACGACTTAATCTTGCTGAGCTCCTACATGCCGATGTGTATAAAACACTGATTATAAATACAACATCGATTCGGGACAATATTGACAACATGTGCTATAAGTTTTGCAAGAGAAATAATACATACTGTTACAAAACATATTCCGTTAAATATAAATTATTAATATCTTGTCATTATTTCTTCGTAGGTGTCAATGTAATCAATTATTAGATATTTATTCGTAACGCTTGTTTGGAAACTTTCCGAAAAGTCAATGTCGTCCTGCTAATATAGAACACATTTACTCTTAAATATTGATGGCTTCGTTTGGGGATGCAATAACTACATATTATACAAACTCTAGTTTCGGGCTGCTCGAACGAGACCTCGATATAATGATTTATATGTGTATATACATGCATGAACTTACTTACATAAACATTATCTTTATATATAGTGACATATAGGCCCATGTGGTCGGGTGTTTTTCCTCAATTAACTTAATAACTTACTTAAATCGTAAGACGATTTTGTAATTGGTTATTAAATTAATGGAATACAATCGGCTGTCTCATATGTTTTATGCAGCATTGAATTTGTACACACATAACTAGAGGTTTAGAAATCAAATATTTTTAAAAGTAGTCTATGACCTTTTTACGTGAATATAGACAGAGAACAGTCGGAGGACATGATGAGTACGGGCTTAATTAACCTTACCTTCACCCATGTCCCACTTTCGCGTTAAAATACATTCATTCAAATATAATAGCGAATCTGGCTAGTTCGTGTATGCGAACAGGTTTACTATTGTTTAAACTGACAGCATAGATCGATATATACAAATACTGAATATGAACTAGACTACATCCCACTTACTTGCACTACCACGCTTCTTTATATGATACAAAAACAAAGTGTAACACATTATTTCATATTTTCGTTTGATTATAGTCGATGGAGGTAGAGGCGGCGGAGGATATGGCTATGGCGGTGGCGGATATGGCGGTGACGGATATAGCGGTGGCGGATATGGTGGTGGCGGATATGGCGGATATGGCGGAGTTGTATATGGTGGTGTTGGTCGATATGGTGGTGGTCGGTACGGTGGCGGTGGCGGATACGGCGGTGGCGGATACGGGGGCGGTGGCGGATATGGTGGCTACGGTGGTATTGGTTGATATGGTGGTGGTGGATACGGTAGAGGAGGATATGGAGTAGGTGGCGGCGGTTATGGAGGCGGCGGTTATACAGGTGGCGGTTATTCTAGGAAGGGATACTGGGTTTGTAAATGTAGGAAACGCTGCCGATAGGGTGAGAAATACAGGGGAAGATGCTGATGCAATCGTAAATGGTGTAAACCGAGGAGGTGCTGCTATTGGAAAAGCAGCAAACACAACCGTTACGGATAACGGAACAGCTATTATTGAGGTATGCCATATATTATATTTATTCTCATTAAACATGTTAACCTGTGACAGCCTTATCCTCATAGATTGAAAATGTTGATGTGTACATTAAATAAATGAGATTATGCTTACGTCAATTAACCCAAATAAACGAGTTTACGTTTACAAGTAAAAATACGTCTGTACGACAGAAAGCGCTTGAAAAGAAATATAGTTATTATTCTATTATATTCTTAGTGTGTGTTCAACTATAACGACAATACATGCCCATCGATATAGTATACATCTTTGCACAAAGAACCGGATTATGTTAGTTTTGTCAAATTATATAAGTTACATGTAAGCAATCCTGTGTATGGGAAACAATGCAAGTTATTAATAATATGAGCCGTTCCAAGAAACAAACCAACATTACGGCTAATCCGGGCCGACACATTCCGTCTTAGAGCGATAGAGGTATAGAGTAACAAACCAACATTACGGCTAATCTGGGCCGACACATTCCGTCTTAGAGCGATAGAGGTATAGAGTAACAAACCAACATTACGGCTAATCCGGGCCCGACACATTCCGTCTTAGAGCGATAGAGGTATAGAGTAACAAACCAACATTACGGCTAATCCGGGCCCGACACATTCCGTCTTAGAGCGATAGAGGTATAGAGTAACAAACCAACATTACGGCTAATCCGGGCCCGACACATTCCGTCTTAGAGCGATAGAGGTATAGAGTAACAAACCAACATTATGGCTAATCCGGGCCCGACACATTCCGTCTTAGAGCGATAGAGGTATAGAGTAACAAACCAACATTATGGCTAATCCGGGCCCGACACATTCCGTCTTAGAGCGATAGAGGTATAGAGTAACAAACCAACATTACGGCTAATCCGGGCCCGACACATTAGTCTTAGAGCGATAGAGATATAGAGTAACAAACCAACATTACGGCTAATCCGGGCCCGACACATTCCGTCTTAGAGCGATAGAGGTATAGAGTAACAAACCAACATTACGGCTAATCCGGGCCCGACACATTCCGTCTTAGAGCGATAGAGGTATAGAGTAACAAACCAACATTACGGCTAATCCGGGCCGAAACATTCCGTCTTAGAGCGATAGAGGTATAGAGTAACAAACCAACATTACGGCTAATCCGGGCCGACACATTTCGTCTTAGAGCGATAGAGGTATAGAATAACAAACCAACATTACGGCTAATCCGGGCTCGACACATTCCTTCTTAGAGCGATAGAGGTATAGAGTAACAAACCAACATTATGGCTAATCCGGGCCCGACACATTCCGTTTTAGAGCTATAGAGGTATAGAGTAACAAACCAACATTACGGCTAATCCGGGCCCGACACATTCCGTCTTAGAGCGATAGAGGTATAGAGTAACAAACCAACATTACGGCTAATCCGGGCCCGACACATTCCGTCTTAGACCGATAGAGGTATAGAGTAACAAACCAACATTACGGCTAATCCGGGCCCGACACATTCCGTCTTAGAGCGATAGAGGTATAGAGTAACAAACCAACATTACGGCTAATCCGGGCCGACACATTCCGTCTTAGAGCGATAGAGGTATAGAGTAACAAACCAACATTACGGCTAATCCGGGCCCGACACATTCCGTCTTAGAGCGATAGAGGTATAGAGTAACAAACCAACATTACGGCTAATCCGGGCCCGACACATTCCGTCTTAGAGCGATAGAGGTATAGAGTAACAAACCAACATTACGGCTAATCCGGGCCCGACACATTCCGTCTTAGAGCGATAGAGGTATAGAGTAACAAACCAACATTACGGCTAATCCGGGCCGACACATTCCGTCTTAGAGCGATAGAGGTATAGAGTAACAAACCAACATTACGGCTAATCCGGGCCCGACACATTCCGTCTTAGAGCGATAGAGGTATAGAGTAACAAACCAACATTATGGCTAATCCGGGCCGACACATTCCTTCTTAGAGCGATAGAGGTATAGAGTAACAAACCAACATTATGGCTAATCCGGGCCCGACACATTCCGTCTTAGAGCTATAGAGGTATAGAGTAACAAACCAACATTACGGCTAATCCGGGCCCGACACATTCCGTCTTAGAGCGATAGAGGTATAGAGTAACAAACCAACATTACGGCTAATCCGGGCCCGACACATTCCGTCTTAGAGCGATAGAGGTATAGAGTAACAAACCAACATTACGGCTAATCCGGGCCCGACACATTCCGTCTTAGAGCGATAGAGGTATAGAGTAACAAACCAACATTACGGCTAATCCGGGCCGACACATTCCGTCTTAGAGCGATAGAGGTATAGAGTAACAAACCAACATTACGGCTAATCCGGGCCCGACACATTCCGTCTTAGAGCGATAGAGGTATAGAGTAACAAACCAACATTATGGCTAATCCGGGCCGACACATTCCGTCTTAGACCGATAGAGGTATAGAGTAACAAACCAACATTACGGCTAATCCGGGCCGACACATTCCGTCTTAGAGCGATAGAGGTATAGAGTAACAAACCAACATTATGGCTAATCCGGGCCCGACACATTCCGTCTTAGACCGATAGAGGTATAGAGTAACAAACCAACATTACGGCTAATCCGGGCCGACACATTCCGTCTTAGAGCGATAGAGGTATAGAGTAACAAACCAACATTACGGCTAATCTGGGCCGACACATTCCTTCTTAGACCGATAGAGGTATAGAGTAACAAACCAACATTACGGCTAATCCGGGCCCGACACATTCCGTCTTAGAGCGATAGAGGTATAGAGTAACAAACCAACATTACGGCTAATCCGGGCCGACACATTCCGTCTTAGAGCGATAGAGGTATAGAGTAACAAACCAACATTACGGCTAATCCGGGCCCGACACATTCCGTCTTAGAGCGATAGAGGTATAGAGTAACAAACCAACATTACGGCTAATCTGGGCCGACACATTCCTTCTTAGAGCGATAGAGGTATAGAGTAACAAACCAACATTACGGCTAATCCGGGCCGACACATTCCGTCTTAGAGCGATAGAGGTATAGAGTAACAAACCAACATTACGGCTAATCCGGGCCGACACATTCCTTCTTAGACCGATAGAGGTATAGAGTAACAAACCAACATTACGGCTAATCCGGGCCCGACACATTCCGTCTAAGAGCGATAGAGGTATAGAGTAACAAACCAACATTACGGCTAATCCGGGCCGACACATTCCGTCTAAGAGCGATAGAGGTATAGAGTAACAAACCAACATTACGGCTAATCCGGGCCGACACATTCCGTCTTAGAGCGATAGAGGTATATAGTAACAAACCAACATTACGGCTAATCTGGGCCGACACATTCCTTCTTAGACCGATAGAGGTATAGAGTAACAAACCAACATTACGGCTAATCCGGGCCGACACATTCCGTCTAAGAGCGATAGAGGTATAGAGTAACAAACCAACATTACGGCTAATCCGGGCCGACACATTCCGTCTAAGAGCGATAGAGGTATAGAGTAACAAACCAACATTACGGCTAATCCGGGCCGACACATTCCGTCTTAGAGCTATAGAGGTATAGAGTAACAAACCAACATTACGGCTAATCCGGGCCGACACATTCCGTCTTAGAGCTATAGAGGTATAGAGTAACAAACCAACATTACGGCTAATCCGGGCCGACACATTCCGTCTTAAAGCGATAGAGGTATAGAGTAACAAACCAACATTACGGCTAATCCGGGCCGACACATTCCGTCTTAGAGCTATAGAGGTATAGAGTAACAAACCAACATTATGGCTAATCCGGGCCGACACATTCCGTCTTAGAGCTATAGAGGTATAGAGTAACAAACCAACATTACGGCTAATCCGGGCCGACACATTCCGTCTTAGAGCGATAGAAGTATAGAGTAAGGATTCCTGAAACAGAAAATCCACAGGATGCGAAAAGTGTCTGCCCGGATTAGCCTGCGCGGGATGCTTAGGCTGATCCGGGTCGTTGCTTTACACAGAGTCAACAATGTTGGTTTTCTCTCGGACTCAATTATGGTGTTTCGACAAATTTTATCCCGGAAACCCGCCGTATCCGTGATAACAGCCTTGGGTATATTGTAGTCATCTTGGTATTTGTATATGCTCCATCTACAACGACGTAACAGAAAACCCTTATCGACAGTATTGCTGTGAGTCAGACATTAAGGTCGATAAGGTATATTATGAATGGACTTTCCAATGGGACAAACAAACCTTCTCTTTAACACATTTCTAAATGAAAAACTATTTCCTTTCTCGCTTCAGAAACGGACCCTGGACATTGTGAATGATGATGCATGTCAACCTGTTGAACACATGTACTGAATTTACTTTATTAAATATACGAGCATTCGTTTATTGTCCGTTGTCCTTTATCAATACAATACTTATACTCCATAGCACAAATACGCAAATCGTAACATAACCAGTCCATAGAGAACCAATCGTTATGTTGCGAGCGTGTGCTTCAGTAACAGTAGTTATGTTATCACACGACGATTCCTTGATAAATTACCAGTATTATCGCTCATTACGTTATACTGTCAACGACATATTAGTAGAACAGTTGATTCCGTAAACATGACATCCAATGATTGAAAGCATTTTAACGACCTTAAAGGTTCTAAACTCCGATAAAGATCAAACTTTTGAAATGTTGAAACTTCTGCAAATATTGCTAATAGTCACAACAAAGTAAGTCCTAAACAGTTCAGAACTATTTTGGTAGAAAATGATGAAAAACAGTCAATTGAAAGCCATGAAAATGTACAAAAAGTTAAATTTAATTGATAACTATTAAAATGTCTGAACATTTAACTTTAAAAAGAAAAAAGGATTATGACAAATATTCAGTGTGTTAGAATGATAAATTGTTTGTAATTAGTTTAAACTTATTTATTTTACATCGATTGCGAAACAAGCCTTTGGCTTAGATTAATCACTCTCGATGTCTGCTTCCTGGATACTTAACCAGTACTCGCGCCGTTTGTGTGGAAAAATCCCAAAGTCAGGACCCGCTCATCACGGGACTCGAACCAGGGACCTTTGATACGAGAGGCCGACGCTCTACCTCTGCACCACTGTCTTCCACACCATTAATCATCACCATTAATCTTTATTTCCTCCTATTAAGAAGATTTAATGTTGTGTTACAAATTATACAAATAAACAAACTTTTATTCAACTAAATATACTTGACAGCGTGATAAAGAAAGATATATATATATATAGAGAGAGAGAGAGTCCGCGCGAGAGATATAGAGAAAAGAAAGAGCGAGAGAGAGAGATAGGGGGATAGAGAGAGAGAGAGAGAGAGAGAGAGAGAGAGAGAGAGAGAGAGAGAGAGAGAGAGAGAGAGAGAGAGAGAGAGAGAGAGAGAGAAAAGAGAGAGAGAAAGGGAGGGAGAGAGAGAGAGAGAGAGAGAGAGAGAGAGAGAGAGAGAGAGAGAGAGAGAGAGAGAGAGAGAGAGAGAGAGAGAGAGAGAGAGAGCTTGCGCGAGGACGTGAGTTACATTCGTATATGTTAATGCGCGAAACCTTAAGGTACATGCTGAATTATACCTCCTGCACATATAACTGTCACATGTTATATAATGCGACGGAAGGGTCGCTTAATCTAAGTACATAGCACACACCAATATGTGCAGGAGGAACAATATACATGTAGTTCCAAACTTCAAACACTTGACCAAAACGGAATAAAAAGCGTTCACTTAGGATGGATGAATGTAAGCGTACATCGTGACATATACCAGCGTAACTATATCCATATGTATATGACAAAATAATATACAAAAAAAAAATATGAACATATGTAAGTACATGTACGTCTGAGAAGCCATACACGAATATTGTATAAGTGTATTTATAACCTATTGTGTATGACAAAATATCCGCTAAATTGAAACCCTACCCCCAATTTCATTCAGAAGTCTATATCTTATCTATAATTTAACAAAGTAATTATAACATGTCAATTTTCCATGTAAAAACAACGCAATGTGTTTGTAAAAGGTATAATAGTTTCCTTGCTCTTCCTTATCTAAGATAGGGTTCAGACCGATCAAAGCAGCAACGTATTAATTGTCTTTCACTGTTAATAATAAATTGAAATGTGTTCTACCAAACTTCAATAACGTTCCTTTTTGAAACAAGACAGTACACGATCGCACACTTGTACAGTTAATCAAGATGTGTTCTGTCAAACTTGTTTTAATATCGCTACAGCTACAACGTGTACACTGAAGACAATCGGTATAAGCCATATATATATGCACTTAGTTGAGCGATCGAAAAGCAACACATCCGGATTACGTTTAGCATAATCCCATATCCGACTAATTGAGAATCGGTGCTGTAATTGCCTATATAAAGTAAATTGCTGTGAGGATGTTCTAACATTTCATTCGTTTATATAATAATTTGACACTTTCGTATCAACACAATGTTTCCAAATGTATTTATTAGGAAAAACACCATAATCTACGTAATCTTGTAGTGCATTGTATATGTTATATTATCGTAAAAGAATAACAATACCTTGGACAAACCAGATACCGGGCGTACCATTTACAACACAACAGATGCGTAATAGAACCAATCGGTTTGTTACACGCTACCTCTCTAAACGACACAGTTGACACAGAAAGTTACGTGTTCTCTCCTCTATTTCAACCGCAATAGGAAGACTACATATTTGGCCAAGGACCAATATCTGTTCATGACCTAATCTGTAACCCCTGGATTTGCCTTAAACAGTTTCTGTGTGATATCTCTATGGTCAACGTATCTGGATTAGAAAGCGACTGTATCAATTCACATCCGAATAGAGCTCTGGGGATAACGCTCGATTTATAAATGTCATAGCTGGTTAAAAGATTAAGCCCATTTATATATAGCTCGTCTTTAATGAGCCCAAAGATAAAAAAAACATTAATTTCCTATCTACTTGTTTGATAATGAGCGAAGCGTTACTATATGTGTTACACACTATACCTAAATGATTATATTCTTCTTTTTCAAGAATGAAATCATTACCAACAACCCAGGGCCGAAAATTGCGTTTGAATACACGTTTCGATTCATTGATAGTGACCACGGCACACTTGTCGGGGTTGTATTAATATCTCCATAGACAAGCATACCTATAAAAAATATGTATCATTTCCTGTAAGGCGTTACTAGACAAAGAGAGAAGGGTCATGTCGTCTGCAAACGACGGCGCACAAACACTAGACCCTTCTATCTGAAAGCCTAAATTACTACTCATTAACTGTTCAATAAATGAGTCAATATACATAATATATAAAATGAGGACCAGACCCTGGTTCCAGACTTCCTATGATAGAAATATTCAAGATGTTTTCATTCGTCGTCTGCATATTTGTTGTATGTTTGGAATTAGTGAAATGAACAATGTAGATCTTGATCAGCATTATCCTTGCAGGCTGATCTGGATCTAAGATGCAGGAATATGTGATATAAGGCATAAAGTGGGAATGGCTTGATATCCAGTGATTTCAATTCACAACGGAAATTCAGATATCATTTGACTTGAGAAATAATATAAACAGTTTACATTTAAATGTTTTATAGTTAATTGTTCAAAATAGAGCATATATTGCTTAAATCTGGGACTACTAAAACTTATAATAAAGGAAACATTTGAACATTTAAATGATATACACGTACCCTATGAAGCTAAAAACATTTTGTTCTAAAGAGATCCTGTGACTCCAAAAACTATGCAACTCGATAACAAATTATTTTCTTCTAAACAGAATAAAGCATCAAAAAATGAAAACATGGAATTAATTTATGACCTTATTTTAATACGATAAATGAATTATTATCCAGATGATCAACAAAATAAGAAATTTAGACAATACCTGATAGTCCATCGCGTCCGCCATTATTGGGTTTGTGCCTGACTCCTTTACATTATAATAAGTGGAAGGAACTGCAGACTAACCAGACCCCACATTGCCTGGTACCCTGCAAAACAGGAAACTAGTCAGAGAAGTGACATTTATACATGACACAACTGTACATGTTAGAGTGCATAGATATTACATATTTAAGAAGTTTAAGATCAACACCTAATTCTCGTAATGTGTAGAAGAGACTTTTGGCTTTTTTACTGTGCTGTATATTCTTTTAAAACGAAAGAAGTCATTGAACCACCCATGTTCGATTGAAAACCCTGTCATGAGTAAACGACAATGTTTTACAGAGTCACGGAAAAGATCATCATCAAATTTTATTTCCTTAGAACAATTTTTCTGAACTTTTTGTTTTTTCGAGTTAAACAGCTTCTAAAATAACGGACAGTCTATACCAGACGAATTGTCGATATCAGTTTTGATTTACTGTAGGTAACTAAATGAAACAGTACGGCAACTTTCGAAAATAACACTTGGCTTCCTTGTATTCTCCATACGTTAAATAGTCGTCTCCTCTTGGTCTGCCAGTATCAACCAAAGCCTTCCGTTTGCATCTCATAATCGCATGATGTTGTCTGAGACAGAGTGACCAAAATAGTTTAAGATACGGACGATATCCCGAATGCGGTAAATGTTCATCTGAAGCTTCCACGATATTTGTAACAATGCAACGGTATAAACTGTCTATATAATAGTGTACATCACTGGTAATTGATATACACTAACTTTAAGATTATTACTCAGATTCATCTGAACACAGCTCAATTGTTCTCGAGACACCTTTTGCCACTTGACTGACATATGGACATTCAATTAAACAAGATTAGGTTGAGATACGGTTGGTATTTCTAAGTTGACAAAGATTGGACGGTGATTTGAAATAGAAAAACAGTTATCATCAAGTATACAACAACATTGAATATAATTGACTAACTTCTTATACAAGATAACGTGGTCAAGTAAGGTATTGTGACGTTCATCATATGGAGCATAGCTGGCAGCTGCTCTAGTTCACATCGGCGAAGTAGTGATGTTACCCAAATTGAACAGAAAAGTCAGTTAGTTCATTAAGAGTAAACACTCTCGACTGGTGCATATAGTGTGTACATACAAATTAGATCATGCACAATTTCCATGTGATCATGAAATTGCACAATACTATGGCTTGAGTAGGAAACATACACTTGAAAAACATAAACATAAGTATCACGTGATGTCTGAATATGTACGCCTGTAATGATGTCACTGTCTAAACATAGAGGTGATATAAAATCGTCCTATTTCTTGTTCTATAATGTTGCAACGCCCTTTTTCCTACTCTTCTGTTTCTATATATATTCAGTTCTGAATCGCATACACCAAATCCCGTATAGTTTAGATGTATGATATTAAGAAACATCAAGTCCCATGAATACAACCAGTGCTCAGAGATACCGCATATATCTATCAACTTTTGATTGAACACGTTACTCAGATAATATGAACAGAAGCGTTCCATGAACAAACGTGTAGATT